>CM029277.1:16923551-17154414 GCA_016920895.1 Vaccinium myrtillus
CATTTATAGCCGGTTTTGGAAGGAATAATATGATGATATTCGGCGGTGAGTTGATGATGATATTCCCAAACAGCTAGTTTGTCAGGAATTTTTCAGAGGATAAGAACACCAGCCGTGCGGCTCCCAGGGGGAGCCGTGCGGCTTGCATGGAGGAGCCGTGCGGCTTGTGTAGAAATGGAGGAGCCGTGCGCTTGAGGGAGGAACCGTGCGGTGCAGCGTGAGGTGAGTTCCCAATTTTCCGAACAAGTTCCAAGGCGTTTGATCGTTTTCATTTCATCGGGCATGCACAGTATCAAAATTGGGGTGTCTACAGGATTGTGCCCCTCTTTGGCGAGACTTGGCCATCATTCGAGATGCAAGTCACGTCAAAGATATATCCACAACCCCATTTTCCGTACCCAAAGGGAAATGAAGAAAATGTTTCCAAAACACGTATATTCGGGTAAAGCTTCAAACTTGTTGAACCAAAAAAAAACAACAATAAGATTTAAGGGATGTGTCCTATAATAACAAAAACAACAAATTTAACAAATACCACGAAGGATTTTGGAAAAACTTGGATCGCCATGTTGAAGGTATCAAACGATTTAACAAGTAATAAACGATTTTGGAAAAACGGACTTTTGAATGGTACCGATGGATTTTGAATGGTATCAAATGACGGAGGTAATAAACGATTTTTAAAACAAAAATGATTTTTAGAACATGAATAGTACCGACGGATTTTTAAAACAAAATGATTTTTAGAAAATCGAATAATACTGACTTGATTTTTAAAACAAAATGATTTTTAGAAAATCGAATAGTAATTTGATTTTTAAAACAAAAATGATTTTAGGAAATCGTAATAGAATAGTATTTGACGGCTTTTAAAAAAATGATTTTTAGAAAATAGAATAGTACTGACGGATTTTTAAAACAAAAATGATTTTTAGGAAATCGAATAGTAATTACGACGGATTTTTAAAACAAAAATGATTTTTAGAAAATCGAATAGTACTGACATTTGATTTTTAAAAAAAAATGATTTTTAGAAAATTAGAATAGTAATACTGATTTGATTTTTAAAACAAAATGATTTTTAGAAAATCGTAATAGTACTGATTTGATTTTTAAAAAAAATGATTTTTAGAAATCGAATAGTACGTGACGGATAAAACAAAAATGATTTTTAGAAAATCAGAATAGTACCTGACGGATTTTTAAAACAAAATGATTTTTTAGAAAATCAGAATAGTACCTGACGGATTTTTAAAACAAAATGATTTTTGTAGAAAATCAGAATAGTACCTGACGGATTTTTAAAACAAAATGATTTTTTTAGAAACAAAATGATTTTTTTAAAACAAAATGATTTTTTAGAAAATCGAATAGTAGACGGATTTTTAAAACAAAATGATTTTTAGAAAATCAGAATAGTACCTGACGGATTTTTAAAACAAAATGATTTTTTAGAAAATCAGAATAGTACCTGACGGATTTTTAAAACAAAATGATTTTTAGAAAATCAGAATAGTACCTGACGGATTTTTAAAACAAAATGATTTTTAGAGTAGTATTTTGTCAAATGCCGTTGAGGGCTTTTTTAAACGCGGGAAATTTTGAAAAGCCTGGGATTAAGACGCACTGGGCTACTTTCGAAAGTATGAATGACCAGGGGGGTAAGTGTGATTTCGGAAAAGGAAGGGAGACCGTGCGGTTTGTTCCTCGAAGCCGCACGGTGCAGGCGACCAGCCGCACGGTTCACGAGTTCTCAAAAATCGATTTTTTCTTTCTGTAACCGCCTTATACCTCGGGTTTTACGCTCTTTTGCCTGAGATTTCATACACGTAAATCCCACAGGGGGCGATTCAACATCCTCATACTCTTCTTTTCCGTTTTTCCCTCAAAAATTTCAAAACCCAAAAAATCAAAACTCGGAGTTTGTCGGTTATGGCGAGTCCCGGTGATCCAAGGGTCGATTTTGGCGAGCAAGGGGTTGATTCCCGTGACCATGGTGATGTTTCTACTTCGTCTAGCGACCGTACATTGCCGCCGGTGAGAGAGGAAAGCCAAACGGCGGTGGATCCGGCCGTGGGTGATTCGGCTTTGATTGTTTCGAGCGAGGGCGACTCGACTGTGGCTATCCCAATAGGTGAGGAGCCTCGTTTGGTACCGATTGGTGATGCGGCTGAGGAGGGTGACAGAGAGAGGAACCGTGCGGCTGGCGGTGAGCGCTGTGCGGTCGGAGAGGAGCACCGTGCAGTCGGAGAGGAGCACCGTGCGGTCGGTGGCGGTGGAACCGCGTCAGTGGGGACCCTCGGGGGTGACTCAGATTTGACCTATGAGGGTCCAGTCGCCGGTTTTCCTTTGGAGGGTAGTGATACCACGACAGTCGACCGGGTGGTTTTGCATGGCAATATCGGGGGTGACCAGAGTCTTGCCGGTGTCCGGGTAAGTACCACAATTACTCCCAGTCTTTCAATACCCATGTCTTTAGATTTGAATGTTTCCATATCCGAAATTGAGATGACTGTGGGTGGCGTGGACTGTTTGGTTGATCAGAGGGCTGTTGAGGGTGTTGTAGTTGGGGAGGTTGAGGTCCCTCAGGAGGTTATTAGTGCAGTTTTGGGAGGGGATACGCCGGTTCGCGGAGATTTACCCCTGACTGGTATTTCAGTTGTTGAGCCCGGGGATGTAGAGATGGAGGATTTAGGTGTGACAGGCGATAGTGACGGTGAGGGGAGAGATAGTGGTGGGTTGCAGATAGAGAGTACTCGTACTGGGGAGGCACGTGTGGAGAGAGTAGGGGCTGCGAGAGTAGTACAGGCTGAGGGGACGGCCCCTGTTGTACCTGTTGCACGTGTTTTCAGGGGCTTGACCCGAGTACTTGGTACCGGTAGGGCTACAGAGGAGAGTGCTGACATTGGGGAGCCTTCTGACCCGGTTTTGTTTCCTTCACGGGTTGGTTCTTCACGAGCTCCAGGAGCTACTTTAGGAGATACTTTAGAGGCGGCCACTGACGAGTCTTTAGCTAGGAGCGTGCAGGACTTTCCTGAGCTGGAGAGTGTTTTGGTTGGCCAGACCCCACCGGCGATTGTCCAGGACGCCGAGAGAGAGGAGAGACAGGCAAATGAGGCGGTCCATGTGACCATTGTTGAGGAGGTTCGACGGGCTCTGAGGGACATGCCACCTTTTACTCCTGAGACTTACGTGTTTCGGCTTCACTTTATCACACCGCTGGGGTGTGAGACGTACGAGCCACCGTTGCCCTTTTACCCTGCAGACCAGGTTCTTTGGGACTCAGCGACACATATGTCGAACAGGATTCTGGTATGTATTTGAACTTGAATTAGAGCTTGTTTCCTTCTGATTTTGTTCCCTGTTTATTGCAATTTCTGTTTGCTTGTACTGATTGAGTGAGTTTGTGCTTGAAACAGGTGAACAGGGGACTACTCGCATACGGTGGTTCTTCAGACTGCTTGGAGCAGTATGGCTTGTTACCGGTGAGGGTGAGGTGGTTTGTGGACACCTCAGGTTTTACTCCGTTTATCAGGATCTTGACGGAGACTCGGGGGAACAGGCAGCTAGTGAGAGCTCTAGTGGAGCGTTGGTGGGACACCACCAACAGTTTTCACTTCAGGTTTGGGGAGATGACGATCACTCCACTGGACTTTGCAGCGACTACGGGTTTGAGAGTTGGAGGAGATCTGATCCCTTTTGACTCGGGTTTATACTTGGACAGAGCAGCGATCCGGTATTACTTGGGGAGAGAGATGGGAGATGAGCCGATGGTGAGGTGTGATCACTTGCCAGCCTTGTGGGACCATGTGCCTGAGACTGATCTGGAGGCACGCCAGATGGCCAAAGCCTACTTGTTATATATGTTCGGACAGTCTCTGTTTCCGAACCGTCACACACGGTTCACTTAGGTTGGTTGCCTGCTTTAGGAGAGTTGGAGACGGCCGGGCGGTTTGACTGGGGTGGCTCTGCCTTGTGCTCACTTTACTGTTTCCTGGGTTCAGTAGTTCGTGGTGCGGCGAACACTATTGCTGGTTACTGGAGGATCCTGGAGGTGAAACACCGCATATTCTTGTTTCATGTGTTTTGCACTGTACTTTGGTTGTTTCTGCTTCTGTTGCTGATGAATTTCTTCGAAAATGCAGATATGGGCTTACGAGGTGTTTGGAGTACTGGGCCCGGAGAATTCTTACCACGATGACCGAGTGCTTCCACGTGCGATGAGGTGGGGAAAGGCATCCCTTGGAAAGCAAGCAGAGCATAGGGATTTGAGGTTCTGTCGCCTCTTCTTTGACCGGTCTATGGGCGAGACGGTATGACATTACAAACCCTCTTGAGATTTTATTTCAAACTTTTCCATTGGTTTTCCAAAATAATCCAAAGTGTTTTCCAGGTGCGCTGGGGTGTGTGGGACAGGCTGGATCGCCCTTACTTGGCTAGGAGCCGGACAGTGATACGGGGGCGTATACTGCTGGAGTCCCCTTTCGGCTGGCAGTGGTACTTAGGAGACAGAGTGGCGCGTCAGTCCTGGGGGTTGGGCCACTTTAGAGTACCAGCTTCGCTTCCACCGCGTGTTTTGCGTACTCAGGAGTACACTCTGGCCGAGATAGAGACATACACTGCGTTGGACACGTCTTGGACCTTTCACCCTTCTGTGGCTTACGACCACTACGTGACGACCACACTTGCCCATGACTTGCGCATGGAGGCTCGGTTGGCTGGACCTGTTCCGGTGGCAGACGCTGCTTTACCTGCGGAGAGGAGAGAGATAGAGGTGATGACAGCTGGTGGAGTTATGGGAGTGATAGATGTCCCCCGGGTGACTGATCCGGTGGTTTTAGCAGCGAGAGAGGTAACCTGAAATGACAAAAATAGCAATAGTCAGTTTTCATTTGAATTTATTTCTTCGTTACCTGCTAATGCCTTTTGTTTCTTTCTTGCAGTTTCCTGTTGAGTGGGTCACGTCCCAGGTTGAGTTGGTACGTGACTTGGAGGCCTTGGTTCGTCGCCTTATGATAGGCAATATACCAGAGGTGCGACCCAGAGCAGAGCCCGGCATTGTGCCGCAGGCAGGTGATGACGACGGCGACGGCGGAGATGACGGAGCTGGAGGTGGTCGTAGAGGCGGCGGTGCCCGTCGAGGTGGGCGTGGCCCAGGCGGTAGAGCGAGAGGTGAGCGCGGAGGCGAGCACAGAGGTGGCGGAGCTGGAGTTGGTAGCCGTGGGGCAGCCAGTAGTCGTGGCGCGCGCAGAGTCCGAGAGTCGCCGTGAGGCCGTGACGTGACCGCTCTGAGGCGGTGAGAGACCCACTCCGGGCGTCGCCGGAGGCCGAGGCGGGGTGGTTCGGTGGTGTGAGGCGGACAGTATGCTTTGCGCCGTGGCTTTTTTGAGATTTTTGGATATTTGAACTGTTTGATAAATTCCTCATTGTGCAGGACGTGCTCCTTTCTCCACCACGCCGTACCAGGCCTCTGATGAAGAATGCCGGCGGTGGCCCGGTGCATGTTGACCTTCACCCCCGCCGACGGGAGGTTTTACGGAGTAGCCGCTCTCCGATAGAGACACGAGGGTGGCGTTTGCGAGTGAGAGACTCGGAGGGCAAGAAAGTGACCACGATGAGGACCCGAGGCACGAGAGCGACCACTCTAGTCCTTCCGACGAGCCAGTAGCAGTGCACATTAGTTAGCCCCCTTTTTTTTTTTTTAGGACGAGACTGCGTGCTCGATTTTTGGTTCGGGCGTCTGTTTGCCCTTTCTTTTGTTCATGGATGCGGCCTGTGCCGAACTAGCTTTAGATGTTGGGCCTGTTTGCCCGGGATGGATGTACTTTTACTTTTCACGATGCATATGTTACTTTTGTACATGTTGTCTTTTACACTATCATTCTCTGAGTTTAAAGTCTGAATTTGATGCACAAATGTTTTGAGGACGACTGAAACTGACAAAACATGACAAACGCCTCTGGGGCTATGAGAATATATGGCTGTGGAGTAAAAATACAAACTGACTCGACAAACTTGAATTTTGTATGCGAAACGAAAAACTGAGTGATACGGGACCTGACATGCTTAAATTTGCAATTTGCATGATAAACGTCAAATGACACTTCCAACAAGTCATAAATGCACCTAGTGACTTGTTTGAACCAATGAAATGAAGAAAACGTCACTCGAACGAATTTCGACTCGTTGACGCCTCGTTCTTGCAAATTTCCTGCCTTGAAATGCCGAAACTCCAAATTTTTGCTACATCCTCCGAATGATGCTTCCAGCAAGTCATAAATGCACTCTGTAACTTGCTTGAAATGACGAAACAAGGAAAATATAACTCGAACGAGTTTCGACTTGCCGATACGCCTCATTCTTGCAAATTTCATGCCTCGGAACATCCGAATTCCAAAGTTTTGGTCAGATTTTCCAAGCGACCTTGCTTTGATGTTGTATACGTGTATTGTGACTTGCGAGAGCCATTGGTGTTTTAGGAATAGAAATGACGGGCGTCCCTTTTGCCGATTTTGCCGGTTTTGCCGTATCTGAGATTTTGGAGTATCCGGCTATCTGAACTTGTCAAAAAATTTCGAACGATTGTTCCAATAACCTTAAAACATCTATTATGACTTGAATGTGCAAGAAAAGTGCCAAAAATATGCCCAAAATGGTTCGGGGGATGTTATTCTAAAATTTGTTCTTGAAAATTTCAAAGGAGGCCGCGCGACTCCTCCATACAAGCCGTGCGGCTTGTGTACATGAACCGCGCGGTTCATGTGTGCAATTGTCACAGGTTTAGCCCCGCTTTCTGACTTCTGGATCTCCGCTGGCTTTTGCTTTTTGAGCATACTTTAGTCTTGATAGGCCTAGGGAAGGCCTTTTTTGCTTTTTTTTATTGATGCTATGCAATCCTCACGTCGTTCAATGATGGCACGCATCCCGAGGCAATTCTTTCTTTTTACAAAGGGTTGGCCTTTGTTGCATGTTCCTTGTACGTGCAATTTTGAGCTTCCTTCACATCACCAAAATCCAATACTTCCTTGTTTCCATACTTCTCCTATGGCAACTAGCATTTCAGCCTTAATTCGCCCATGGCTTGACGAGCTCGATGGCATGGGTTGGTTGAACTTCCGGGATCACAGGCTTCATTCATTGTGCTATGTTCGGGATGTAATGATTCGTCCGGAATTGTTGCACGCGGCCGTTCAATTCTGGGATTCCGAAGTTCACGTGTTTCGCTTCGGTTTTCATGAATTATGCCCGACGGTGGAAGAATTTCATGCGTACCTTGGCGGTTTTGACTTAGAAATCCCTGTGGTTCCTGTCTACGGGATAGGCTATGCTGAAATTTTGTCCCGAAAGCTTGGTTTGAGCAATAATGCTGCAAGGTCTATGATGAACGGAGGTGTGCTAAACATCCCACGCCTTATCAGCCAGTTTCGTCCCGAGGGCTTCGCACTGTGCCTTAGCATTCTTGCGGCATTCTTGTTTGTTCGAAAAGACGGTCAGGCCAACTCTGCACTTGTTGGGGTGGCTATGCAAATTGAAGAACGCAAGGACGTGGTTCCTATGGTTCTTGCTGAGACTTTGATTGGATTAGACAGAGTCCGTGCCGGCCAGACGGACATCTTTGAAGGAAGTGCTTTGCTCCTACAGGTAGGCTTCTCACTTAGCTCTCCTTTTTCCGGTTTGTCTCTCGTTCTCATTTTACCTCAACTCTCGGTTTTAGGCTTTTTATGGTTGCTGACTTGTTTTCTCTCCTTTGTAGACTTGGATTTGTGATAAGGCGAATCTGTTGGCGGCAGTGCCGAGAAATAGCATTCACGAAACACAAGGCTTCGTTCAGAGGGATTTTCAGGAGTTTCATGAGAATGTACAAGGCTGGGTTCAGGTGTTTTCCCGGCTTACTGAGGAGATGATTTCTTGGCGTTTGTCTTGGCTTGACCGTCCTATCATGGCTTTGAGCAATATGGGACGCCGGCGAATGGTTCTGGATGGTTTGACTGGTTGGACCTTTTACATTCCTTACCGCATTCTCCGCCAACTTGGTGTCCGTCAGGTAGTTCCGTCGGCTCACCCCGAAAATTTCATCATACCAAACTTCAATCATGCAACTGTTCGAGCTTATCAAAGCACTTGGAGGGAGCGAGTGACCATCCCAAGAGATGATTATCCCACCGTTCTGCTCACGAGGCGATACATAAATGGATGCTAAAAGACATTGAAGAGAGAGAAAATGGACACCAAAACTGACTTTGACTCAACCTTAATGTGCCTGAAATAAATTGTGGACCCGCGTGGGTCAATGTTTGTGTTGTTTATGAAAGCTTCATGCTCAGCCTTGTAATCGAAAAAGTTGATAAACTGAATTATGGGAGTTTTTCTGCTTTGATTCACAATGACTGTGCGTTTTGGATCAGCTCAAGAGATTTTTTTTTTTGAAAAGTTGCGACCGGTCCTCATGGCGAGGATGCCTACGTATCCTTGAAAAGGAATCAGGTCATGACGTAGTTCAGGCAGACAAATTTGGCTAGGGTTCACTCGTGTATTAACACTCTCCTTTTAACGCTCTTAGTTTTGCCTAGTGCCGCCCTTTCGGGTTTCGGCCTAGCGAGCTTTTTTTTTGAATGTTTCTGCCTTAACTTTTTGCCTAGACCGCCCAGTGTGGGTTTTCGATCTAGCTGGCTTGCTCTGAATTTTGCCTGACACTGCCCGCCCTTGCGATTTTCAGTCCAACGAGCTTCTCTCATGGATAATATCTCTTGAGCTGGTCCATGTTGACCAAAGTGGAGAATTCGTTGCCGTCAAGGTCGATAAGCTGAGTTGCGCCTCCGGATAGAATTTTCTTGATGATGTATGGCCCTTCCCATTTTGGTCGGAATTTCCCTCGAGGGTCGAAAACCGGAGCTCGGATCTCCTTTAAAACCATGTCGCCTTCTTGCAAATCCCTGGATTTCACCTTTTTATTGAACGCTCGTGCGATTCGACGCTGATATCCCTGAACGTGATACAAAGCCTTAAGTCGCCTTTCATCAAACAGCATAAGCTCTTCAAACCTTGCGTTTTGCCACTCCGCTTCACTGACCTCTGATTCGACTATGACCCTTAGGGAGGGTATTTCAAGCTCAATAGGGAGGACGACCTCCATGCCATATACCAAAGAGTATGGCGTTGCCCCTGTCGGAGTACGAATAGATGTCCTGTATCCCCACAATGCTAATGGCAGTTGCTCGTGCCAATCTCTCGTAGACTGTGAGTAGTCTTCTCCAGTATTGTCTTGAGAGTTTTATTTGCTGCTTCCACAGCTCCATTGGTTTGTGGCCGATAAACAGTTGACTTGTGAACTTGGATTCCAAAATCTTCAAGAGTTTCTGCGGCTCTACCTTTGAAATGAACCCCGTTATCTGACACAAAAGCCTGAGGGACACCATATCGATAGATGATGTTCTGTTTGATGAAGTGGGAGACTTGAACTGCTGTCAAAGTTGTATATGAGGCGGCTTCGACCCATTTGGTAAAGTAATCGATCGTGACCAAAATGAACTTGTGCCCGTTAGACGCGGCCGGTGTAACTCTGCCAATGACGTCGATGCCCCAGGTGGAGAAAGGCCAAGGTGAAGTCATGGAGTGCAACTCTGACGGTGGTACATGCATGAGATTGGCGTGAATCTGGCACTTGTGGCAATGCCTCACGTACCGAACACATTCAGTTTCCATGGTTGACCAGTAATATCCTTGACGGAGAATCTTCTTTGCGAGCATTATCCCATTCATGTGAGGACCGCAGACTCCTTCATGAATTTCTTCCATGATCATGGTGGCTTCCGTACCATGTACACATAACTTATGCACTCCACAATGTGATCGCCGATACAACTTCCCTCCACAGATGACATACTGAGAGGCTAACCTCCGAAGAGCGATCTGGTCCTTTTTATCCGTTTTTGCCGGATATTCTTCTTTCTCGATAAAGTTCCAAATGTCATGATACCATGGCAGACAGTCATTTGGTTCATCTACCACCATGACATATTCAAAGACAGGCTTGTCCCTTTGCTCAATTGTAATTGGCCTCAACTTAACTCCATCTGGTATCTCCACCATCGAGGCTAGAGTAGCTAGAGCATCTACAAATCGATTCTTCAACCTTGGTACATGAGTGAAAGTGACCTTTTGAAATCGCGGAATCAGCTCCTCGAGATCTTTATGATAAGGCTTGAGTTTGTCTTCTTTCACCCTCCAATCCCCGTTGGCTTGAGACACAACCAAATTAGAATCACCGACTACCTCCAGTCTTTTGATCCCAATTTCTAAGGCAGCTTCCATCCCGACGATGCATGCCTCGTATTCTGCCTGATTGTTAGTGACTTCGAAGTTTAGTTTGAATGCGAGTGGAATATGCGACCCTTCCTGTGAGATTAGCAGTACTCCGATCCCAAACCCCTTTTGATTAGCGGCGCCATCAAAATACAACATCCAGACATCGTTGTTTACCGTCATTACATTTTCATCTGGGAATTCAAACTCTACATCCCCAGGACCTTCGATGGGACGGTTTGCTAGGAATTCTGCCACAGCTCTTCCTTTTACAGACTTCCGGGTGACATACTTAATGTCGAATTCAGCCAACATGAGCAACCATCGTGCCAGTTTGCCAGTGAGTGCCGGTTTCTCGAACAGGTATTTAAGAGGATCCATTCGGGAGATCAAATTCATAGAATAAGCCAGCATGTAGTGTCTGAGTTTTTTGGAAGCCCAAACCAGTGCCCAACAAACCTTTTCTAGTGAAGTGTAGCGCTCTTCGCATCCCATCATTTTCTTGCTGATGTAATACACTGCTTTCTCGCTTCCCCCTTCTCCTTCTTGTGCCAGCATACATCCCATGGCTGATGAGGTGACGGATAAGTACAAAATGAGAGGCTGTTCTGGAATGGGCGGCACCAATACTGGAGGGTTCTGAAGGTACTTCTTGATGGCGTCAAAAGCTTTCTGGCATTTATTATCCCATTTGAATGGTACATCCTTCTTTAATAAACGAAACATCGGCTCGCAAGTTGAGGTTAACTTGGCGATGAATCTGCTGATAAACTGAATTTTTCCCAGGAAAATGCGTATTTCTTTCTCTGTTCGAGGCGGTTCCATTTCCAAGATGGCTTTGATTTTTGACGGGTCTATCTCGATTCCTCGTGTGGTGATCATGAACCCGAGCATTTTCCCAGCGGTAACTCCGAATGTACATTTCTCGGGATTGAGACGTAGTCTATATTTGCGGATCCTTTCGAAAAACTTTCGGAGGTTAGGTAGATGCTCTTCCCTCTCCTTGGCTTTGACGATCATGTCATCCACATATACCTCGACTTCCTTGTGAATCATGTCGTGTAACAAGGTTGTGGCTGCTCTTTGATAAGTAGACCCTGCATTTTTCAAACCAAACGGCATGACCCTGTAACAATAAGTGCCCCATTCCGTGGTGAAGGTGGTTTTCTCGCGATCTTCTGGAGCCATGAGAATTTGATTGTAACCTGAAAATCCATCCATGAAAGACAGTAGTGCATGCCCCACAGTGTTATCCACCAAAACGTCGATGTGCGGCAAAGGGAAGTCATCTTTTGGACTGGCCTTGTTTAAGTCCCTGAAATCCACACAGACCCTTATCTTCCCATTCTTTTTAGGAACGGGGACAATATTTGCAACCCACTGGGGGTACTCTGTTACCATGAGAAAACCTGCATCTATCTGCCGCTGAATCTCTTTCTTGATTTCCAACACCCAATCTGGCCTCATCTTTCTTAGTTTCTGCTTGACAGGCTTTGCGTCATGGTACAATGGGATTCGATGCTCCACTATCTCAGGATCTATACCAGGCATATCTGCGTGTGACCATGCAAAAACATCCTCAAATTCTTTCAGGAGATCTGAGTGGGCCTTGAATTCCTCTGGTGATAATCCGGAGCCGATTTGAACCATACGCGGATTACTCTCATTTTTCAAGTTTATCGAAATTATTTCTTCTTTTATAGGCTGAGCATGCCTTTCGTTTTCCCTTTCAATTAGGGATCGGAGTTCTTTTGGAATCTCTTCCTCAAACTCAATCCCTTCATCGTTAGGGTCAACACAATTTATTTCAGATACAGCAAGGTAAGCAAAGTCGATTTCATTTATTGCAAAGAAGGGGGCCCCAGGGGCATGATACATGAGTGTGGACTCAAACTCAAAAGAAAAGTGATGACGCGGAATGATGACAGACTCATGTTCTGACTCAATGCTGGACTCAGACTCAGTGCTGGACTCAGACTCAAACTCAGAATTAATGCCAGTGTAAATGACCTTTGGTACAAATGTGCAATTTTTATAAGTTCCACAGGCATCAATGATGAGTGCAGTGACATCCTCGAGCTTTCGACCCAAAGCATCATTAGCTCCACATCCTCGGCGAGGCTTTGAATCGACAAACGTCGGCGTGGGCTCGTCCTCTCCCATACCTGGTGGACTTTTTTCCCCAAACAGCGATAAAAGATTCCATGAGTCAAGAACCTTGATCCAGTCAACATGGAGCATCCTGACCGGCTCCTCCCATTTTTCTGTTTCATCATCACTGTTCCAAGTGTCGTTGGCAAAGATCTCAAACCCAGGCAGTTTGGCTTTTGTGTCCATGTCCCAGAATGGTTCCGGGTCCCCTTTATAGATAGCTTCTGGAGCTTTCATGAAATGGATGGGTCCCTTTTTAGCATTGGCTTGTGCTTTCCCACCATGACCAGGTTTGTAACCGAGACCAAAACGGTGGTTGTTCGTCAGAAACTTAGGGAACTCTGCTACCCCTTGATTGTTGCGACCAAGCCCTAGACCGGGCAAATATTCCATTTTCAGCATCATGTCCAGGGCCGTTGATCTAATTGAGAAATCTTCGTCCATCTTGATAGTAAATACTCCGTCAGAAGTATCAAAAGAAAATCCTCCCAGAGTGATGTCCTCTTCTCCGTGAGCGATCTCAAGTAGGGGAGCATTGTCAGGGATATGCGGGCGAATCCCAGAATCCCCATAAATGGTTAAAGTTCCTGTGGCCAGTCCCAGCTGTACTTTCTGATGCAGGGAGGAAGGCACAGCCATAATGTCTGATCGGTGGAGCCACGGCCTGCCTAGCAACAGGTTGAACGATGAGGGAATGTCAAGCACATGAAACTCAACACAAGTCTCGAAATCTTCGATCATTATTTCCATTTGAATGGTACCAACCACGTCTCGGCGAGTATTGTCGTAAGCACGTACTCCAAGGTTTGACGGCTGGAAATCCTTGTTCTTAAAACCCAAACAATAAGCCGTGCGCAGAGGACAAACATTCAAGGCAGATCCATTATCCAATAACACAATCGGGACCCATTTTTCCATGCATTTCAAAGTAATGTGCAATGGCTTGTTATGACCGGCTCCTTCTGGTGGCAGATCCTTTTCGGTGAAAACTACAACATGCTTCGCGCGGGTTGGCGCAAGCAAAGCTACCATTGTTTCGGGGGGAGTATATGGTGGCACCTCCATTTTTGACAGAACTTTGATTAGCTTCTTACGGTGTTCTCGAGATGAAGAAAGTAACCCCCAAATAGACACTGAGGCCGGGGTTCGTTCGAGCTGTTTCTGAATCGGATCATTTGTTACCGGGGAATTCTTTGGAGGTGGCCTAGCAGCCAAGTTTTGTTGGATGATACCTTCTGGATGGCTAGTGACTGTGTCCTCGAGGATGGGATCATCCCAAACAAAATCTTCGGTTGCGGCATGGTTGGAAGGATTCCTCCCTTGAAGATGGGCCGGTTGGTAGATTCGACCACTTCTGGTTATTCTGTTGACGGTTTCTTCCCATAACTCCTGATTTTCCCCCTAGAAGTTCATGTATTCTTCATTGATCTTCCGTTTACCAGCCCTGATAGCTTCCCTTTTCTGCATTGCTTCTTGATCCTCGGCCCAGAAATTCATCAGAACGCCTCTGGTCCTTTGCTCCCCAATTTCTACTGCTTTCATTTTCGTCTCGAGGCTGTTTTCTTCAGAGTCTTGCCAAAAGGAGGGGTCCATCATGGCTTTGTTGACGGTCCATACTTCATCATTGCTTACTCGGATGTCGACAACTGCTTCTTCATCCCAGATGGTAGCCATAGGGTCGTTGATTAGCACCGACACATTGGATGATGGTGGGACTGGCGCCAACGGCTGAGGAAAAGACCTGTCACTGATATATGCTTGTGGGAACCAATCTTGGTTCCCGAAGGTGGCTTCTATGATGGAATGGTCTCCTTCCCTGAAGCGTGTGAGTGGTGAGATACTGTCCGCTGGATGTCCGTCTGGAATCAACATTTCTCCTAGGGGCTTTGCATTCCTTTCTTCTTCGTCCTGTTCGGAAACATCAATTCGACAGACATGGGAACTTTCTGGTATATGAACAGTGGGTTTCTCCAGGAATTCGGGGATGACGAATTGGCTTGGGTCCCCAGAGATTAGCAAAGAACCAAACAATGCTTGTCGGGATTCCTCCCAATCTTGATCGTTCATGGACCATTCCTCTTCTTCCACAATGTCACTCCATCTTGGACTTTGTGTTGGACTGGCATACTCAAAGTTTTCTGGCGGGGAGACAACAGGTTTTGGTTCTGTGGTTGTGATGATATAGAGGTTGGGGTCAAATTTAGTGGAGGTAAGGTCTTTTGTAGTGGAGATGAAGGATATTTGGCCGGTTTGGGTGTTTTGCTTGTGGTTTGGTAGAGGATTGGAAATGGTATTGGGTTTTTGATCGGGGAGAGGAAGGGTTCCATTGTCTACAAGATCTTGGACCTTATGTTTGAAACGGATGCAGTTATTGGTATGATGGCCGTGCATTTGGTGGTAAGCACAGTAGGTGTTTGGGTTGTGATTAGGAGGAAGCTCTTTGGGTGGCTCTCGAGGTTCGAGTGGTTGGATGAGGTTCTTGTCTAGTAATTTCTTGTATACTGTGACAAGGGGGAATGGGAGTGGGTGAAATTCTCTTCTTGGTGGAGGAGCTGTTTGCTGGAATCGTGATTGGGTAACGATCTGGTTAACTTGAGTTCGGTTTTGACGGCCTAGGATTGGAGGAGTGGCTTGGTTTTGATTGTAGGCTCTGAGGTCCGAACAAGGTGTTCTTTGTTGCGAGTAAACTCGTCTTGGTTTAGGGACAGCTTCGCCTTTCTCAAATATACCGCTTCGGAGGGCATCTTCGATTGCGGACCGGCTTCATAAAAGTCTTGAAGTCAGCAGTGGTTTGAAAGACTACCAAGTGCTTGGCGAAATCTGGTTCTAGATTTCTTGTGATGATCCTCATCTGTTCCTTTTCTGAAGGCCGTTCCATCATCTGAGAGGCTTTCCTCCTCCATCTCTTAACAAAGTCAGCGAAGGACTCATTCTTTCCTATCTTGGTTGACTCCAATTCCCGGATAGTCATTTCAAGTTGAATGTGTAATTGTATTGGGCGACAAATGCTGCCCCAATATCTTCCCATGTCCTTTTCTTGGAGATATCCAAATTTAGAAACCAGCGGAGTGCATGCCCAGTCAGAGTTTGCTGGAACATCTGGCCCATTGCATCCTTCCCAACGTCATACATGGATAGAGTACCCACATATGTTTGTAGATGAGCTTTCGGGTCACCACTGCCATCAAACTTGTCCCAGTCCATTGGCTTAAACTTGTCGGGGAGCTTTGCATCGGGGAAAAGGCACAACTTTTCCATATCGATTCCTGTAGCTGCTATTTTCTCCTGTTTCTGAATAGACTCCTCGAGTTTAGAGAGCTTGGCCAATACTGATTCCATGTTCTGACTACCTGATGCTCCTGCTGACGGTGGGAGTTGAGAAGTTAGTTTCTGGATCATGAGCATCATCTGGGCCATCTGCTTGGTGTTGTTGGTTTTCTGTTCCTCTAAAGCATCCTTAAGCAGCTGAATTTCATCTGTTTCTTCTGCCATGGCTAAACCCCCGGTTGACCGTTCTGTTCTCGACTCAGTTCGAACTAATCGCTGTTTGGGAATCCGAGTCCAACCCGGTATGAGGTTTTTCTTCTTCTTGCCAATGGTTAGTACTGATGAATATGCACAAATTAAACTCAGGGATGCAGTGTGTAATGTATGTGAAAAAGAACCTGTGTATGTGTATGATGCATGAAAGGATTGCCCCATTTCTCGCTTGATTATGTAGGATATGTTCAAATTCTCATGATTTATGAAAACAACGGCCGGACCGGAAGTTGCCTACGTATCCCCATGGAGGGGAATCAGGCCGTGACGTAGTTCAGGACTACAAGTTTTGGCTCTTTTTCTCAAAAGGTCTTTTCATTAAAAGCAAGGAATTTTTACAAACTGACGCGACAAATTTGAGCACAGACTCAATAATTAGACGGCAACAGACTCGATAGCAACAAACTTGATAATCAAAAGGTGATAAGAATCACAAGCTGGCTTGATTCTTCAAAAGAAGCCCTGCTGGCTGGATTAAGTTGATAGATATTCATATCTGGCAACAGACTCGATAATTAAAAAGTAACAGACTCGATAACCAAATAGCAACAGACTCGACAAGAACCCCATGTTAACCCGATTCTTCAAAAGAAGCCCTGCTGGCTGGATTTGTTCTTTGCACAATCACCTCTGGTTCTGAAAGCTTGCTCTTTTAGGAGGGGTGATTTGGAGACGTCGATCCTGCGGAGGATCCTGTTTCATTGGCTTTTCCTTTTCCCTTAGGATCTTCCTTCTTGCATTGATCCTTGAGCTGCTGCGGGGTCATGCCGTCATTATTGAGAAGGCAATCCGCGAAGCAAACATTACATTCGCACTCGTCCCAATACTTGTGGCCTGTGATTGGGTCTTCGAAGTAGTAGGCAGGATGGCCGTTGGCATCAAAGTATTTCACGGGTGGCATTGCTGCGAGTGCCTCGTTGTCCTGTTCCATCATTAAGGTGATCTTTTCTGGCATTGGCTCTGATTCTTCTGGGAAACAGAATTTCCAACCTTCATTGTCGTCCCATTGAAGGGATACTCCTGGTAAGTTGGCGTCTGCCAACAATCTGAGTTTCTGATCGAGTTCCTCCCCCATATGGTCTTCTATGTTGAGCTTTCCTGGCTGGGGCTCTTCCGGCTTGCATGGAGGTTGCTCGGGAAAAACCTCCTCAATTATCCACACGGGTGCCCCTTGATGGGTGGTGAGGGTAGACTTGAACCGCTTGTATGGTGATCCAGACATGATGACTCTATCACAAAGGAAATGTGTATTTCATTTTGGGAAACAGAGCCAGTTGTAGCATTTTTTGATTTTTTTTTTTTTTTTTGATTTTTTTTTTTAACGGGAATTATCGTATATTCGACATAACGCGCAGTTGTCGGGACAATCCTCATGAATGCGGACATGATGCAATAACCTAAGGCAAAGTTCCTATGTGTATGCATGTAAAATGGAGACAACATGTTGATGAGTGATATATACAAAACGAGTGAACAGTTAACAAATAAACAAAACGTACGTAGAACAGTAAACAGGATGATAGATAAACAAGATAGCAGGTAAACATGATATAACAGATAGTCTTATTCTGTGGATCCCTGTCCTAGGTTGGAAGGTACTATGGTTTACTACATGTAAAGGCCGGGTTTTGGTTAAGGGGGGGTTCCCTAGACTAGAGTCAATATTTGCCTCCCAGTGCCAAGTGTACTGCATGGCAAAGGTCGAACGGTAGGCTGACTCACCATCGTCCGGGGTTGCCGAGAATCTTGGGATGTCCTAACATCGGCAAGCCGGGTAGGGTAACCAAGACGCAATGGCGGGGCTTATCCAACATCGATGCACGTGCAATGCAAAAGTTTTGATAACAAAATATTTTCAAAAATCCCACAATTATTTTTCAAATTTGGCTCACCAATTAATCTTTACTTTGAAATTTCACATAAGCAAACAACCGGGAAAGCTCCAGTCCGGATTGGTCGGGCGTAGCCCTGTTACTGCACCATTCCTTTCTCGATCACGCGGGGCGTGTTCGTTTTTGTCAAGCTTTCGGGGGTCGTTTTACAAGTGTAAAATACCAAAATAAAAAATTAATTTAAGAAATCCCCAGCGGAGTCGCCATTTTGTGGACGGTGAGATCCACGCGGCTCGCTCTCGAAAAAGTTCGGACGTGAAAACAAAAAAAATGAGTCGCCACCCGGGGTTTAAATTTAGAAAATGTTTGGTACCCGAGAAACCGTTTTAAGAATGATTGTTGACTCTCGTGCCGTTTTGGAAAAGGTTTGATCTACGAAAAGATTCTTTTTGGATTCGGAAGCCAGGTTACGCGCGGGGAAGGTTTTATTAAAAAGCACCCCGCTCGCCCGAGAAATTCTCGGTCTCTACTAAATAATTTGTGGGATTTTTGTAGAAAATATTTTGTTGCGGAAACCTTTTAAACAGATATACGAATGTAACAATGAAACAATAACGGAAATAAAATTTAAACAAAGAGGACTAAATAGTAATAGTAAGAAACTAAAAGGGAAAAAATGTAATAAGCCAAAGAAGTTACAGAGAAATCAGAAAAACAGAGTACGAACAGAGGGGAAACAGAGGAAATTTTTTGATTAAAATGGGAGCCGCGCGGCTCCTACACAGGGGCCGTGCGGCCTGTGCCACAAGCCGCGCGGCTTGTGCGCAACTTATTTTGCAAAACTTTTGTTTTGGGACCAGTGATCCAAAAATTCGTTTAAAATCTGGTTTTCTTCTTCAAACCAACTCCAAATGAATTGTTTTTGTTTGTGATTAAGTTATTGAAGTGAAACTTGTTTCCGGTACAGATCGTATCGCGCGTTTATCCAGAAAAATCGCTCGGTACGGCTCCGAAAAGCCGGTTTTTGTTTTGAAAATGGTTTACCGAGTTAATATTTGGTTGTTGAAACCGTTATTAACTCGGGAATACCCTCAGAGAACCGCGATTTGGAAATCGAAGTGAGAAAACGGTTTATACCTTTCTGGAACTTGAAACAGAGGTTGAAAGCTTCGGGTTCTTCGGGTTCGAACTGGTAGGATCAAGGCTTGATATGACTGGAATGGTATAGAGGAACCGGAAGGGAATGGACAGTGTGAGATTATGAAAGAGTTTTACTGGCGGTTTCGGACGAGGATTTTGCCGGAATTCTTTCGGGGTAGGATTTTCGGTCTGTTGAGAGGTGAAGAGAAGGGCTCCATTTATAGCCGGTTTTGGAAGGAATAATATGATGATATTCGGCGGTGAGTTGATGATGATATTCCCAAACAGCTAGTTTGTCAGGAATTTTTCAGAGGATAAGAACACCAGCCGTGCGGCTCCCAGGGGGAGCCGTGCGGCTTGCATGGAGGAGCCGTGCGGCTTGTGTAGAAATGGAGGAGCCGTGCGGCTTGAGGGAGGAACCGTGCGGTCTGTGAGGCTGAGTTCCCAATTTTCCTGAACAAGTTCCAAGGCAGTTTGATCGTTTTCATTCGTCATCGGGCATGCACAGGTATCCAAAATTGGGGTGTCTACAGGATGGCAACGGGTAAGGTACGGATCAGGGGACCCTATTCTACCCCCGATCTCCAATTGGGAATTTCATCCCCAACCCCACCTCCATACCCAAAAGGGATAGTGGACAATCCACCATACCCGCCTCCTACTGGGGATCAGGTATATTCGGGTAAATCCATATTCAAACTTGTTGAACCAAAAAAAAAAACAACAATAAGATCTAATTTATGTGTCCTATAATAACAAAAACAACAATTTACAACAAAATAGAATAAAAAATTACAAAGAAATAACAGTCTACCAAAATATATAAAATTTTAACTACCATCACTAAACTTTTTTTAACACTTAGCATATATAGTTTTAATTCGGAAAAATATACACAAACTATGCGTATATGCATACTTATATATACACACATACATATACATTTATATACTACTATATGCCTGCATATATACATACATTCATAAAAAAAAATATACATATATAATTGGAAACGGGGGCAGGTACGGGTATTCGGAGGTGGATATCACAAAATTATACCCGTCCCATTTTCAACTGGGGATTCTTTAAGTTCTACCATACCCGCTCCTATTGGATGAAAAATCGAGTAATATCCGCCTCCAAATAAGCGGGGGCGGGTATCCATCGGGTTTGGGGGAATTGCCATCCCTATCTACGAGAAAGAACTTTTTTACAGGGGGCCGACTCCTAATTTACCACTTCAGGGGGACAATTCAGAAGAAGTGATCAATTATGAAGAACTGGAGGCATTTTTTAATGAAAATTCGGAAAATATTTATTCATCCGGAGATTCTTTAGGACAGGGTGAATTTTCAGATGATAGGGAAGAGGTATCGGTTGTTGAACCAGAGACTTCTCATACCGAAGACAATTCTCCTCATGATAGTACAATGCCTCCCAACAATTCAACACAACCACTGAGCCAATCCTTTTCTGAGATTCCTCCAGAGGTATCCACTAATCCTAACTCCACTTTTAGTGATGATCTTTTTTTTTAATCTCAAGTGTCTCAATATCATCTTCCACCTCGTTCTAATCGTGGTGTACCACCTATTAAATATGAGCCTGATCCTAAGTCCAAAGCTAGATATCTCATTAGTAATCATGTGTCTTGTCAAAAATTGTCCAAGTCATATGCGTCTTATGTGCTACAGTTATCATCTATTCCTATTCCTAGTAAAATGCAGGAAGCTCTAGCAGATAATAGATGGACTCAAGCCATGGCAGAAGAAATGGCAGCGCTTGAGAAAAATGATACTTGGGAGCTTGTGACTCTACCGAAAGGAAAAAAAACCGTGAGATGTAGATGGGTCTTTGCGATCAAGCATAAAGCGGATGGGACTATTGAGAGGTATAAAGCTCGATTGGTTGCGAAAGGATATACACAATCTAATGGGATTGACTACCAAGACACTTTTGCACCTATTGCCAAACTTAATACAGTTAGAGTGCTCCTGTCTTTGACGGCGAACCGAGATTGGCCACTTCCTCAGTTTGATGTAAAAAATGCTTTTTTGCATGGAGACCTTACAAAGGAAGTGTTTATGGATCCCCCTCCGGGTGTGGAAAAATACTCAGATGTTACAATGGTGTGCAAACTCAAAAAGGCGTTGTATGGGTTAAAACAGTCCCAAGAGCTTGGTTCGGTAGATTTACCAAGTCTATGAAGAGCTTCGGATATAAACAAAGCAACTCAGACTATACTTTGTTTTTAAAGCATCGAATGGGTAAGGTTACTGCTTTGATTATATACATTGATGACATGGTGGTGACAAAAGATGATCAAGAAGAAATTGAGAGCTTACAATAACGCTTGGCCTTAGAGTTTGAAATGAAACAACTTGGAGACTTGAAGTACTTTCTTGGAATCGAGGTAGCCCGCTCAAAGAATGGTATTTTCTTATCTCAACGAAAATACATTCTTGATTTGTTAACTGAAACAGGTATGCTTGGATGTAAGCCTACAAATACTCCTATTGAACAAAATCACAAGTTTAATTGTTTGCATGCAACTTCTACTGATAAAGCACGGTACCAGATACTTGTGGGAAAATTAATTTATTTGTCCCATACTAGGCCAAATATTGCTTATTCAATATGCGTAGTGAGCCAGTTTATGCATGATCCTTGTAAACCTCACATGGGTGCTGTGGAACACATACTGCGATATTTAAAGTCCGCTCCGGGTAAAGGGTTGTTGTTCACCAAGAATAATCACTTGAAGGTAGAAGGTTACATTGATGCAGATTGGGTTGGTTCAACTGACGATAGAAAATCTACATTAGGATACTTACTTTTGTAGGGGGCAACCTTGTGACTTGGAGGAGTAAAAAACAACTGGTGGAAGCAAGGTCAAGTGCAGAAGCTGAGTATAGAGGCATGGCTTTTGGAGTATGTGAGTTACTATGGTTGAGGAACTTGCTTGAGGATTTGGGTGTTCGCTCTCAGGAGGCGATGAAGTTGTATTGTGATAACACTTCTGCTATAGAGATTGCTCATAATCCAGTCCAACACGATCAAACGAAGCATGTGGAGATTGATAGACACTTCATTAAGGAAAAACTTGAAGCCGGAATCATTGTTTTTCCGTTTGTGAAGTCTGAAGACCAACAAGCCAATGTCCTTATCAAAGCTGTCGCCAGCAGTGTTTTCGGTCACTCTTTAGACAAGTTAGGCATGTGCGATATACATGCTCTAACTTGAGGGGGAGTGCTAAAATTAAGGATATGATTGCTAAAATTAAGGATATGATTTGGTCAATATCCTAAATTATGTAATTTTATTTTATTCCGTAGTTGTAGGATATTTCTCTGTAATCTTTTATTCTTTCCTTGTTTGTGTTTGTACTATATATATTGTACAACTACGATGAATGGAATCATCAATTATTCCACAATTGTGTTTATTGATATGACCTTCCTCTCCCTTCTTCTTCTAGCGTGTAAGTCTTGCTCTTGTTTATCCCCTTATGTGTTTTTCCCCTTTTTTTTTTTTCTTCTTAATGTGTCGGTATGTTGATTTTGATTTTGAAGTCTCTAAAGCTTGAAAGGCAATTTCTTGCTATTATGGTGTGTTTAGGTTCTTTCCGAAAAGACTAGAAAATAAGAACAAGAAGATGGTCATCGATCATCTCCTCTGATCCTGTCTCAGAAGAGCCACTTCCTCCGCTGCCACCACCTCGCAGGTTTCAATTGCTCCTACTTCATTATTAATTGTTTTCTCGCCAAATTTGTATATGTCATTCTCCCTTCATCTTTCCTCGCAGTTCCCACCAACGAAACATAGTTCCGAAACATAAGGTGAACAAAATAAGAAAACGAAATAAACCATGAAAATCCAAAACGTTAAAACCCTTAATTTGACTAATTAAACATTAAATGAAGACCGAAACAGGATGATAAAATTAACAACAGAATAAATAAAGTGGTAAATCGGATATATCAACCATAACCGTGGCTGGAATGGGTTTAGCCGTTTAGAGATATTAGGATCGTTTGAAGCAGGTCATTGATGATGTTCATCATGGAAGGCTCAACATTTCAAGGTAGATCGTTACAGTATCACAATGTTGATATACTTTGTTGAGATTTTAATATTATTTCGGTATGTTATTAAACCGCTTTGAAATTAGATATTCTTATTTTTGTCTCTGTGGAACGTATTCCAATTGAAAACAAAGATAGGTCGTGATGTGCCTCGAGATGGCCGTCTCCTGTCCCCCTGCTTGTGGGGATTTGCTCCCAGGTCGTCGCTCTGCTGCGTTTGGCCCGCCCTCTAGGCACCTTTGGAAGGAAGGAGTAAAAAGAACAAAAAAAAAAAACAATTGTCCTAAGGGAAGGATACATCTCATAGAATATATACAATGGAGAGGTTTTACTTTGTCAAACAAGGCAAAAAGGAAATGGGAGTTGAAATGGGATGGAGAAGGAACGAAACATAGAGGATTAAATATTGGAATTGCTGCTTTTTTCCAATTTCGTAAGAGATTCTCTTTTCGAATTCATTTGCAGTATAAATGCTAAATGCATATGATATATTGGTGTTCCTTTTTCATGATCAAGTTAATGACATTTTTATAGGAGCCATAGCATACGCCGGGACTTCAACCCTCAACCCGGGTTTCACACGAGTACGAAGGTGACCTACAAAACAATGGTATAGAGGCTCCAGTTGGAGTCTCGGGTTCAATTTCCACTTCCAGCCATGGTAACAGAAAAGTTTCCCGCCATGGTAACAGAAAAGTTTCCCGGGAGGATATTGAATTTGTAAGATAGTCTCTTCCTTTTTCTAAGAATGATTATCTTATCCCATATGGTCCTTCTTATGGCAGTTATTTAATCACAGCTACTAACCAAACAATGTTTATTCGGTTATTCAGTATGGCCGGAGTTGGAAGAAGAGAATGCTGACTTTTCAAGGCCTAAATTGAAGAAGCAAATTATCTTGTTTAATAATTTGTTTCAACATCAGACTATCTAATCAAGTATCCTGACCCTCCAAAGGTTCCTTTTGCTCATATACAGAATGGGATTCATCCCATGCAAGGTAAATTCTGCTTTATATTTTTGTTGACTAAAAGCCAAAAAAGGCTGCTACTTAATAGTTAGTTAATACTAAAGGCAATATAGAGAAATAGCATATCTTTCAGAATTCTAAGTGTTAACTGCCATGTTTCGGCAGTATGAGAAACAGTAATTGCTCAACTGCTAGAGAAGGCTTGGATCTTGTAAAGGAGGAGATCAGCAGAACAGGGTATAACGCAAAAATAAAGATAGGGATTGATGGTATCTGCTACTGATTTCTGCATAGGTATTGTTATGTTGTGTCCCTTCTAACCATTCTCACTTTCTTTCAATGCGAAATGCAGATACAATACCTACGGAGAAGGCCGGGTGATTAATCAGTTTGTATCTTTTTGTTGTTTGGATTTTATTACACGAGTTGGTGTTATGTGTATTATGATTCATATGTTATATCTTGGTCACAGTTGCCAGGTACTCGAAGTGTTTCGAAGTATGTTGACTGAGCAATGCAGGATGTATGCAGATCATGCTAAGAACGAGAACGTTGGTTTTAGGATTTAATTATTTATTTCGTATTGATATTTTAGATTTCTACTTTGCGTGTGAAAAATTGAATTCCTGATTTTAATTATATCATATGATCTGCCGACTGATTTGTTGTCTGTTTATATAAGATAAGTAGTCGGGTTCTTTAATGCTGGTAGGTGATTGTATCTCAACAAAGTGCAAGATCACTAGGTGGGCCAGAATTTGTCACGTTCACTAGAAGCTCTACGAATGAATGTTCATACTTGGTCAATTCTGGTAGGCTAAAGCCCATTAAAAGTTAGGAAAAGGCTATCATTTTGGCTGTTTTTATAGCAAGTGAAAATTTTCCTCAAATACCAATAACTACCATGCAAATCTTAGGGTCTACAAAAAAGACTCATACGTGTATGATTGGGCATGTACCATCTTTTATGGGTGACACTGGGTGCCTATATTAACATGCCATTTCACCATTCATAAGTTACACCAAAAAAGAACACACAATCTACAAGGGAAACGACTAGCGTCAATCATCTTAGCAAGGTATATATTTTGACCTTGTGTAAGACGAAGAGACACAATGCTTGCCGACTTAGATGCATGAATGTTTTTAATAGATTTAGAAATTCAAAGCTATCAATGGGGTACACTGCTTGTTTGGTGTCGTCGATACACCGTTCTCGTTTCTCTCATTCTGTTGATCTTCTATTGTTCCAATCTTTTTCGATTTCAAAGTTATAGTCAACCTACTTATGTTGGTGGGAGCAACAATGTTTAATTTGTTGGTAGGTATCAGTCAACATTAAAGAATCTCTGGCGTTTTCATCGGAACAAAACTTAAGACGTGTCTACTAAGACTGGCCTCCTCCTGGTAATAGTAAAATAGTTTATGCACCGTTAGAATTGAGAATGTGTATGCGAGTTCACGAGGAGGCTAAAGTCGTATGGAGTTTATCATATCTCAGTGCCTTGCAAATGTTTAAAAATAACAGATAAAAACTTAACAAACTAACACAAAATCATATTGAGCATGGGACTCCATGCGTGCACAGAGGTGTTAACTTGTATTGATTAAAGAATATCGAGAGTTTTTGCTCCTTGTATCCCTTTAGGGATTTATCTCTCTCTTATGAAATCTATCATTTGATTTTGTTTGCACCATTTGATATTAGAGCTCTTAACTCGATCCTGACCCTTCATCTCACCGAAAAAACACGCCGGAAACCTAGACATGTCAGAAACTTCGCTAGAGCTCCAAATCCACTCAAAATTTTCACAGATCTACTTAACCCAAACGTCATTTTTGGAATTTCGACCCTCAAAAGTCACAAATTGACCATTTTTTGTAGTTGTTTTCTCTATTTTTGAACAAACATCAAGGATTTCGAACCAACGGTGTTCTTTTTTATCATGATATCGCTGGCAGGGCAACTCGTGGTGGCTTTGAAGATTTGTAGTTTTGGGAGTTCATTGGTGCGAGCATGTTTGGTTGGAGTCCATCCAATCGTCTGGGTATTCTTTGTCTTTTATCTTTAGCTAGCACTAAGTCTCTTTAGAGATGCTGATTCTAGGTATGAATCTTGTAAGTGTCGCTATTTGTGTCAGGCCATGTCTGGGTTAGGGTGAAACACATTGATTGCCTTGTGCGTTTCTTGTTCTCTATTAAGATGATTAGATTTGTCCAAGATCTTAGTAATGAATTCCGTTTTTGTAAGTGTCGTTGGGCGTTCATTAATATAATCTTCTCATTTTCGTGTCAAAAAAAAGAAGAAGAAGAGGATTTCAAACCCTAATGTTCTGATTGAAGTCAAAATCGAGTGTGTTCTTATGTTTCGAACCCTAAACCATCAGATCCAGTGTGATTCGTGTCCTGTCAAGCTGATTCGAGGTCCTTCGCACTTGATTCAAACTATATCCTTGTGATTCGAGTATTGAAGGACATAGTTTGGGCATTTCGAACAGTAGATCTGATATTTCGAATGCTCCAGCTGTAGATTCGAACTTGTTCTTGGAAGTTTTGCACTAATTCAAACCATCTTACGTCGATTTTGAGTTCGACAGTCTTCAGCTATACGAGTTCAACCTGTTTCAAGTAGGTAACTACAGGTTTAATGTAATTTTGAGTCCTAATATGAGTCATCATGTTCGAAATCTAGAGGACTTTCGATTTTTAGACCTCAGGTTGTTCAAAATCTGAGGTATGAGGTCTAAATATGTCGAATACTACTATTTCTGTTGCTGAATCTTTGATTTTGAAGCTACTAAGTTGACTGGGTTTTGAAGCAACTGAGTTAATTGGGTTTGTTTTGTACTGGGTTAACTAGGTATGATTTGTTGAATGATTTTGACCCAATTAGATTGGTTTGACTATTGAGAAATGGCTCATAGAGGAGGAAGAGATAGGAGAAGAGGTAGATGTAGAGGATTTATGGTGAAGAGGTAGATGATGGTTATGACCATCGCAATTCGAATCGTTATTGGAATGAGATGAAGAGTTGAGAGCACAAATAGATAAGGTGTAATTGTTGTTGTTGAAAATACAATTTGCTACCTTGATTAAGAAGGTGCATCGTTTACTACCTCATGAAGCTATTAATGATTCTCATAGTCAAGCTAAGTCTAATATTGACTACAAGGAGGAGAACAACATTAGTGATGACCTTGTCGAATCTTATGGACCCTTCAATCCAGACAAGTTTGAGGGGGAGATGAACCTTACTCCAGATGTGTTTGAAAAGGCGAAAGAACATGGTTATCTCAATGGTTTTCTTATTTGGAACGAATATTTAAATGAAGAACTTGAAAGTGTTTTTGAAGGTGATTGTGTATTTGAGATTGAAGATGAGTATGAAGATGTGCCCATCTTTGATGAGTCTTCAAATGAAGGCTTTGGAGGTGATTTGGAAGGAATTCCCTTGTATGATGAGTATCCTACCGAGGATCAGGATATTGATGATGATGTTCTTCCTAAATTTGATGAGTTTCCACATGAAGTGTTCAAAGATTATTCTGTCTTTAAGACTAGTGGTGGATTAGAAAATGTTCCTCTCTATGATGAGTTTGAAGAAGAGATTAGTGTTGATGATGACAAGGGAACACTTATTAACATGATCAAGAAAAGCTTTTGTATGGATTATCAAGAAAGTAAGGAAGTGAGAAAAGAATTTCCTTAGAATTTGGTTCTGTCGCCCAAGATGGATGAAGTCATTTTACATCATCCACCAATGATTGAAGGTTTCAACAAGCCAAAGCTTGATGATTACTTCCATTATTCTAGTGTGCACATGGTGCAAGTATTACTCGAATTGGTTCTTTCCCTTGTAAACTCTATCCGGTTCTACCAAAAGAGGGGAAGGATGATTTAAGACAACTGGTTGATCCTTTGGGTTTAGTCTTCAAGCAAGTAAGTTTTGAGCAAAGAGTAGTGACTTTTCAACAAGCTAAGGTGGATAGTTCTTGGTGCGACTTGAGAGTTTCCATGATGAGCTACTATGAAGATACTTTGATTCACAAGAGGCATGGTAAATGGGTGATTTCAATTCACAGAAATTTAGATGCAGTGGATGTACACAAACGAAAGCTCATATTGAAGATGGGTTATTGCTTCAGGGTGACGTTCAAGAAAACGTAGCCACGTCTAATTCGGAGCTGCATAATAAATAGTTTTACTTTTTTTTTCTCCCTTGATTTAGTGATCTTGAGTCATGTTGTCCAACTTGAGGACAAGTTGTTTTATTTATAAGGTAAGTCCTAATGCAAAACAATGTAAGGGTCTTTGTGTCATTTTAGTGTCTTTAGTGCTATTGGAGATTTGAGTCTATACATAGCTGTGGGAGTGTCTCATTTGGTGGTTTTTGAGAAATTGATTAAAGAATAGGGTATTTACACTTTGACCCCTGTACTTTGCTCGATTTGCACTTACACCCCTCATACTTTTATTTTAGGCACTTACACCCTTTACAGAGATCCCGAATTTTGCTTCGGTCTGGACTTCAACTTTGCCAATCAAATTTTGATGATCCGATCCGTCCAATGCGTTTGGAATGTGTTTTCAAGGGTATCTATAAGGAATTGGCAAAAAAATGACCGTGAAGGGTTTGATCCGAACATATGCAGTTTTACAAAAAACTGCTTAATCCAAGCCCTTCGCGGTCTTTTTTTGGCCGATTTCTGGTAGGTACCCTTGAAAAAAACGTTCCAAACATATTGAACGGATCGGATCATTGAAATTTGATCGGGAAAGTCGAAATCCGAACCTAAGCAAAATTCGAGATCTCTGTAAGGGGTGTAAGTGCCTAAAAAATAAGTTCGAGGGGTGTAAATGCAAATCGAGCAAAGTACAGGGGGTCAAATTGCAAAAACCCATAAAGAATATCGAGAGCTTTTGCTCCTTGTATCTCTTTAGGGTAAAATCTATCATTTGATTTGATTTGCACAACATTGATGTGTTTTGTCATTTAAGTGGCTTATTTTTGTTTTGTCTTTATTCAAAAAAGTTCTCATTTACTAGTTTTGCGTTACATTTTTGAAGATTATTGATTCAACTCGATGAGAAGAATCGAAAAAATAAAAAATTACAGTTTGAGATCAATTTTTTTTTAAATAAAGAAGAAAATAAGGCAAAAATAAAAATTTAATTTTTACATAATTTTATATTCAATATAGATCTCGTTGGTAGATCTCTTCGAATAACCATCAATTTCAATGGTTGATATGGTCTTTTTTTAAATATTTTTGTACTCTTGAACCAGTCCCATTAATTTATCGCAAAACCGAACTAATTCATCAGTCCATGTAATCACCGAGGTTTACCAAAAATTTAGAGGGGTTTTGGAAAAAAAATTACTGTTGGCAAACGAACACCTGGCCATTTCTTTGTGGTCTCCACGCTCTCACTCTACTGAAAATTCTTGTTTTAACCCAAAAATGCCTCATTAGCTTCTTCATCTGAAAGCAGCCCCCAATTCATCTCTCTCTCTCTCTCTCTCTCTCTCTTCTTCCGTCATCTTACAGTCTGATTTCCAAAGCAGCGTTTGAAAGGAGAGGAAAAGTATGGGGACATTAGGAAGAGCAATCTATACCGTCGGATTTTGGATCCGAGAAACCGGCCAAGCCATGGATCGACTCGGCTGCCGCCTCCAAGGCAACTACTACTTCCAGGAGCATTGTACGTTTCTCCCCTTGTTATTAGATCTCTGTGCATTCATACCATTTTCAAACCCTAGAAACGCAAATTACCTGTTTTAGCAACCTATCTGTTCTTGTTATTAGGGTTGAATCACTGAGCTAATGCGTGTTCAATATGTTAGTTCTGAAATGGATTGTCCTAGAATCTTTTCTTGTCGTGCTCCATTTGGCATTCGTGTCTCTTTTTCATGAAGGTTCTATATATAGATATGAACAGCTATATGCAGGTGTATGGATTCCTATAAATAATGTACAACAATTATACAAGGTTTTGTTTGTTTTTTTTTTTTTTTTTTTCTTTCGAAGTATTGAATTTGTTTATAACGAACAGAAGAAGCAAATACAAATGACATCAGAGGACCAAGGACCCTTCACTATGAAGGATATCCCAGTCACAAAGGAGGAATCGAGACCCAATTACCACAATCCACCCTTACATTCTCCCCACTAGCTAACTCATGTGCCGATTGCAAAACCTAGACACGACATACTCGATACACAAGCAAACTGCAACACAAGCCAAAATGATCCTGGATAATGACTTCCATAGGCTGTTGACAGACTGATTTCCCGAGGACCATATCAGCCAAGCTCTTGCTATCCCCTTCAACCATCACATTCCGAAGTCCCAACTCTTTGCCAAGCAGTACAGCTTCACGCAGAGTATAAGCCTCCACTTGAAGAGAACAAGCTGCCAAACTTATTATCCCATCAATCAAAAGTAGTGGCCCATTATCAATCTTGTATAGAATAAAAGGCTGGCCCAAATTTCTAAGCCAAAGAACTTTTCTTATTGTCCAACAAGCATTCATGGGGACAAACATATGCTGTAAATTCTGCCTTTTAATGATGTAAGTGATCCACTTAACCCAGAGGGAGTCAGTCTTCTTGCTTAAGGCCTTAAGGTGCCTTAGCAAGGATGCTCTATTCTAATCTCTGAGTTTCCTAAACCCCAAACCTCCTTCCTTTGAGCCTTCTAGGTAATAATGAACAAGTGGCTCCAATACACCTGGATACTACCTAGCACAGAGAGAATAAGTTGGGTTTTACCGCCACCCCCTCTGAGGACAACAATGTAGTGGACCAGCTTTGAATTCTGGTCAGGATTCTTTCTTGCAAAATCACACTGTCTCTAGCTTTTAGCCTAGTAGAAATAAGAGAACTCCTAAATACTTCACTGTGAGGAGGACACCCACTGGGATTGGCAATGTGCCTCTCAGAGATTGAATCAAGTCATTATCTATCCCGGCAAAGAATAGAAAGCTTTGATAGAAAACATCTATGGGCTGAAAAGTAAGTCTGCCCCACTTATTATATACAAATCATAAACAAAGGCAAGCTGCGCCAGGTCAGAGGTTGGCAGTTTGGGTGAAAATGGAAATCACTTATGTTCAAGCTATGCTGATATAGCCAGAGCAAAATATGAGGGGAGCTAGGATCCCCTTGTCTCAAAACCCTTTTAACTGGAAAGAACCCCTCCATACTACCATTAATTTTGTCAAAGGCAGCTAGGCTAGGTTTAGTGTTTGCATGATTTGAGATGTTAAAACTTGGCTGATCAGTACTTAGCTTTTTGCTAGGATGACCTCTGTTATTTTTCGTTGTAAATAACTAAAAGATGGAGTTTAACTGGTTAAATTCGTCTGAATTTCGGTTTGTAGTGCTTAGTTGGTTTGTGAAACTGTGGATTACACGGACTTAAGACTAGGAGAACCATATGAGAGATTACTTAGCCTGTGTTTGGTTTTTAGTTTTGAAAAGTTCTTCCAAAAGTTATTTTGGAATTGATAGTTAAATTTCAAATTTCAAATATTGATTCCTCAACCCACCCAAGTCCCACCAGGCCTGTTCCTCTCTACCTCTACCCACTTTGACCGGCAATGATTGGGCTATTGGGCCCCCTCAAACTTTTTTTTTTTGGTTTTCTGGGTAGAAAGAAGTGTGGTCCCCTCCTAGTGGGCCCATCCTCAAATCCAACGCTCATTGTCCTCTCTCTCTCTCTGACACAACGAGGTGGGAGAAAATTCTACAAAGTACTACAAAACAAAACACCAATCTCTGATCTCTGACCCCATTTAAGGAGGGAAACTGGAAAAGTGGTATTCATCCGAACATACTTTAAAACTTATTTTTTAAGAAGTTCGGCCAAAGTGGCCAAATGAACACAACGTTAAATGTTCTAAATTCACTAGGAGAAATTCCCAAGCAAGAGACTCTGGAGGGAGTCCACCTTAACCACCATAGGTGTTCAAGTTGTGCATTCAACTTCGTTAACTCAATCCACCCACAGTCTTGATAAAGGTAGAAAAGTATGTTAATGAGGATTAGATGATGACTTGAAGCAATGAAGCAACATGGTAATCAAGGTTCCAAAACTCGCTAGGCGCTCCCAGGGCGGCGGGGCACCTTCGAGCTTCCGGGGCAACATGGTAATGTTAATCGGGATGGATAGTTAGTAATTAAACATTATTTGGAGTCTCGGCCTCAGACCTTCTTTTAGAACACTGATGGTAATGTTCAGGGATGCATTCATAATTAAACATTATTTGGAGTCTCTCAAATAACTTTACAACAACAACAATAACAAAACCCATCTAGTCCCCAATCATTGGGGGTATGGCAGGGATGGTTGGAGGCAGATCTAACCTTTGGCAATATGCACAAAGTGGCTCCTCTCAAAATACCACTGAAACAGTGGCCCGCCTAAACCTCTAAAAACCAAGGAGTTACAGGGACATTTTGTTGCAGAACCATGCCCCCAAATCAAAGCCGAAAGGCATTAGGGAGGGCGGACCTCTAGAGACCCAAATCAATTTCTGTGCTTACTGCCAAGAAACTCAGTTTATCTTTTCAAAGTACTCATGTTGATATTTGAACTAGTTTACTTGTCTAATTTTGTTTTCTTTCTTTATTTGAAAGGTTCTTTTCTTACTTGTCCTTTTTGACGTGAAAATCTATAGTGTATATTAAAGCAAAAGGGTCTACTTTGTGAAGGCTTGGCATGAAGACAATTGGTGACTTCCTATTTTTTTTTTTTTTTTTTTAAGAATTTCAGGAAATAAAGAACGATAAATAAAAAAAAGTAATAAGTCATGGATAAGCATTCCTCTATTTAGTGGGATTTTATCTGTCTAGATACCTAACAAGTAACAAGTAACAACTCATATTCAAATTTTGATGACAACATAACCGTTTTCATCTCTCATAGCAAATCTATTGATACATTTCAAATGAAAATGATTAATGGAAATAAAGAACGATACAAACTAATATAAAAATGATTAATGGAAGATAAACATTCCTGTATTTGATAGGATCTATTTATCTATTTGGATTTTTAACGAAATTCAAATTTTATCACACATAACAATTTCATCTCTTATATCACTCTATTTACGCATTTGAAAATTCAGTGTATTCCTATTATTAATCCCTTTGAAATTCGAAGAACTCCTCACTGCTTGTCCAGTGGAAATACGCTCTGTTTTTACCATTTTTTCGTGTCTATTGATCAGTGGTGCCGGTGCCCGCTGGAAGTGTATCGGAGGTATTGTCATGATTGTACATTGTTTCACATTGCTCGCTTAATATAAAGCTGTTCTGTATATAGCCCGGGTTGCTTTCAAAATCACAACTATAAACAATACTGTAGGAAGTTCTAGAAATTTTTAAAAGATTTAGAGGAGTTATAACTATTCTTAAACACAGATTTGCTTTTGCGTTTTTCAGCCTCCATTTTATTTTCTTCAAACTTGTGAAGAAACCCTTGTGCATCTCACACATATTTTAGGTAATAGAGATGTTTGTTGCACATCTCTGAAAGTTGTTTGAGTTTCTAAAATAGTAGATACATTAATGTAGAAGTTTTGGTGCTTGTTCGTCATTGGTATGAATATTTGTTGTCAGCACCTGTATGATGGACGGGTGTGTCACCATCATGCTTATTAGGTTTGGGTTTTTTTTAAAACCCTTTTGGTATTATTCACCACTGTTTGCATATCTTGGATTATGCCTATCATTTTCCGCCATATTCAAGTATTTGGTACATGTGAACTGAACTGTCTATACCTTCCTCAGCTTGTACTTACAATATTTTCCTATATTTGGTATCAGCATCAGTATGATATGGACTCAGGCAAGTCACCTTAATAGGTTTGTTCATGATTATTTGTTTTTTCAAAATCCTTATGGCAGTATTTACCATTGTTTGCTTTGCATGTCTTGAATCATTTCATGCTATTTTCTCTCAAATTCAACTATTTGGTTCATAAGAACTGATTTTTCTATGTACCATACTCACCATCTATTTATATTTAATGTTTTCTCTTATTCAGTGTCTAGGCACCGTACCCTCATGAACGTATTTGACAAGGCTCCTGTGGTTGATAAGGATGCATTTGTGGCCCCTAGTGCTTCTATTATTGGAGATGTTCTGGTTGGACGAGGTTCTTCTATTTGGTATGGATGTGTTCTCAGAGGTAATCTGCAACTGAATCTAAATTTCTTGTTTGGTTAAATTTTCTGCATGTTTCCTTTCTTGCTATGAGCCAAGTTGGGATATTGAATTCCTCTTCTGATGCACTGTATGGAGTATAGATACTTCTAGATGGGAGTTGTATCCGGGTTGACTTCTAATCCCATACTCGCATGCTATGTCTCCTAAACATATCCACAATATAAAAACTAATTTTCTTAGTTATTGAAGTATTGGATACTCTGGGTCACATATCGGAACTTCTACAAAATTAAGATTGTAGAACTTCTTGCATAGTATTAAGGTAAAATTGTTAGGAGTAAAGAAAAGTAAAAATTGTTAGGAGTAAAGAAAAGTATAAACTTGTTAGGTCACATATCCCAAAGATCAAATATATAGTAGAATGGAAATAGAATAATCTTTCATTGATAGTTTCTTAACTATACTTCAATTGTCATATGCTTGTCCCATGAAACTGGATTTCAACTAGTAAATTACTAACCAAGGAAACTTGTATACAATATCTTTGCTTAAGAAAAATACAAGGCTTAGTCATAAATTTTTTGTGATTATGTGTGGTTTAATGCTAACATGATATAAACCTATTGTTTAATATAACGTATCCTAACTGTACCGGTATCCTAATTTCTTTTGACTTTTCTCGTATCACCCTATCCATATCATACCCGTATCTGTATCTATGCTTCATAGGATGCACTGAAACATATGCTTTGCAGCCTCTAGTTTTCTAATCTTGCAGTTTTGGGTAGTGGATTGTCTGCTTGTTACCTCTGTGTTGGTCACTCTAAATTTAAGGCTAGAAGTGGATTCTGACATGAAGATTCAGGCAGCAGCGTCAACAATTTGAGTTGGGAATTGAAACTATAAATATTGAATCAATACCTGGACATGCTAGTGAAATGGTTGGGATCTAAACTTTTTTGATGGGACATCAATGGAGGACATCATGCTATTGGACTTATGTTACAACCTTTAATAAGAGACAAAAGAAAGATGAGGGATAACTGAATAAAAGCGGAGGGATTACCTTATTTGAACTTAGCACATGGGTTATGGTACAAGTTCAGGGATCTTTGCTTAATGCCTAAAAGTGTGGGTGAACATTAGAGATTTGCTACAAGCTAGATCAAGATGAAGTACTCTTGAAATTGTTGCTAAAAATGTTATTTTTTTCAAGGTACATTTTGGAACAAAATTTAATATTCTCAGTTATACGTGAAAATCATATACTTACCCCGGGGGTACTCATAACATGTATTTTAGGTTTTTCCGTATGCCGTATCCGTACTCGTGCTTCATACACGGGCATGTTGTTTTGAAAATAAAAAAATTGGACACGTTGGGGACACGTTGAATTTTGAAATATATATAATTTCAGGTGTATTTGGTAAATTCATATGCATAAAAAATGTTATTTACGTCAGTAGGGCTGCAAACGAACCGAGCTGCTCGAGCAGCTCGTGGCTCGGCTCGGCTCGGTTCGATAAGTAAATGAGCCGAGCTCGAGCTCGATTTTTAGGCTCGTTTAGTAAACGAGCTTGCTAAAGCTCGGCTCAGCTCGCAAATGCTCGGCTCGATTACATAGGCTCGGCTCATTTAAGGAGGCTCGTTAAGTAAATTACCCTGGCTCGGCTCGATAAGGGCTCGGCTCGTTTATGACCGAGCCGAGCTCGAGCTCGATTTTTCGGCTTGTTTACTTAACGAGCCGAGCTCGAACACAAAGCAAAGCTCGGCTCTGCTCGTTTGCTCCCCTGATTACGTGATAAAGAACACAAATGATATGAATATTGTGATGATATCAATTGATAATCAGTGTTGAAGTTTAATCTTATTTAAATTTGGTCTTTTTTTTATGGATATTACTGAAATTTATTCATTATTTAAGGGGTGAAATGAAATCTTGTCCAAAGTACAAGGGTGGAACCATTATTTCTCCTATCGTCATTATGTTCCAGTTGCCGAGGGCTATCAGCAATAAACGACCACAATTTACCAAAATCCCACTCGGGAGAATAGAGGACCAAGACATGTGAGGCAGATGCAAAATTTGTCTGATACAAGAATTGTGCTCTCTCGTTGTACGATTTGGCGATAGGAATTACCTTGCACCAATCTGATTCTAGAATTCTGAAAAAAATTTCAACGTTTCTTAGTCAAATGTAATTAGAGATGCATAGGTCACCCCATATTTATTTAATCAAATTCGTTGAAATGGGTTTGTGTGGTATTGATGGGATCAGCTCCCTTACCAACCCTTTCCTCCATACTCCTTTCAACCTAAACTTCTTTTACCCTATCTGGATCTACAACAGAAATGTGACTTATTGTGTTGTGGGCATTATAAAGACGTTTCTTTGCAAAATGTCTGCAAATTGTATTTTCTTTTTTCCCTAGAAGAAAGAGCAAGATTTTGAAATCATGCCCTTTTCCCCTTTTTCCCATATAAAACAAAAAGGAATTTTTATGGGTTTTCTATTTACCGGTGCACAATCAAGCTGATTTTTGGGATAGATACACTTTTTTACAGAGCCTACAAGAGCAACGTTAGTATCATGTGGACCTAAAGTGAGACAAGTAGAGTTTCGGTGTGGTATGATGAGTAAATGTATGGGGAGATTAACCTGATATAGATGTGAGGAAATGGATCAGGGTTACATTGCCAATTCGTGGATCAGGGTTACATTGCCAATTTGTGCCCTGTTCAGATTGAATGGAGGTGAGATTTGGAAATGGGATGATTTAAGAAATCAGTGCATTTAGCAATCATGGTAAGAAATCCCATTAATGACGTTAGTTTACCTCGCGTGCATCCTACATGACAATTTACTGTCATTCTTTTGGATGGATAGGTAACGAAAGGGGCAAACTGAGAGTTGACTCAAAGTGTAGGGATTTGGCTGTATCATTTCGAAGTGAAAATGGTAAAATGAGATAAGAGTCTAAATGCAGTGCTGCAGAGTGAAAATTCCCCGCTAACAAAATGTATATTGCACAGATGAACAATCACCTGGTTGGTAGTTAATAGTTTCATCTACCCTTGGTGGAGTTAAGTTGGGATGTGGGATGCTTGATTTGAATTGTCAAACAATATTAGTATGCTGAGAATTTAAAATATGGCGGTGCTAGTTCATTGATTGGTATGAGAACATAGGTTTTCTGAATTGGTTGCGGTGCTGGATGCTGAGGTGTAAACATTATCATACGAGCAACTTGGTGGTTGTACAAAAATGAGGTGAAGGAGAAGCACTGGAGTTAACTGTTGACTGTAGCTTAGGAAGTGTTTTTGTGTGTGTGGGGGGGGTTAGGGCGGGGTGTGTTTGGAATGGTGGTGTGAAGGAGATCTATGTGCTGTGGATATAAGAGTGGTGTCTGATGTTAAGGCTGCGGTTGTTCTGATGAAGCAGTAGAGTTACTTAAGTCTGGGATAATGGTCTCTACTTCACGAATCATTTATTGGATGCATGTGCTTGTTGGCATAGAAGGACCTGCTGTGCTTTGTATTGTGGTACTATGTTGCTTTTGCCATCTTTGGTGTAGACCAATGAAACTTGTGGAAGTAAGAACCAGAGATGCTGATGCAGTCGGTATTCACCTATTTTTCTTTTTCTTTCTTTCTGAATTTGCATAAGTCATTGAATGAATGAAAGAATCTCATTTTCTTCTTGCTGTTTGCCTTCTGAAACATCTAAATATATGATTTATTTATTGAGATGAATCATAAACAGCTGGTGCATATTTGTCTACTTTACTCCATCTGATTTTTGGGCTAGCATACATGGATATGTTACATATTTTGCTCGTTTATGTTTGCAGGTGACGTGAACAGCATTAGCATTGGATCTGGGACAAATATACAAGATAATTCTCTTGTTCATGTAGCCAAATCTAATCTAGCGGGAAAGGTTTTACCTACTATTATCGGTGACAATGTAACCGTTGGTGAGTGACAGCTGCTAAAGTTTTGATTGGTGTAGTCCTGGTTGTGCTGTGGTTTTCTGCTTTGCATGTTGCTTACAATATCCTAGTTGCACCGGATAGGTCATAGTGCTGTCTTGCATGGATGTACCGTTGAGGACGAGGCATTTGTGGGTATGGGTGCAACCTTGCTTGATGGGGTCTTAGTCGAGAAACATGGAATGGTTGCTGCTGGAGCCCTTGTGAGGCAAAATACGAGGATCCCGTGTGGAGAGGTTTGCATTATTTTTTCTCCTAATATTTCTTCTTTTTCGGATTGCTAGAGTTATCTGGAATTGCATGACTAGTACATTCCTGTTTGTTTTCACACTAACCACAGCAATTCATGGTGTCAATTTTGGAAACAGTAGTCCATTTGTTACAAGTCTTGGTCTCTTGGTAGGAACTAGGAAGCTATGGAATTGGAAAGTTTGGACCTTCTTTTGACCCTTTCAGTTGAATGGTTTAGTAAAACTCAAGACTCTCTACAGCCAGGAGTTGGTTCTAGGAACACTCTCGGGCATCTTGTTTATTTATCTTAAAATATTGCATGAGCTTCAAATTGACTCACTATCTCATGTTAGGGTTTCCTTATGTCTTCCATCTTGTTTTTCTCATCTGTGACGGATCGTATGGAATGAAAGTTTTGGGGTAGATATTATGAGCACTGGCTTGGTTACATTCTTAAGGCTTTTCATTTGTTTTTATGTTTTCAACCAGAAGTTGGGCAACAAAGCAAATACACTCACACGGTAGCACGGAGAAGAATCAAGCAAACACACGAAATAAAGCACATCAAGCAAACACGAATAAAGCACATCAAGCACAGCAAGTTAGCTAAGATTAACGTGATTCGACAAAAATACATGTATACGGCTCGCACTTGTGTTCACTATACACTTATGATTGCTAGAGGCACTAAATAATTTACAAACTATTACACTAAAAGTACACGTCATTCCCACATCAATGCCTAATGCAATACATGGATGCAATCATGACTCATCTACTAAAAGAATGCCACATGTACATGTACATTGAGTACTTTAGTTAGTGCCTCTAGCATTCCTTTATAGTCTATACTTATTTGAAGGTGTTACTAGAGGCAGCTAGGATTAATATCGCTGCTAGTGTTTGACAAGCACCAGAACTACGGAAACACCCTTAGTACTCATGTTCCATGTTTGAATTGGCCAGACTGGTTGTCGGAATAGATATTGTTCTAGTATATTCCAGGGTTCAAGAGACTTAAAGATTTGTGGCTGAGTATTAGATGTGTTTAAACACAGGTGTGGGGAGGTAATCCCGCAAAGTTTCTGAGGAAGCTTACAGAAGAAGAGAGAGCATTCATCTCCCAGTCGGCCACAAACTACACCAACTTAGCTCAGGTACATGCAGCTGAAAATGCAAAGAGCTTTGACGAGATAGAGTTTGAGAAGGTGCTCCGCAAGAAGTTTGCTCGTCGGGATGAGGAGTACGATTCTATGTTGGGTGTTGTTCGGGAAATGCCTCCAGAGCTCATCCTTCCGGATAATATCTTACCAGACAAAGCACCTAAGGCTACCTAAACTGAGTTTTTTTCCCTGTTCGGGATCTCCCTTCCAGTGGATTTCTAGTTACATGGGATATTTTGTTTTGTCATGGACATCGGCTGCCTTGCTTTTCTAATAATTTTTGGGGCCAGGCTGAAGTGATAACTATCTGGCAAATGGCTCGTTGATACTCTTGGTTACTGAGAAACTCGATTTTGTGACTGTTGTTTGTCCCACTCTGAGGGATCATAATTTGTACTCCATTAGGAAGGAAGGATAAGAACTGAGGCCACTGTTGATTGGATTGAAACAAGCCCAATTCCAAAGAAACTATTGTCCTCCGATGCGGGATATAAGTTGAATGGCAGGTATACATTCTAGCCATCGTCTGGTTGTGCAACAAACATGCTATTTTGCAATAATCTAGTCCCAAGAAAAGAATGGAATGAAAACCAAATTATGAAGCAATTACATCACGCGGCTGTCAGCCTATTTCCTTCTAAGAGGAAACCTCTGGAAAATCAAAATTTCATTGTTCAAGTAACATCAAACTGGTTCACAATTGCTGTTAGATTAGAGAATTATATGTTTTATGAACAAGAATGAAGTGAGGCTTGTATGCAAAATAAATCGAGATCTATGGGACTGTCAAGCCACAAGTGAGTGTTGAAACCATCTGATGACATTTTAACTGGGTGAAGAAGCAGAGTAGGATTAGAAGATGCAAACTGTAAAGAGGCAAATAGAATATGATCAAGGAAATTGTTTACTGGGGGTTCAAAGATTGTTGATGCAGCATGAAAGTGAATGAATACGTGAATCTACAACCTTTCTGAGAATCTACAACCTGATTATCCAATACATGCTTATGTGCATACATATACATAAATGTATCCGTATCAGTAATAAAAACAAAAATAAGTAGCTTTTTGTTGATATCTACTGAATTTTCTAATGATTTTCGTTGCCCTTCACATGTGTGTTTCTTTTTGTCTTGTTTATTTACGATTTTCTAATGATTTTCATAAAATAACCGAACTTCATTTTTACATTATTTAGAATGGGTCAAAATACTGCTATACAGGCCATTATTAGTGAAGTAGATACAAACTCCAAAAACTTAAAAAAGCAACAGGGGCCATTAGAGTTAAAAATGTGGTGTTATATGACACAAAAGTGTAAAAAATGGGGTCCCATTTATGTGGTGTTATGAAAAAATGTGTTGTTAAGGTAGTGAGTGTTTCAATAGTGTTAAGAAGTAAAAAAGTACACAAATATATGTGCATATATATAGATATAGTGGGGCAGCGCACAATATATATAGGTGGGCCCTGCACCTTTTTCCTCTTCTCTCTCTCCTCTTCTCCCTCTTTCTCTCTCTTCTCTTCCAGCGCACCACCTTTTTCCCACCCCAGCAGAAGACTTTAACGTTAAATAAGAGAAATTTTTGTACCATTTAAAGCTGGGACCCACTTAAACAAGAGTTAAAGGTACAAGCACAGTTACACACTGGCTTATGCCCACGTCAACATTTTATGACATTAACTCTCCACCAACTACACTATTGGGACACGAAAAAGAGAAAATGTTTGTTACTTACCCTAATTCTTACACTAATGCTGTTACTGGAGATGCCCAACCCAAGCATCCTCCCTAGACAGACAAAAATTTAAAAGCTGGTGGGGCTGGGGTTTAAGTTAAAGTACAGCTTGGAGGATATGTTCAGAGGAGCCATTGGTACTTGCAGAGAGAAACTTAAACCCCAGCCCTACCAATTTCTTCAACGATAATGTCCTTAATCGTGGCAAGAAAATGAAAACAGGAACTTTATAATGAACGACGTGGCTTACATGTTTCCCTATCATTTTCCATTCAACATACCCATTGCTTAGGTTAGTTGAAGAATGCCATTGCCATATGACTATTATTAACATGAACCAAAAAACAATTCCATGTTAACCCATTCTAGCTCTATTTTGCCGTCTCCAATAGCCGCACTAGCTTCTACCGTCCTTTTGTTTATCTTGTGAACTTTCTTTCGCGAGCTTCTTCAACTTCTGTCTTGATCTCTTCATGTATGCCTTCTGCTAAAATCTTACTAAATCGTTTAAATTTTGGCCACCCCATGTTCTTTTCAACAAGATTGCTCTCTTGTGCAACTCCCATTTGTGATTCTTCAATGGCACAGTCGTCTTTTCTGAACTCATCCTTCTAAAAACTTGGTGCCCAATACTGCATGGGTAAGATGATGGTGTCTTGTTTGGAGATTTCACATCTCGAGTATACATCCGCATCCCTCAATGTATAGCCTTCTTTAAAACTACGAGCACCTTTTCCTTTGGCTTCTCTCGGATTCTTTTAAGGCAAGCTACTCTTCGGCTCATCTTCAACTTCTTCACGTAGATCACATGCTTTTGAAGGAGTTGTCAAGCTATAGGTGAACGTACAAAAGATCCAAAGCAGTTAATGATAGTGAAGAAACTCCATAGGAGTCTGAACAGACTAACATATAATGAAGTTTTTTATTCAAGGATAATTTAAAGATAGTTGATGAGCATGCAAAGTGGATGAAGATGAGAATCGACAACCTAACTAAGCAAGTAGTCAATGAATTTTTTGTTTTCATATCCACAGAATTTCCTTCTGATTTTCCTTGCCCACTTGAAAATGAGACGTAATGATTTTTAAACTTATTTTCTTTTTGCCAGTGCAGAAATGTGACTTCAATATTGTTGTGCAGAAACAAAAGTGCGATAATTTCTTGAATTACATGCAGTCTCCAAAAGAAGAAACATATATGATACACATTCATCCACTTAGGCACCGAGCCATACAAACATTTAAAAGAACCGGAACGTAATTACACAGAGTACTACTTAACCCTCCCTTATTTTTCTTTCTAATTCTTGCCAATTTTAGGGGTTGCATTAGAGTAAGGAAGCAAACCCTTCTCTCTGCAAGTATCAATGGCTCCTCTGAACATATCCTCCAAGTTGTACTTGAACTTAAATCCCATCCCTAACAATTTCTTGGACGAAAACGACACAATTGGCAATTCTTTATCAATGCCCTTAAACCTGTCAAGAAAAAACATGAACAAAAGCTTTACACAGAATGACGTTACATGTTCCTCTTCATATTCTTTGTATGAAGATTCCATCTAAAGAAGGAAAAATGAGTAAGAGCTAGAGAGACTCACTCATTCGGGACATTGTACTCGGGCCATTTCTCCCTAATCATCTTTGCCAAATCATAGATGGTTGCATCATGGGATGAGCAGATGTATCTTCCCTCTGCTTCAGGATGCTCCAATAAGAATATAAGACATTCACAAAGATCATCTACGTGCACATATTGGCATTGCTTGATAATGGAATAGTGAGCTTCATTTCCTGCAGCAAAGTAATGGTAAGATGGAAACAAATCAGGAAAGAAGAAGGTATGAGGCAATGGAAGCGCAATGTTTGGTTTTTGTATCCAAAAACTAGTACCGGTGATTGGGGAGAGCGCAGTGATTAGGCTTGGGGGAAATGTTGGAGAAATCAAGGGGCCTACAACTAATGTTGGTATGATACTGATGAAATCAATGCTGGTTTCTTTGGCAGCTTCCATTGCTGCTTTCTCTGCCAGTGTTTTTGATACAAAGTATGCCTGCAGAGAGCGTAGAGCCATATGTTGAAAGTTGGGCATGCAACACATTCAAACAATCTTAGCAATACGTTTATCTATAATGAAAAGCTTATAATTCTTTTCATAATTTTTTTTCAAATAAGTTTGTTCTTATCAACTCATTTTAACAGAATTTTCTTAAGATGTTTTGAGCATAAATGCAACAAAAACAACAAACATTACGAAATTAGAGATGAATATCATTCCAAAAACATATAGAAGAATGACAGAAGTAAAACTCCCTCCGTCCCATCCCATATTGTTTTCCCTTTGCGGGAATCCAATTTTTTAAGGAGACGGGCAATTAATGTATGTCTTTTTAAAAAGTTTGATAAGATTTTCAATACTACCCGCTCTTTTTTTTTCATTGAAAACAACAGTCATTTATGAGAGTTAGTTTTTGGACATTTAGACTCGTTTTAATTAGACTTTTCAAAGAGTATAAGCATATTTAGTCATCCAAAAAAAAACAAAAAGAATGAAGGACAAGCAATGTGGGATGAAGAGAGTATGAAAACATCAAAATGAGAGTTATACCAGTAGAGCTTGGCTGCAAAGGGAGAAAAGACAGAGGGAAAAACATAGAAATTATAAACCAACCCAGCCAGTCATCTTTTTATCATAGAGAAAGTCGACGTCGCTCCAGTTGTTTTCATCAAACACCAGCGGCTGGTGATGTTGACCAATGACAGCTCCAGCAGAAGATGTGAACACCAGCCTCTTGACTGTCTTTGCTTTCGCACATGATCTTAATATGCTTAACACACCATTGATTGATGGCTTAATTACCTCATTCTGTCGTATAAAACAAGCAAATACAAAGTCTCTGTTGGTGCAAAAATCCGGGAGTCTTCGGGAAACTGAACTTGTTGATGATGGAACTTGCTTCGAGGCACGTTACTATGTCTGCTTTCCGAAAACAGTATTCGCCCCCACCGTTTGGTGTGCACCGGGTTGATAGCGAATCTGTCCGAGGATACAACGAAGCCCGATCAATTCAATGATCTTCTGCCTGCGTCCGCACAAACGAAAGACAGACAGAATACCGAGTAAAAAAGAATCGAAAGAACCAAGGAATTGCTGGCACCGTTTCTGCAGAGTAACGGTACAGCAAAACTAGAAAGCAATCTGTAGTAATTTTGGCAGAGTAACAAGGCTAGAATTCGGTGTATGGTGAATGTAATTTGGGTGTTATATATAGACCCAAATGTACCCTTTCACTTTAGGACACGCCCCTTAGTGAATAGACTTGAGTTTGGGTTATAACCCTCCGTTTAGAGTTGCATCCGTTCACGAACTAGTGTCTGAAATCCGTATGCAAACACACCGGTATCGATACACCTGGAAGGGGTATCGATACCCAATCATTCTGTTCGTGAAATAGCCGCTCACGAACCATCTGGTATCGATACACCTAACAGGGGTATCGATACCTAACTCTTTGTTCGCGAGATAGCCCGCTGGTATTGATACCCCGTTTCCCTGGTATCAATACCTATCCGTTTCGACCAGTGCGCCACGTCAGCAACACCTTACCGCCAAATGGCAATAAGAAAGGGCGCCCCGCGCCGACGTGCTAAGTGCAAAGTGCGCCATCAAAGCGCCACACAACCCACTGCCACGCTCACGCACGCGCGCGGGTGCGGGTGCGGGTGCGGGTGCGTATGAGTGTGTTCCATCACCGGCTACGCCGGTAATGCACGTAGCACCATAGGTGCCTTGCCACTTAACACTATGTGAACATTATAGGAATGTTCCCATATATATACCACTCAACCTTTTCCTCACTAGCCAATGTGGGACAAAACCAAAACACAACAATAAAAGCTTTCTAAAAGGCACAAGGAATATTTTGATAAAACCCCAAATAAAAACCCATTTATTTTGATAATTTCCAACAATCCCCCACCATTTTCAAAATAAAGATGAAGCCTTGGTTCCTTTGAAAAGACTTGTGCATCAATGAAGGTATCTCACGATTTTAACCATCACCTAGTGAAAAGCATCAAAGTTAGTCGGAAAGCATGGTAGACTTGTCTTTTAACCAGCGATCCTATAATGACCAACCGGACACGTTTCACGCACGCATCTTACCTGACTTAGGTATTCAAAAATTGCCGACACGTGGGTTGGCCGTGTGTCTATATCCTATTTCGTGAGTGCTCTAAAGTTCTAGCCCGTGAACCTATAGAAGGCGGCACCACCCTCACACTCATATAGGTAGACTTTTTAAGAATGCCCCTGTAACAACAGCATCCTCCTAACTATACTGTTAGAAGTCTATTAAGAGCTCAGTAGCTCACCTCCTCTTTTAAATTACAGGTACCAAACACTTTACCATAGGATGGGTGTAACCGGTAAGTGCTTGCCATCACGACTTATGGTGTAGTTTGCTCATTGAACCCAAGGACTTGAAGCTAAACAAGCGTTGGGTCGAGTTTCCACCAGGAGTGATTATATTTTAGTGGGCTTAAGTCCCATCCCCTATGATGTTTTCCACACCAAATCTCTTGCAAGACCTTTCGTTAAATGATCCGCCAGGTTTTGACCTGACTTAACATAATCAATGGTTATCACCCCATCGGTTATCAAATTCCTCACATAGCTATGTCGAAGTCCTATATGCCTGGACTTCCCATTATATACCTGGTTGTAAGCCCGTGATAGTGCCGACTGACTATCACAATGCAAAGATACCGATGGCATAGGTTTTGGCCACATGGGAATCTCCCATAACATACTCCTTAGCCACTCAGCCTCTTTGCTACCCGATGCTAGTGCCACAAACTCGGCTGCCATAGTCGAGTCTGTAATTATGCTTTGTTTCTTTGATCCCCAAGAAACCGCTCCACCACCCAGAGTGAAGACCCATCCACTTGTTGACAAGTGATCTTCATTCTCGGCTATCCAACTAGCATTCGTGTATCCTTCTAGAACCGATGGATACCCACTATAGACTATCCCATAGTCTATAGTTTTCTTTAAATACCTCAAAACCCGATTAACCGCATTCCAATGAATATCACTCGGGTTATGCGTATACCTACTCAGTTTACCCACCGCATAAGCAATGTCCGGCCGAGTAGATGTCATGACATACATCAAGCTTCCTATCACTCTAGAATAATCTAGTTGTGACACTGCTCTACCTGTATTAGGATACAACTTTATATGTGGATCATAAGGTGTAGAAAACGGAGTACAATCAAAGTGATTGAACTTCTTTAGTATCTTCTCAATATAATGTGATTGAGAAAGAACTATATTTCCTCCTTGCCTTGTAATTCTAATTCCTAGAATTACATCAGCTACACTCATATCTTTCATGCTAAAACTAGATGAAAGCATATCTTTTGTGCTTTGTATGCTATCTAAATCAGTCCCAAAGATAAGCACATCATCCACAGACAAACACACGATTACACCTCGATTTTCAGTAAATTTGCTATAAACACATTTATCTGACTGGTGTATCCTAAAGCCGTTTGATACAATTACCTTATCAAACTTCTCATGCCACTGTTTAGGTGCTTGTTTAAGTCCGATTTTTCCGTTCAGCCACTCCATTTTGTTGTGGAGTATATGGTGCCGTTTTCTCATGAATTATGCCTACTGACTCACAGTAATCAGGAAAATAATATTCACCACCCCTATCAGACCTTAAACGCTTTATTGTTTTTCCACATTGATTTTCAACCTCAGTTTTGAAAGTGATAAACTTTTCTAGAACCTCATCTTTTGAGTGCAACAAATAAACATGACAATACTTAGAAAAATCATCTATAAAAGTAACAAAGTATTGCTTGCCTCCTCTAGTAGGGGTGCTATGCATATCACATACATCACTATGAACAAGTTCTAACAAAGTTGTAGTTTTAACAATTTTAGGAAATGGAACTCTAGTGATTTTAGTAAGTGAACACACATTGCATCTATCAACCATATCAACATCATACTTAGGAATTAAATCTAATTTAACCATCATATCCATCTTCCTAGTATTAACATGTCCTAAACGATTATGCCATAAAGAAAGAGAATCAAGCAAGTAAGCAGAAACTGTGAATGTGTTATTAACGTTGAGTTTGTACATGCCCTCACAAACATAGCCTTTTCCAACAAATGTGTCATTCTTAGACAAAACAAATTTGTTCGCCTCAAACACTAGCCTAAAGCCATGCTTATCAAGCAGGCTACCAGATACAAGATTTTTCCTAACTTTTGGTACATGGTAAACATCTGTCAAAGTCAAAACATTTCCAGAAGTGAACTCCAATTCCACTTTGCCCTTGCCTTTGATAGGAGCGGTCGATGAATTCCCCATGTAGAGAAATGAACCATCATCAACCACTTCATAGTCGGTGAAGAACCTCTTATCAATGCAAACATGCTTTGTAGCCCCTGAGTCCATCCACCAGTTTCCGGCATCCCCAACCATGTTAATTTCGGACACAACAGCCAGAAATTTACCCTTTGGACCCGATGCCTGTGGATCCTTCTTCTTCTTAGACTTGCAATCCTTTTTGAAGTGCCCCGGCTGACCACAACGCCAACACTCAACCTTTGGCTTTTTCCCTTTCGGGTCATCGCCCCGGTCGTAGCCGCGCCGGACTTTCTGTTTGTTATGTTTACCCTTGTTGGAACCTTTTCCTTCTTCCACCACATGAACTTTAGAGGCACCAGCCCCAAGTTCTTCCTTCTCTTGACGCCTTGTCTGTTCCTCCACAGTGAGATGAACAACCAATTGCTCCAGAGTAAGTTCCTCGGTTTGGTGCTTAAGACTTTTCTTATAGTCTTTCCAGGAAGGAGGAAGTTTATCGATCACAGAAGACACCACGATCGATTCATCCATGTTCATGTTCTTAATCTTAAACCGGTTGAATATGTCAATATCATGCAATTGATCAATCACTGACTTGTTGTCTACCATTTTATAACTCATAAATTGACTGACCAGAAACTTCTTGCTTGTCGCATCCTCAGTCAAATAGCGGCCCTCCAATGAATCCCACATTTCCTTTGCCGTCTCCGTATTTGAATACACATCGAACATTGCGTCCGAGAGTGCATTCAGAATATGCCCTTTGCAGATGTAGTCATCATTCTCGAATTTCATCCTCACCCGTGTCTCCTCCAAAGTCTCATCTTCTTTCTCCTCCGGATACAGTTTAGTGAGAACATACACGACATTCAATGTCGTGAGCATGAAGTGCATCTTCTTTTGCCAACGCCTGAAATTCCCTCCATCAAACTTGTCCAATTTCACGATATCCTGTGTCAATTGTCGCAGAGATCTTGATGTTGACGCCATTCTGGAATACTGTTTTCAATTGTTGGTGCAAAAATCCGGGAGTCTTCGGGAAACTGAACTTGTTGATGATGGAACTTGCTTCGAGGCACGTTACTATGTCGCTTTCCGAAAACAGTATTCGCCCCCACCGTTTGGTGTGCACCGGGTTGATAGCGAATCTGTCCGAGGATACAACGAAGCCCGATCAATTCAATGATCTTCTGCCTGCGTCCGCACAAACGAAGGACAGACAGAATACCGAGTCAAAAAGAATCGAAAGAACCAAGGAATTGCTGACACCGTTTCTGCAGAGTAACGGTACAGCAAAACTAGAAAGCAATCTGTAGTAATTTTGGCAGAGTAACAAGGCTAGAATTTGGTGTATGGTGAATGTAATTTGGGTGTTATATATAGACCCAAATGTACCCTTTCACTTTAGGACACGCCCCTTAGTGAATAGACTTGAGTTTGGGTTATAACCCTCCGTTTAGAGTTGCATCCGTTCACGAACTAGTGTCTGAAATCCGTATGCAAACACACCGGTATCGATACACCTGGAAGGGGTATCGATACCCAATCATTCTGTTCGTGAAATAGCCACTCACGAACCATCCGCTGGTATTGATACCCCGTTTCCCTGGTATCAATACCTATCCGTTCCGACCCGTGCGCCACGTCAACAACACCTTACCGCCAAATGGCAATAAGAAAGGGCGCCTACAAGGCGCCTCGCGCCGACGTGCAAAGTGCAAAGTGCGCCGTCAAAGCGCCACACAGCCCACTGCCACGCTCATGCACGCGCGGGTGCGGGTGCGGGTGTGTATGAGTGTGTTCCATCACCGGCTACGCCGGTAATGCACGTAGCACCATAGGTGCCTTGCCACTTAACACTATGTGAACATTATAGGAATGTTCCCATATATATACCACTCAACCTTTTCCTCACTAGCCAATGTGGGACAAAACCAAAACACAACAATAAAAGCTTTCTAAAAGGCACAAGGAATATTTTGATAAAACCCCAAATAAAAACCCATTTATTTTGATAATTTCCAACAGTCTCAGACTCTCAGCAGCAGCAAGGGCGATTCCAGAATTTTAGTTCAGCGGAAACAAATAATGTTTTTCATATCAGTGATATCATCTCTAACCCGGCCCAAATGACCACCTCTGAATCAGCAATTTACCTATAAGGATAGAAAAGGGAACTTAATTCCCATTAAAAATGCACTTAAATTTTATTTACCTCTAAGTACAACCTCATGATAAAAATGACCTTTTTACCCTTCAAACACAAATTTACACTTTACTACCCACTTGCCACTTGCCACTTGCCACCTCCACCCAACATCCACCTCCTGCCAACAGAGTTTCATGAGCTTTTGAGCTCTTGAATTTTCACTGGCTTTGAGCTCGTCATTTTCATGAGCTCGAGATTCAATCCGACAATTAAACTAGTCGTAATATCTAAGCACAAACTAGTGTTTCACAAGGTTCAAGCTCGTAAATTTCACTAGCTTAGAACTCGTGAATTTCACTCGATTTAAGGACCACAATACACTAAAACAGCTCTATGAGAAATAACTAACAAACTAGTGAAATTCACTAGTTTTTGAACTCGCGAATTTTACTAATTTTGAAATTTGACTCTCTCAATATATACGTGTTGCGTAATTTACTAGCATATCATAACCAAATTTATTGACAAAATTCACCAATTTTCCTTTTGCAAGTAAGATTTTGTTTCTTAAGTTGGTATTACAATCTCATCATATCATTATAAATAGACAGACCAACTTGGACAAAAATACTGATAAGATCGCTTGGTACAACAGGAGTTATGGAGAGTAATCTTTTAACTACCAATGTAGCCGTACCTTTTTTAATACAGTTCATATCAGCCCCATTATCAACAAGTGCATGCAATAGCATTACGGATGATAATTCTGCTTAAACTTTTAAATAAGATGGTGACCTTGATGAAACCAATCCATTTAAATAAGTTTGTTTAGAAGATTCAAAAGAGACTTTAGAATCAGAAATGCTTAGTACCTAGAAATGGTACCCAGAAAGAAAGTGAGAATGAGTTGCTAAGATTCATTTGAGTGAATTTGAGTCACTCATTAAGTGAATCTGAGCCACTCATCTCTACTTTTTGGGTAATTTCTGGGTACCATTTCTGTGTGTAAGCAAGTGTTGATCTGATCAATAATGCTACGTACCCCAAGGGGGAGCCCCGAATTCACCCAAAATCCAACGTGGCGAGCCTGCGTGGGGACCACCACTCCCAAAATTGAAATTTGTCTCTTCCCTGCAACACTTCCAAAGTACAGGGGAAATGATGCGACTCCAATAAAAAGTAAAAACCCATGTCAGTTTCTTGCCAATTTCTCTCTCTTCTCTGCAACACTTCCGAAGCCTGGGCTTTGCTTCCTGCCGATGCCGTCCCTTGCTGTTGGCACAAGTTCAACATCTTCACATCTCTCGTCGTTCGTCTTCTTCAGGAACTGTGATTTTGGACGGACCTATCTTTCATGACTAATTTTTGAACAAGATGAATATTATATGTCAAATGTTGGAGTTTCGGACTCAAGGTTCAGTGAAGCGATTTTGATGGAAGCGGGTTTCATACTCTGTCTCCTACAAAAACCATTTTTGATGGAAGCTAAAATTAGAAGAAATTGAAGTTCGTAGTTTTCTAATACTTGCTGAAAGTCCATCTTATTTTAGCATACGATTCAAATTGCTTTATGTACAGGCACCAATTGAGTGGGAATTGTCAAACTTTGGAGGGAAACCATTAAACTTTCAAGTACTTAGGGTTTTCTTTTTCAAACAAATTTTGGTTGCTAATCCCCTTTCCACTGAATCGTTCCCTTTTTCGTCGTTGTAGTTTTTCGTTTCCTCGCTTCATTAAATAGCTTATCTTGTTCTTGGATTGCCGATGGGTACCAATTCAGGGAAGGATTTGCTTCCTTGAACAATAATACACAGCACAACACCCATTGAAATTAACTTTTTGTAAATTGTTGAAAATAGTCTAAAAATTGTGTACGTTGTTGGAGAGAGATCTTTCAATTTTGGTGGGGGAAAGGCTTTGGTGAGAATCGTGAGATCAGACATGGGAGATGTGAAGATATTGAGTCGTATCATTTCCCCTGTGCTTTGGAAGTGTTGCAGGGAAGAGAGAAATTTCAATTTTGGGAATAGTGGTACGACTTTGTTTGAAGTTGTATGGTTGCATATTTATAGCTCCTTTGAATTGTAAGATTTCGAGAGAAAAGAAAAGAGAAGAAAGGAAAACCCTTTCTTTCCTTTGTTTGGATGAGCAAAAGGGTGGGAGAGGAGGAGAAATGATGAGAAACTGGAGTCCCTTACCCACCGATACATCAAGTTGTATTGGTGCGGATTTGGTGAGAAACGGCGTTGTCTTCGTCTCGTCGAGGATGAACCGGATTTGTGCTTAAAACTCCGTTTCGAGGTCGCCGGAGAGTCGCCGGAGATGAGGAAGATGACCGGAATGAGAAGGAGAGAAACCCGTTTCTCACGCTTGTTTGGTTAACACAGGGGAAACTCTTCCCCTCTCTTTTCTTTTCTCATCATTAAGAGAAACTACACCACTTTCATTTCTTTTTTCATCCTTCCAGCCAAAGGGGCTATTAGAGTCATGGTTATAAATTTTTGGCTAGATCATAAACTGTTGCAATAATTTTTCTAGTGGTAACTGTCAGACAAAAAATTTGAAATTCTATCTAACATAATCTCACTTATATGAAAAAAAATCACATAAATTTTTATTCAGTGGTTTAGATCCATTCAAGATACAAAATATATATCTTTCAATTATGTATTCTATCAAAGGAAAACTCTTTGATTCCAACTATTGTTTTATTGCTACCCTCTTTTAATTATATCTTTTAAGAGGTTTTTTTTTTAACCGACAATGAGAATCGAGCTTGCATTTGAAGTATGTACTCTTTAATTATTGAGGTATAGATGTAATGTACCTCAGGGTCCTTGGACTCGAAATCCATAGGTGTGGCCACATGGAACACTCCGGAGCAACCTTCAATGGCCTCGTTGAAGCTTCCTTCGTCATTCAGGTCCGCCTTCCACAGCGTCACGTTTGTATCCGCTTTTGGCAACTCCAGTAGGTGCTTCACCTTCTGTGTGTTTTCTGCACGGCCACCACCATAAACTATTTAGTTCTGGGCTATATTTAATCATTCACGTTTCCATTTCAATAACTTGACTAACTTATTCGTCTGAAAATTCATCTCATAATAGCGCGAGTTGCAGTTAGATCACTAAATTGATCAACATGCATATATATATATATATATATATATAGAGGAACTCTCTAGTTCGGGACCCTTCGGTCCGGAACTCATAGTTCCGGATCAATTTTCATGATCTGAGCCGTCCAATGTGTTCAAAAGGTGTTTTCCAAGGTCCAAGCGGGAAATCTTCAAAAAAAAAATACCAGGAAGGGCTTGATCCTCGCTGTTTTTCGCAAAACTGTAAATATGCAGTTTTTGCGAAAAACTGCGTGGATCAAGCCCTTCCCGGTATTTTTTTTGAAGATTTCCCGCGTGGACCTTGGAAAACACCTTTTGAACACATTGGACGGCTCGGATTTCCCAAAAATATTTTTTAAAAGCATCAAAACGCTTCAATCCGGGAAATCCGGGATCCTTGACTGGAGAGTACCAGAGGCTCATTCCACCAGATGGTGTCATGCACCGCCTGGAAAAAGGCTAACGCTAGTCTCCATTGACACACTTGTAGATACCCCTGCTCACGTCTGCACTCGATGAGGGCGTTTACTACACAGGATGGTCAATTAGCATCGAGGTGCCCGTTGCAGTACACCTTAAGATTTAGAGTCACCACTTGATTTAGGCTAAACCAAGAAAAAGCCTTGCCAGAGATTCACGGTTCAGGAAACAAGGGTACGGTGAGGGGAAGGTGTTAGGCATCCCTCTCCATCTAGCCACAAAGGCTAGCCTATACTCGTTTGACATAAAATTGCTTTAGTATTTTACGAGATCTCGCATATAACTAGTTATTAATCCGTTAAGACATATGAGTGACGAAAGTAGTAAATAAACCACAAAGGGACAAGGAATGGGAGCACGCAAAAACACAAAAATATATATAACAAAAAACAGAAACTTTACCGGCAAACTGATCTGTCAACTGGCCAATGGATTTGATTGCCGACAGATCACGCCGTTTAATTTGCCAACCAGCACATCTGTGCATCGGCTGGTCTTCTTCCCAACGCCAGAAATAGAGAACTAAATACGCAAAATTAAACTACAAGTTGATCAAAGATTGAGAAATTGGCCAATCAGAAGGTGTTGTAACATTTGTAGTTTATTCCCTCAGCGATTGATTTTCCTTGGATTTGCTCGCTTTGATGTTGAATTCACGGGACCTTAAACCCTAAGTTTGGATTTGGCAGTTTTGCATTCGGGTGTTTTCTCTCAACGGGGTGTTAGGGTTTTTGAAGTTGGAAATTTAGGGAGTATTTGCACAGAGTTTCGAGGTGTATGACTGAGAGATTGTGTGTTAATTTCAGAAGAGGAGGTGCCTATTTATAGGGCTTGAAAAGGGAGAGGTGCCTATTTATAGGGCTCAATTCGATTAAGTTCGAATTGGGAGAGGTTTGATGCAGGCAAACTGTATTTAAAAGAGTCCCGATCTTATTTACCACGTCAAACAAAGCAATCCGATTGATGAAGGAGAATTAGAGTTCTGATCGGGCTCTTGCTGGAAGAAGCTGATTTGACGCTTGGCCAAAGGATTTCCTGGCCAATTGATGTATCTATCTGGAGGGTTTTTGGTTTGTGATAGGAGACTAGGTTTCTAGCGGCGGGTAAATGGATTTACCGGCCGGTTAATGCAAATACCGGCCGATATTTTGGATGGATTTTGAAAGGTTTGTGATTTAGGCTACCAAATCTTCACAAATGTTCTAAGATCCACGTGGGTCCACCCAAAGCATACGAGATCTCGCACCACGGCTATTGAATCCTCCAGATTTTCCTTGTTTTCAATTGCTATATAGTTCCATTTGGCGATGACCGGGATCGTGAGGATGATGCCAAGCCTGATTTCAAGAGTATACTATTTCCGCTGAAGGAGTTGTTTGACGAAGAACGCGATCCTCCATCCTCGTCGTCTTCGTCGGATGTAGATGAGTTGGATCGAAAAACATATTGAGCTTTTCAAATCTCATTTGGTTATGTCTTTTGGGCTCTATACTGCCTATGCTAATTTGCTCTTGGCCGGATTCCTTGTCATTGATGGTCGAAGGTTTATCAGATACAAAGATCTCCACGGTTTCATTTTTCATTTTGAAAATAAGACGGTGTTTGGCAAGCTCTTTTTTGGCTTTTTGATTTTTCATTTTCTCATTTTGAGTGTTTGGCATCCACCTCCCAAAACTCATTTCCTCAAAATGACTTCTTTGTTTTTTGGACAGTGATACGGGTACAGAACGGGAGGGACCGAAAATGTACCGATCGCGTTCGGGGACCCACTTTTGGGTCCCACACGGTGATCCGAACCGTTCATTGTTCTTAGAACATTTTTCCGAGGGGCCCCACCAAATTTCAGCTCAATCGGACGGTTGAAATTGCTCCAACAAAAGTCCCACCATTCCAACCAAAATTTCGGATCACTCGTGTGGGACCCAAAAGTGGGTCCCCGAACGCGATCGGTACATTTTCGGTCCCCTTTGTTCGGTACCCATATCTTTATCCTTGTTTTTTAGTTTAGAGGCTAAAAGTTAAAAAGAGGTGGAGAGGAGTTTTTCCATTTCTAGTTTTCCATTCTCATTTTAGGTTTATGACAAAAGACTGATTTATCCCTAGCCTTTTATTAATTTGTGTAGTGCACAGTTGTATGTTTTTTTTTTTTTGTGACAAAAGCAACCTTAAACATTAATTTATGTAGTGCCTAAGTTGTTTTTTATTGACCTTTATTAGTTGGTAGTCTTTTTTGTGGGGTTAATTATGCTAGAAAGTCTTTTTTTTTTTCCTATTATATTTGACTTAAGTTTTCCTGTACATTAACACTATTTTTTTTTGCCCCTTACTTGGTTGTAAGAGTTAATTCTTCCTAATTAGAAAAAAAAATAGCCTTTGGCAATTATTTCCATTTTACGTTATTTTATTTGTATTAAGTAGAGACACATTCAATTAATAAATAAAAAAAAGAGCAAAAGTATTTTTCCCAAAAACAAATTGGACATGATACGTTTGCAAAAATATTTCCCAAAATAACTTTAAGAAACTTGACAAAAACAATATTCATATACATTTTAAATACCTTAATAAATAAACAAGGTTGGAAAATGCATTCTGCATAATTCTCCCAAACACTCCTCCCAGATTCAAAACACATTCTGACTAGGGCTGTCTAGCGGATCATCCGATCCGCCAATCCGACCAATCCGAACCGATCCAAACCATCCGTTGATCCATCCGTGAATGTTCGGTTCGGTTCCGGATCGAGAATTTCTTATCTGGCGGTTCCAGATCCGGATCGGATCCGCTCGATCCGCTCAATCCGCTCAATAATCCTTCTTTAATCTGTCAAATCCTCCCGATCCTCCCGATCCGATCCGATCCGTAACCGATCCGTGAATGTTCGATTCGGTTCCGGATCTTAAAAACCATAATCCGCTCTGAGCGGATCGGATCGGATCCGTATCCGATCCGTGGACACCCCTAATTCTGACCATAATCCAAAAAATCAAAAAACTAAAAAGTTGAAATGAAAAGCTAAAAAATAGGCTCCCTGGCACAAACATGTTTTTGGTTTTTGTTTTCAATAAAAAAAAATAGAAACTTGTTTACAAAAATTGAAAACAAAAAACAGAAAATTGGCAGTGTTACCAAACAAGACCTTAGTGTCCAATATTTGACCACCATTATAAGGGCCGTCGTCTCACAAATATAGTACACTAGAAAGGAGTTATGATTGTAAGCACTTAAGTAAGAATGGCGAGGGCCAGCAAAAGAGATTCTATTCTATTAGGGCACTGGCTGTAACCCCTAGACCCTTAGAAAAAGGCCTGCCTTTCACAAAGAACACGGGCATACCTTTTTTCTTCAACTAGCTCGCAAGGAAAAGTAATGGCACTAGATGCCCATTTTTCGTTGACTAGGACTAAAGGTATTGAAACGACCTGAACTTATGATTCACTTAGATGGGAGTTCTTGATATATGTGCTTCACTTTATGGGATTTCCTGCCCAGGTTATCAAATGGATTAGTATTGGTATCTCAAGATAGATATATTTGATGCAACAAAGATATATTGATATATTTTGATATATTGCTAAATCAAATATATCAATATTGGATCAAATGTCTTGAAGACCTTCCACTTAATAAGGGAAGGGGGGAGGGAAGCGAAACTTAGCGAGCTTTATAAGGCCGACCACTACATAAGTCGCTGGCGGAGAAAGCTCTTCGAGCTTCCCTTCATTCGTTACTAAGCAGTCAAGCTTCAACCAATCCTCCATGAGAAAGGATATTGAATTGGTGAATAAGCCTCTAATGGAGATTATTCAAATAAGAAATATGACGCATAGCAGTTAAATTAATTTCAAGTGCCTATTCATTCGTTCCTGGCCGTTCACGTCAGGTTGTTGATGTAGTTGCTTGTACTTTCTTTGAATAGATAGACCTGATGTCAGCTAGGTCAGCTTAGATAAGGTTCGAGTTTTGCTGACGCCCTTCACTTCTTTAGTATTGGTAGGATTGGTCTACTAGCTCCACTCATACAACGAGTTCCAGTCCTATTTTGATGTTAGGCCTGTTTTTCCGGAGGGCCTATTTTTGGGCTTCAACAGGCCCAGGAACATTTCCGAAGTCATTTAGGTTATTTGTGATCTTCTTGCAGCCTAACGGATGGACAGTTATCCACAACTCCAAGATGGAAACGCGTTCCTTCTAATGGAGAAGGCACGACAGATAGATTCAGCTTCTTAGAATGAAGTCAGAAGGTCTGGTTTCCACACTGTAAAAAACATAATTATATATATTATTTTTTAATTTTTTACTCCAAATTAAAAAAACTACTTGAGGTCTTTAAATTGGTAACAATAAATTAAAAAATGCAACAAAAAGAAAAATTGTAAGTTTTTTTTTTTTTTTTTTTCAAAAATTGTATAACTTTTTGTAGTAGGCTATTTTTTTATTTTATCGTCAGCTGTAGTAAGCTAGTTGGATCCACTCTGCCCTTCTTTCTAGGAAGGACGTAAATGAATTACTAGTCAGTGCCTTAGTTGCAGGAACCTTCTAAAATGGGTGCGCTCCCAAGATGGGAGCTCGAATCGGCGCTCCCAAGATGGGATGGGAGCTCCCCTCGAGATGGGAGCTCGCTCCTAACTAGGATGGGAGCTTATCGGGCCATTAAAGCAATTATTCTCATACTTTTAGGGGTATGGAAATAAGAATATGAAAATCACATGAGTCAAGAATTTTTGGAAATTGAAAATACCTAACTTCCAAAAAATTTATCCTTTAAGATAGGGAAAATTCTCAATAAGTATCATTTTTCCTTCAATGGTTAAGAATTTAAAGATATTTTATATACATATTTAAATATGATCTATATACGCTCCTTAAGCGCTCCCAACATTGGGAACTTCTAGGTGCCTCCGCTCCCCCGCACCCGCTCCCGTCCCCGCATCCGCTCCCGCTTCATGCAACTAAGGTCAGTGCTACAAAAATGAATGGAATAAAATTAGTTCGATGCCGGGATAGAGTTTCATTTCCCCTTCCCCATGTAATAGATTAGGAATGACAAATGAAAAAAAGAAGAAGAGAAATTAGTTGGATCACGTGCAAACTAATCGCAGTTTAGGACAGACGGATCCAAGCTGCTGTCATCAAGATGATTGTTTCGAAACCACAATAACCATATCTGGTAAACGTAATTTTCGGCATAATTGAATGCTATATATCGACGGTCTCTAAAATTGACTAGTCCAGTTCGCCTTCTTCAACATAAGACTGGAAAATGCTAATCCTAGAAAAACAGCTTGAAAGAGGATCCGTCTATTCCTTCCACACAAATCTCTTGCTCTCTCCCAATCAAGAGAGGAACTTACAAAGCCCCTCACGTGAAAGCATCCTCTCCTCTTCCAAATAAATGAAATTGAAAAAAGAAAAAAAAAAAAGAAAAAAGAACTATGAATTTTCTTGAAATTAAACTAAGAGGCTCGGGCTAAGGTTCACACCACCTATAGCCTACGTAGATCAATGATTCTCACAATTTAACACGATCGAGTCACACGGTAATTGTGCACTCCATCGGAAGATGAATCAATGAAATTTACTTTTTACTCTTTCCGGTGTTTTGTTTAATCAAGGCTCAATCGGAAGTTTGTTAAACCCTCAAAATGACATCGATTTAAGTATTATGCAAGCCAATTTTATTGTCTACAGAAAATAAAAAACTTAACAACCTTAAGTTTTAAATCGATAGCTACGAGTACGGATTAAACACAAACAAGCTTTGTTAGCACGTGTGAGAATCATGAAACCACTTAGGCCATAGAGTGATCACCCTAGGCCGAGTCTACGACTACTCCTCTATTGACGAAGGACTCGCCATGGAAAAGCTGAATATTACACTAGACATATGGCTTTTTAACGTGATTAAAAAGATCGGTCTTAAGAGTGTATCGAGGAGATGTGTACAGGAGGGTAGACCAAAGGTGTCCTCCTTTCAATCTCAAAGGAATCCACAACTAAGACTAATATTAGATTCAGGTTCAGTTTGAGAAACAGCCGAGTAGTTTGTGAACTCTCACAATCGAATCTCAATCTCTTGTTTTAACGGAAATTAAACTAAGTATTGAAAAGACGAGGAAAATGAAACGAACTAGAAATTGAAATTACAAAACTAGATACTTTCAGATTACAACAAATATTACAACTTTTGTGGAAGAAAAATTAACAAACAAGGAATTTAAACTAACTTACAAAAGGATTTCAGAGGGACTAAGGGCATCCACAGTGGGCTCCCTAAAAATAGCTCCTAAGTTGACTCCTAAGGTGTACACATAAGCCTAATTGGGACCCATTTTTCACTCCTAGAGCTTGCTAAATTTAGAGAGCATATGTGCACTCAATGGGCTAGCAAAAGCATTCTCTATTTTGTGGGAAAAAAATAATAAAAAGCGTGGGTCCCATAAGTTGATAAGTCTAAAAAGAGTGTTTGGGTCCAACTTAAAGGGAGTACAGTTAGGTGGAGTTACAATGATTCCATCGGTTTTCCTTTAACAATGAATAACAAACTTGCATTCATGCAGAGAATACCAATTCAGTTCAAACACGGAACAACGATATGTGGCAATAACCCTAATCCTCACAACCGAAGTCCACAAAAGATATGCTTGTGAACATTCATCAACAGGAAAGGAACGTCAAACAAGAAGCAGGGCACTCTTGTCAATCTAAACTGATGGCCATGTAAACACGAACGGGTAACACAATTTCCACCGTAAATTCAGTAACAAAAAGAATTGAAATCTGATCAAACAATTGTTTAAGCCTTTTTCTAAGCAAGATTGAACCTTTCTTTTTTTGTGGTAAAAAAGAAAAGAGTCCTACTTAAGCCTACTAAGAAAAAAATATGGGAGTGCCCCAAAAATTTGGATTTTTTTAAGTGCCCTAGGCCCAGGCCTCTTGGCCAGCCCAGGCCTCTTGGGCGCTTGGGCTGGCCCTAATGATAAGGAGAAAGATTCATCAGCTCAGGATCAAGCATTCAAAGCTCAGACACATTAAGCACGTCTGCTAATCTACTCTAATCACAGTAGGGTATATTGGCAGTTACTAACTTATTTTTACCTGGTTAACAACGTTACCAATCCGGGATTGCATACACGACCAGTTTCGCTCCCATGAACATGGAGGTACATAATGGTGAATTTTCGGCATTATTTCCAAAATGCGACTTCAATGTTATTCCTTAATCAAGATAACAAACTTCTAAAGAAGCAACAATCATACCCAAATACCCACCTCATCCATACAAGCATTTGAAAGAACAGAAACATTGTTACACAGAATACTCAACCCTCCCTTTCTCTCTGCTTCCTAAATCGTTCCATTTCCATTTCCATTGGCAGTTGTTTCATTAGAGTAAGGAAGCAATCCCTTCTCCCTACAAGTATCAATGGCTCCTCTGAACATATCCTCCAAGCTGTACTTGAACTGAAACCCCATCCCTATCAACTTCTTCGACGAAAACGACACATTTGGCAAATCCTTAGGAATCCCCTTAAACCTGTTGAGAGAAGGCCAGAAAAGAACGTTATTAAGAAAACATAGCGTATCGCGTCCCTCTTTCATTTCCATACAATGTACCCATTTCTTAGGTTAGTAATTCCAAGAGCACTATTGCCATATATATGATTCAGGTTTTGCATGAAAACTCTGTTTATATTCTGTTTTAGTTAAGAAGCCAAAATGAGTAAGAGAGCTAGAGAGGCTCACTCAGTGGGGACATTGTACTCGGGCCATTTCTCCCTCATCATTTTCGCCAAATCATAGATAGTTGCATCATGGGATGAGCAAATGTATCTCCCCTCGGCTTCAGGATGCTCAAATAAGTATATATGAGATTCACAAAGATCGTCTAGGTGCACAAATTGGCCTTGCTTGATTATCGAGTAATGAGGTTCATTTCCTGCAGCAAAGTAATGGTTGAATCGAAACAACTCAGCAAAAAGCAGCTTTGAGGAAACGAAAATGAAAATGAAATGTTTATTGTTGTGTTGAAAACTACCTGTGACAGGGGAGAGCGCAGTGATCAGGCTTGGTGGGAATGTAGGCATAATGAAGGGGCCTACCACTAATGTTGGTATAATACTGATGAAATCAATGTTGTTTTCTTTGGCTGCTTCCCATGCTGCTTTCTCTGCTAGTGTTTTTGACACAAAGTACATCTGCAAAGAGTGTAGAACCACATGTTAGAAACAGTTTTGGGTAAGCCAACGGCAAGCCTTATAACCGGTTGCTGCTTTTGTTTTGGAACGAAAATGATACCGAATAGAGCTTGGTCACAACGAAAGAAAAGTTACAAAGTTGGGGAAAAAATTGAAAATTACGATACTCACCCAGCCAGTCATCTTTATCTTATAGATAAAATCCAAGTCGCTCCAGTTGTTTTCATCGAACACCGGTTGTTGGTGTTCTTGAACATTCACGGTTCCAGCAGACGATGTGAACACCAGCCTCTTGACTGTCTTTGCTTTTGTGCATGACTTTATTATGCTTAGCACACCATTGATCGTCGGCTTAATTACCTCATTCTGTTGCATACAACAAACAAAAGTTCTTAAATCATTGCTTTGATGAATCACCAGGGTTGCTTTAGTCCTCTTAGTAGAATAGTCAATTGAGCTCGATTTTGATGATATAATAGGTCAATTTTGTAGGCTCGATTTTGAGATTTAATTTAAAGTACTGTTTAAAATTTAACATATGTAACGTACTTCAGGGTCCTTGGACTCAAAATCCATAGGTGTGGCGACATGAAATACTCCGACGCAACCTTCAATGGCCTCGTCGAAGCTCCCTTCCTCGTTCAGGTCCGCCTTCCACAGCGTTAGGTTTGTATCAGCTTTAGGCAACTCCAATAGGTGATTCACCTTCTTCATATTGCCTGCACCACCACAAATGTTTAGTACAATGTTGTTTACATATCAAATTTATCATTCCTGATCATTTGAGCATTACATTTTTCCTTTTAGCTAGGCATCCAGATATTCATTTTTTATTTTTGAAAAAAAAAAAAAGCAATTTCATTTCAAAAGCCCATAGATTCCATCGCACAAGATACAGAAATAAACCAAACTACGAAAATTAAGACACGAGTGCATGCACTAATAGGCTCTACGATATATACTGCGATCGTGCGACCAGTCAAAGATCGGCAGTAGAGAATCCCTTAGAGAAACTCTACGCAAACCATAGCAGATGAAACCATGCATTGACTATCTATCCACAAAAGGGTGAGAAAGTCCACAGACAAACGAAAAGAAAAAATTACTGTCACCGTCAATTTTGTCAGAAGGGGCTAGCTCGGATTTGGCAACAGGAAGGGCGGGCCACCCTTACTACCCACGACGACATATCTGACCCCAACCTACAACCATTTCATTAATCTTTGGATAACGTACTGCAAAAATTCTCTATATTTTCGGAAACTATAGATTCTAGGAATATTGTAACTAAACTGGATCATAAGAGTTAATAAGAGTATTATACAAAATTTGTTCACCAAAAAATTGTTAATCCTTATCATACAAATTCGTTGACCAAAAAATTGCGTTGGGTTGGTACCTGGATCGCGAACGGTTGCTCGAACAACATAGCCCCGTTCAAGAAGCCTCATGATAAGCCAGGAGCCGATGAACCCGGCGGCTCCGGTGACGCACACGGTGGTGCCCAGCCCACTGTTAACATCTTTCATGACTGGTTCGAATATCAAATAAAACCCGATAATACCAAAGGGAAAACCAGCAAGGACCGATAAAGAAGACTAGAAGTGGGTAATAATTAAGGAGTGCAGAGAGTGAGGATATATGGTGCGAATTTATATCAGGGATTTGGTAAAGTCATTGCCATCGTTTTGCACAATTAAAAGGTTGTTGACACACGCGCACGTGCTCATCTACACTGAAAGCGCTTTCCTTGGATGGAAGAACGGTAGGAGAGGGTCCGCTTCTGGCTGCTCGCTTTCTACTTCCACCACACCGGATTCGCGTCACGTGACCTACGACTATCCATTTGGTCTCTCTCAGGACCGTCTGATGGAGCCGAACCTGAAATTGACTTCTCAGCTAACCATCCCAATATTTCAGGGGGACAAATCAATCCATTTTCCTCTCTGTTGTGGTGTTTGTGGGCCCTTTCGAGAATCATTTTGATAATCGAATTGAAACATTTTTTTAGGAATTTTCCGATAAACCAATTACAAAAGTCATATCTATTCAATCCCACTGAGAGTAAATAGTTCTAACACATTTTATTTATAGGATAAATAGGCTCCGATTGGGTATTAGACTATTAGGGCATCCGCAGTAGCGGGGTTAAAAATGTGGTGTTATATGACACAAAAATGTAAAAAGTGGGTCATATTTGTGTGTTGTTATGACAAAGTGTGTTGTTAAGGTAAGGAGTATTGCAGTGGTGTTGATAAAATGTTGTTAAAGTGTAAGAAAATATATAAATATATATGTAGATGTAGATACAAGTGGTCCCAACTTCTCCTCCCTATCTCTACCTCTCTTCCCAATCAGGCGTACCAAACTTGAACTTCTGTCACTTGCTGACAGGATATCATCTTTCTCTCCCTTTCTCTCTCTTATCCCCCCCACCTTGCTGACATGATACAGTTATGACTAACATTAGAAAAACTTGAACCTCTACCACTTTAATTCTTACACAAGCAACACTATTGGGACATATTTTTTCACATTTTGTAGCTAACTGTGTTAAATCTTACACTATTTTCAACTTAATGATACGATAGGAGATGCCCTTACGTACTTATTTTTTATTTGTATCAGGATCCTTTCGACTCTTTAAGTTCCCGTTTGATACGAGGTTTCATTTTGGAGGGATTGGTAATGAGGGGATTGAGATTGGGATTAATACTGTGATGAGATTATTAATGAGGAGATAAATCTTTCCCTCATGTTTGTTTTGCACAGGATTAGATCATGGGATTACTAATAACATGTTTGTTTTGCTTAGAATAGGATTGCGTAAAAATAATTTGTTTCCAATTCTACCCTACCATGAAAACACCATTTTTATCACCAGAAAAACCATGAAATGCCACTGGACCAAATTCAAGAACCATTTGACCATATTTCATATTTATTTGGAAGCTTTTTTTTTTTTTGGTCAATTTTTTATTCACATATCAAATGGAGAACAATATTTTTGTTTCCCCAGATTTCCAATTAATATTTCAAAGCCACGTTTTCCTGTTAGTCCCAGATAAAAGCATCCTGATTGTGGCATTTACCTGGAGATGAAAAATGCTTCCAAATAAATATGGAATTGGCTTTGAAATATTAAGGCACAGAATGTACTATTGGAATAGAAACAAAAATGTTATTCTTCATATGAAATATGGAAGAAAAAAAATTGACGGAAAAACTTCCTTTTTTATTCTTTATTTGTTTCCCCAGATTTCAAAGGAATGTATATTAGTAACATTGAACGTGAAAATCATATATCCATAAAAAAGAAGAAAAAAAATATGAATTTTGGTTTAGATTTCGAATGATGGTGTGATGAACGTGAAAATCATATATCCACAAAAAAAAAAAATATGAAAGCTGGGAAAAATTTATACTCCTACTTGCAAGAGGAAAGTGTGGACGTCGCTTCGCGGGCGAAGTATCCACGCGTTTTGGTTGTGTTTGTGAAAAAGGGTGATCCGGGAAAAGGGAAAAAAAATTTAGAGTCGCCACCCGGGGTTTAATTTCTGGAAAATGTTAGGTACCCGAGAAACCATTTAGAAAAATAATGACTCTTGTGCCGCTGAAAAAGGGGTTTGATCTGCGAAAAATAGTAATTTGGGTTCGGGAGCCAGGTTACCCGCGTGGAAGGTTTTGTTCGAAAAATGCACCCCGCGTACCCGGAACTTTCCGGTCTTTACTAAATCTTTTTGGGATTATTCTTTGAAAGATTTTATCGAGAAACTTTATTTCACATAAACAATATATCGAATAATAACATGCTTAAAAGAAATAAATAATAATGACAAATCAAACAACACACAATCAAGTATATAAACGCGAGAAAGTTAACTAAGAGGGGGTATAAATGTAAAAACATGAAACAAAGGGGGTCAAATGCAATTAGACCCACTGGTTTTTCTCAAAAACAGAGCATCGGGTTTTCAGAAACAGAGCATAGAAAATATTTTTCCAGTGACACCGTACGGTGTACGAAATTACACCGCACGGTATAAAAGGGATGTCGCACTGTGGCTCTGTGAGTTATAATTTTCAAAAATTCCAGATTTCATCCGATTGAAAGCAAGCTCTATTTTTGGTGTAAAAACCATATTATTTATTGATAAAAGTGGGTTTGGAAGATGGTTTTAGTAAATGAATGTACCTCATTTTAGGGACGGTATCCCGTGACAATGAGCGAGGTCACGCGACACCAACCCGAGAGGCTCAGATGTTGTTAAAATATCTCCGTTTGGACTCAAGGAAGAGCTACGGAGCTTTCCTCGAGCTCGATGGAGACTCCCCTCAGCAGCTTGTTGCGATTTGAAAACGAATGTTGTACCTTGGTACAGAACTGGACGGACGGGATTGGTTGATTATAGAAGCGGGCACGGGACTTTCGGGTCCTTACGAAACTGGGCTTTGAAGGATGGGTATGAGTATAACAACAGGATTTTTCGAGGGAGTAGTGTTGTCACTGGAATTTGTACGGGAGGAATTCGGGTTTTCCTTTCAATATGGTCTGATTCCGCTCCCTCTCCCTCTTCGAACTCTCTTGAAATTGTTTCGACGACGCCAGAATTTATAGACGAGGGCGAGCCGACATCATTGCCGAATCTCATCATTTCGACGAATATCATCATCGCTCTGAGCTGCTGGACGAACCCGGGAATCCTGTTGATGGGACAAGGAACGTCGTACGGCGTCAAGGGTATGTCGTACGGTGCACATGGTGACACCGCACGGTGCAAATGGATTTTCAAGTCGTACGGTTATGGGTTTCAGGCCGTACGGTTCATGTGGGTTTGGGGTTTTTGGTTCTTTTGATCCATCCGACTCAAGTATCCGTTCCAAGGTATGTTTCGCGCATTCTTCTCATCATCATCGGGGATGCACAAGTCATAAAAATTGGGGTGTCTACAGAAAGCTGGGAAACAAATACTAAAAAACAAGATGAAGTATTGTGCACATGAAGTTCGATTTTTTAGGTTTTATACTTGCAAGAGGATAATTGTGACAATTGATAAAAAAGGGAGATGTCATAAGTGTCTTTATTCACTCAATCCCTTGGTACAGGTTTCACAATACCAACCCCCCCTTGGGTTGGTGAATCCCATGAATTGTTGGGTTTCACAATCCCAGAGGATTATCAATCCCAAACAATAAAAACAAAACAAACACCAACTTAAAGGTCCCACCACTTTCACAATCCTAAACCCAAACTTGAAACCTTGTATCAAACAAGAGATTGAACGGTCTTGTCCAAGCTATTTTCGGGCTCTTCTTGAGTCCGTTTTGATGATGTGGGCAGATGATATTTTAGATGTTGTCGATGTAATAACCCGAAATTTCTTGAATAAAATTTTGATTTAATAATTCGAGTATTTAATTTTAATCTTTTGAATTGCAATAATTTTTTATTTAATTTAAATAATTCAATTAAACATTTGCTTATTCAATTGAATTATTTTTCCTTGCTGTAAGTCAACACGTGCATGCCGAGTACTACACCATTTCACGTCCAGGAAACCCTACAACTTCTCTCCCCCATATCTTGTCCCCTTAAAGCAAGTACATACCTATTAATTGCTCAAAATTGAATATATACCATTTTGGAGTCTATGGCCAATTAGAGCCAATTTTGACCAATTCACCCAATTTTGGCCAATAATTCACCAGTTTCCTTTAATTTTGGCCAATAATTCACCACCTTTGCTTCCTTTATTTTCAATTTTACATGTGTGCTTCCATGCACATGTTCATGGACATTTTGGCACCGGGATTTTTATAAATTCCTTAGTTTTGTACTTTTGAAATCCTCCCATCTATTAGGAAGACTACCTAAGGATTTCAGAATACACCTGTTTGTCTCCTTAAAGTTAGTAGACCTATATACATCTTTGTATTACACTAGTTTGAATTTTTTGCACATAAAACCGACTTTAAGGGATATTTTTTCCCTTATAAATAGGGAATATATTCCCTAATAAATGAGAGGATATATTCTTATTCCCAAATAGTTACCTAGCTATACCTATGTATTTATAACTATATATATGTATTTATAACTATATATATGCATAAATATGTATATATAGTTATAACACCCTATGACTAGTTACATGTGCATAACTAGTACCCAAAACTCCCCACACCAAGGTGGCCATGTACAAACCAACTTTACTAGAACACTTTAAGTCACCAATTAGTGAGCTTCCTAGAAAATTCCTAGAGACAATAACTTGAGAAAAACCATGTGTTCTTCGTAAAACCCAACCTCCAATCACCACCCTCCACCACTTTGATCACCCTACGATCCTATAGTAGTACAAAAGTTAGGAGGAAGGAAGTTTGAGAAAAAGTCACGTAGTCGTTACGCCGCCGGAATCAACCTAGCTAATCGGCTCCGACTAACCCCGAATTAAGGTAGATACTTTATCCTAACCCTAGATTAATATTTCATATTTACTTTTAAATTATGTCGTTATAATGCTTAAACTTGATTAGAAATGACTAGTCTAGATTATGGTGGATAATTAGCGATAATATGAAAGATTACTCTTTAAAAACACACGTAGTCGTTATAATGCACGATTTGAAATTGACTCATCAAAATCACGCCGTTATAATGCCCGGCTAATTTTTAGAACGAAAAAGCTTTTCAAACGATACATGAATTTTCTAAAAGTACTATACAAATGTTTGGACTTGATTGAGGCTGTGGGATGACCCAAGGCTAATACCCTTAATAGTATGTCAAAAAGTCAAGCTTCGCGCTGACTAAGAAAGGAATGGTGATTCTAACTGGATTAGTCCAGCCATTCGATCTGGGACTGTCCTGGTTATTCTTTTGTCGAGAGAAGGTCGCTAAAAGAAGTTTTGACTTAAAGTGACACATTTTACGATAAAGAGATTTTTTACTTAAAGTGACGCGATTTTCGAGAAACGATTTGCATACGAAAGTTTTTTACGAAATTCATGGCATGTGCACGATTCATGAGACGATACGACACAACACGTTTTTCGAGAAAATGAACGATTGATTTCACGACGAGAAATAGAGGTGAGAATGAAAATGAAAATGATGATGTGGTGAATGATTGATACGGTAGTGCCGTTTAAGTGCCACTCTAGTTCCGTGGGGAGAACTTGGTGGTTAGGACTCAGCGGGACAACACGTAATGGACGACCCTTATAAACAGACTGGTTAAGTTCAGTGATATAAGATAGCTGGGACTATGTCGTGTGAGACGCGGAGTGGACGAACCTTATAAACAGACTGGTTAAGTTCAATGATATAAGACAGCCGGGACTTCGAGCGAAAAGGTTGGTGACAGTTAGAAAGGGTAAGTAGAACGGGCCAACAACTTTCGAGTGATGAGAGATGTTGACATGGATGAAATTTGAAGAAGAATGCTAATATGAGAAACTGATACGTGATACTGACACTGCGCTCTAATTCTAAAAATGATACGAGACACAGAATTTATTACGTTGCACTATGATTTGACACTGATATCTGGACATGCATGAAATTACTGTTTTCAATAAATGATTTCCAATGATATTCTGCCACCTACTATATTGTTCTAGAATTGCTAGTTAAAGGTTTGGGTAGAACTATCTATTGGGCGTCCCCGCTTACGGTGTTGCACTTGTGAAACCCTAGCATAATACCACGATGTTGCTTTGCGACTCTAACGTATTATGCTATATTATCGGGATGAACAGGAGGAGTACTACGGAGAACTCGGAGCCGTAGGAGCTGCCAATATGGGGAACAACCAGGTAGAGGAATTTGAGAAGCCGTAGAGTTTACCCGGTCTGCCTTATTGTAATCTGTGGAAGACATATTATATGTATTACAAATTTTATTATTGTTACTACTATTTAAATATTTAAGTTGTAATAATAAATAACGTTTCCCAAAATATGGGGCGTTACAGTCGAGAATATTAAAAGACAAAAAGTAGAGCGTGGTTATCAATATTTTGACTGCCAAAATCATTTTCCTATCGTTTAATGTGTTTTTGAAACACATTTACCATCTCAAGAAAAATGGGTTTGAAAAATATTGCAACACCGGATAAAAATTGATTTTTCTAGAGATAAATGCATTTCATGAACACATTAAACGATATCTGATAATCCTGAATTTTGGCATGCTTCAGGTTCTCAACGATGTCTAAAATATCGATTGTCCGGATCATCAAAACTAACAGGACTCAGAAACACAAATTAGGAAAACATGCATAACAAAGAAACATAGTCTAAATAGATTAGGAAATCATTTATTGATGTGTATAAAATATAACCCTAACGTGTCATTATATAGGTTACAAAACTTGGTGACTAAGAAACCTAAACAATTTAGGAAAACATGAATAACAAAGAAACATAGTCTAAACAGAAAACATAATAAGAAACTTAGAAAACATGGTAACATAATATTTTTTATTCTCACATCCCACACCTCAAACTCAAGTAGGTCTTTTAAATTGAGTTTGAAAAAGAAATTAGGAGAAGCCAGGAAAAAAACCTGGAGAGTGGAATAAATGGCCTAGATCTTATGGCTCTCTGATTCCATGTCATGTTAGAAAAGTGTATTGCTAGTAAACTTTCTTTTCATTGATCTTTGTAAAATATAATCCAGTCCATTTATATAGGTTATAAGATTGAAAACCTAAACAACTTAGGAAAACATGCATAACAAGAAAACATGAGTAAGCCTAGTTTAAACAAAAAAAAAAGTACAATAATAAAACTTAGAAAACATGGTAACAAATATTATGTAATATTATTCTTACAATTTTAATTAATGAACGGAATTGTCGCGGATCCGGGGGCCCTATAGTGAGGGGATCACTACACTCGTGTAGTGAGCTCCCTCGGCCGTTTGATGGGCGACCAACGGTCCAGATCATGTTGGCTGTGTTTGGTTAGATAGTTTAGTTTAGTTTTGATGATGTCAGCAGGTGTAATGAGTGGAGAGAGATAGAGAGAGAAATGAGGAAAATGATGATGTCATCAAAACTAAAACTAAAACTAAACAGGGAAACGAACAAGGCCCCCATTTTTAAAAAGCATATTTAATTTAACCCCAATTTATCCAGACCGTCGGTCACCGATCGGACGGCCGAAAGAGTTCACTACACGTATGTAGTGAGTTCCCTCACTATACACCCCCAGATCCAAATTTTCGGGGTGTTACAATTCGAATCTAATTATGTATGTCAAATAGTTTTCCTTTTTTTGGGGGGGATTTGACAAATGGTAATTCAGAGAGAGATCCATTCCATTTTCAAATAATACCTCAAGTTCTAAGATATTGCCAAGTTTGCAAAACGAAAACTTAAAAATGATGTATCTTTGTAAATGACAATAAACCTTTTTCCTCAAGTCGCTGACATCTATGAGATTTTGAAATTTGATAGTAAAATAAATAAATTCTTTTTAATTTCTCGTTTTAAGAATTGGACAACAGTTTTATAAGTTAAGGGTTTACCAATTTTTACTTTGATTTCTGACCGCTGGATTCTTTTGATTATAAAACACCAAGAGAGTGATCGATATAATATAAGAGAACATTATTTTATGTTCTCCCATAATATAATATTCGTGCGGAAAAGAGGAGAAAACAGGTCAATGGCGTGGTGCAAAGAAACCTAAGTAATAGAACTTTTTATTTATATTACTTTCATTGGAAGGAACTAATAATTCATAAAACACAATATTAACAAAAATTTGGATAGAGCGGTATTTTGTTTTTGAAAAAATACATCAATAAAATCTTCCTTGCTGATTAGGTGGTGGATTCGAGCTGATGGAGAAGCGTTAACCCTTTATAATAATCTAACTTAATAAATGATACACTAAGGGGTGCTTTTGCAAAAAAGATTAAACCAGTTTTTTTTTTTGTTTTTTGGGGTCCAATAAACGAGGTTCCTTTGGATTAAATGTCAAATCTAGTTTTTTGGTTTATTCACGCCACGTGTCCCGGTGCAAAAAATATGTTATTAGTTTTTTTAAAGACAATTTACGTTTATTGGGTTGGGGAATGGAATAAACCACTGAAATAAACCAAACCAGTTTTTTCCTTTATTGCAGGAAAAACCAAAAAACCGAAAAACTGGATTAATCTTTTTTGCCAAAGCACCCCAATGAGTTCTAATGAGCTTGTTTAATCAGTTACTTAAAACATCTATCTACATATATTGGACAATTTATTATAGCTCGACCACTATAAGAGAGTTTATGCAAAAGAAGAAAAACAATGACATTGTTTTTCAGGTTGGTTTTTCTAACTTTTTGTTAATTGGCATTGAATTTCTTGAATTAACAAAAGTCGACCAACAACCAGCCGCCACCAGATCCACCACCAAAACATCCATCTGCAGCCCCAACACTCTTTGCTGTTAGGCCCAGATTCCGGCTCATCCAACAATGAATGCCGACGGGTGGACCGAATGGAGAAAGGGAGGAAAATAGTGACTCCAAATAGCCACCATAGCTGCCCCATGTGTAGACACCCCAATTTTAATCCCTGTGCATCCCCGATGATGAAAAGAAAAACGAACGAAATGTACCTTGGAACGGATACTTGAGACGGATGGATCAAAAGAGCCAAAAATCCCAAACCCACCTGAACCGTACGACCTAAAACCCATAACCGTACGGCTTGAAACTCCATTTGCACCGTGCGGTGTTGCCATGTGCACAGTACGACACACCTTGATGCCGTGCGACACCCTTTTCCCATCAACAGGATTCCCGCGATCGCTCAGCAGCTCAGAAACGAATGATGATATTCGCTCGAATGATGATATTCGGCAAATGATGCTAGCTCACCTTTGTCTATAAAAATCGACGCCATCCGGCGGTTTCAAGAGGGAGACATTTCAACAAAATTCGAGCCTCTCGGGTAGGTACCGCACGACATTATCGATTGTCGCGGGATGCCGTCCCTAAAATGAGGTACATTCATTCACTAAAAACATTTTCCAAACCTGTTTTTATCAGTAAATGGTGTGGTTTTTATACCAAAAACAAAGTGGGTTTCAATCGGATAAAAATGAGAATTTTTGAAAAATACACTGCACAGGGGCGCCGTACGACATCCTCATGGCACCGCGCGGTGTAATTTTGGACACCGTACGGTGTCACTGGAAAAACATTTTGTATGCTCTGTTTCAGAAAACCCGATGCTCTGTTTTTGGTAAAAACCAGTGGGTTAAATTGCTGTTAACCACCTTTACTTTCTGTTTTTGCATTTAAACCCCCTCTCAGTTAATTTTCTTGCATTTATATACTTGATTGCGTATTACGTGACTTGTTATCATTATTCGTTTCCTTTAAGCATAGTGTTTCAAGAATAATCCCACAAAGATTTAGTAGAGACCGGAAAATTTCGGGCACGCGGGGTGCATTTTTCGAACAAAACCTTCCCGCGGGTAACCTGGCTCCCAAACCCAAATCTCTATTTTTCGCAGATCAAAAGCCTTTTTCAGCGGCACAAGAGTCATTACTTTTTTCTAAACGGTTTCTCGGGTACCTAACATTTTCCAAAAATTAAACCCCGAGTGGCGACTCTAAATTTTTCTTTTTCCCGGATCGCCCTTTTTCACAAACACAACACCAAAACGCGTGGAAACAGCCCGCGAAGCGCCGTCCACACCATGCCCTTAGGCCCAACCTGGTTTCACCCAGTAGTGAAACCGGCGGCAGCAAGAGTAACCGATGAAGTGCTGAACGGATCAACGAGAGGAAGAGGGGAAGGGGAAGAGAGAGATCCAGTGGTTCCGAGAGCGCTGCCACAACCCAGGTGAAGTCAGCCAGCGTCACTGTAACACACAAATTCGTGTCCTGTAATAAAGACAGGAAAAAGATGCACAAAATAATATTTTTTTTATTGATTTGAATTTTAATAAATGGGTACAATCTCTAATCAATGTTCTTTTACGGTAAAAGAACAAAATATCCTCTGATTCGATCTCCGGAGTTGAAGGTGCAACCTAACGGCTATAGAAGCTTGTTGTAGATTGAACCGGTTGGTAGTTCTTTCAAATCTTCGAGTAGAGAAGCTTGAAGAACGAAGCTTGATTGAGGGCCTGAATGGCTTTATCTCGAACAAACAATGAATTTGAGAACGATATTTGCTGGATTTGACGCGTAGACCGTTGTCGTTGTAGATGAACCGACACGTAACTTGGGTGCTTGTTGATTCTTCACAAGAGCTTGACGAAGCTTGATCGAGGGCTTGAATTGCTTTATCTCGAACAAACGATGAATTTTAGACGCGATCTTGCTAGCTGACATGTTGACCCGCTATTGTTGTAGATGAACCGACACATAGCTTGGGTGCTTGTTGATACTCCACAATAACTTGAGGGATTTGTGAGAAGCTTGAAGAACGATGCTTGGTCCAGGGCTTGAAAGGCTTTATCTCAAATAAACGATGAATTTAAGGACGATCTTCGCTGGGTTTGACGTGTAGACCGCTGTTATTGTAGATGAATCGGCACGTAGCTTGGGTGCTTGTTGATTCTCCACAAGAACTTGAAGAGAAGCCTTGAGAAATGCTGGAAAGTGCTCTTGAACTTCCTTCCCTGCCGATCCCCCGAATGATTTGAGTTGTTGGATGATTTGATTTGATGAACTTGCGAAGAAATCGACACGGTATTCTTGGTGCTTGATGATTTTCTGCAAGATGTTGAAGAATGCTTGATTTCTTGAAGAGTGCTTCAGAGCTCTGGTTGAATGCCAAGCAAAAACTTGTCCCTCTTCTTAATGAGAGCCTCTATTTACAGGCTCAAGGAGAGGGGCCTCTAATTTGGAAATTCTCCTTTGATTGATTTGCTTTCCAAATAAGAGTATATTGACCTCCCGTTATGGAAACAAATTAGGTCAAAATATATATAGAGTACACTTCCAGTCAGGGAGCCCGGATTTTAAAAAAATCCGAACCTCCACTTTCCCGATCGAATTTCGATGATCCGAACCGTCATATACAGTTTTTATGAAAAACGGCTCGGATCAAGCCCTTCCCGGTATTTTTTTTTGATGATTTCTCACGGGGACCCTTGAAAACACCTTTTAAACACATTGGACGGTTCGGATCGTCGAAATTCGATCGGGATCATTGGGGTGTGGATTTTTTTAAAATCCGGGAGAGTGGACTGGAAGTGTGGTGTATATATAGAGTACACTTCCAGTTAGGGAGCCCGGATTTAAAAAAAATCCGAACCTCCACTTTCCCGATCGAATTTCGACGATCCGAACCGTCCAATGTGTTTAAAAGATGTTTTCAAGGGTCTCCGTGAGAAATCATCCAAAAAAATACCGGGAAGGGCTTGATCCGAGTAGTTTTTCACAAAACTGTACATATACAGTTTTTATGAAAACGGCTCGGATCAAGCCCTTCCCGGTATTTTTTTTTTGATGATTTCTCACGGGGACCCTTGAAAACACCTTTTAAACACATTGGACGGTTCGGATCATTGAAATTCGATCGGGATCAATGAGGTGTGGATTTTTTTAAAATCCGGGAGAGTGGACTGGAAGTGTGGTGTATATATATATATATATATGTATATATTGTCCTTGATTGATTTTCTTTCTATAAAAGAAAATTGGCATTTTCTTATGGAAATAAATAACATCAATATATATATTCTTTTGGACCCAAGATAATTTGGTTGGGCTTGCGTTCATGGGTTGGCCCAATTTCATAGTTCATTTGCCCAATTGAGTAGGCCCATCTTCTTTTGGTCTAGCCCACATCTTCTAAACCCATACTTTGCCAAGTCCAATAATTATTTGCAGGCTTTTGACCAACTTTGACTTTAATTAATTAAAATTATTTATTCATCTCAATTAATGAGACGACAATTAATCAAACAAGAGTTCGGACTCCATTAAAGGCCACCGAAAAATCACTGATTCGATCCTCACATCCATGAACGTCACCGTTAGCTGCCAATAACAACCACCATACTAACCTCAACCAAATCTGCAAAAAAAAGGGGGGGGAGAAGAGAAAAAGGGATAGCGAGAAAGAGAAGATTGGGTGGGGCGGGGGGAGGCCGCGGCGCCCCCCTAAGGAAACCCTATTTGGAAGATGTATTTTCAAAGAGAAGGCAGAGAGTATATTTGAGAGAGAGAGAGCGCTAAAAAATAGAATTGGCAAAAACTTGATACAGACGTCAGGATAATCATAATTGATTTATGGATGGTGATTACGGTGATAGGCATTGTTTGATAATGTTTTGGGGTTAATGGATTTTACGAGAGGCATAGATGATTTGTAAAGACCCGTATTTTTATGCATTTTTTCGAAAATAATATTTGAGAAAATGTGAGGAAATGAAAATAGATTAAATTAGGGTCAATGTGGAGTGTCTTTAAAGTTTATTTGAAACATGAGGGGGTGTAAATGTAAGTGGGTGTGTGTATATGCACATGTGTAGGGCAAAATTTCAAAACAAAAAACAACTCTCTCTCTCTCTCTCTCTCTCTCTCTCTCTCTCTCTCTCTCTCTCTCTCTCTCTCTCTCTCTCTCTCTCTCTCGCTCTCTACTAGGCCGGCGCCCCCTCTCCCATGTCTCTCTCAAAATTTTCTTCAAATCCCTCACCAAATCCACCCTCCACACTCACATACTTCAAGATCCAACCAAAGATCCATCATTTACGCGTGATTTGGGGTCCGGGTCTTCGTGGTTTCACTTGGAGCTAGTGCATTTCGGTTGGGGTGTTCCAAGAGCTAGGATTTTTCATTTCCAGCACATTTTAAGCTCAATCTTTGAGGGAGGGGACTTATCTCTACTCCCTCTAGTTGTATCTAGTTGAATTTGTGCATATCTCTTGTTATTGCCTACCAATTTCTAGTTGATCTCATTTGCCACCATTAAAATGGGACTCGGGGGAGGTGATGTGCACAGCTGTGCTGTGCACGGTGTTGTGCACCCCTCGGCCGTTGGATCGAGTTTTGGATGGCTCGGATGCGTTCGGCAATTTTTTTTAATTTTGATATTTTTTACCGGTAAAAAATCAAAACACATCCGAACCGTCCAAAACTCGATCCAACGGCCGAGGGGTGCATAGCACCATGCACATCACCACCCCCGCTTCCATTAAAATAGTTTTGTTCATGTTTGATTCTTGATCTAAGTATTTGGTTGTTTGATTACTCAATTGATACATGATTGACTCTCCCTCCATGTTTATTTGTGGTTTTGAACCTCAAATTTAAGCTTAAACCATCGCATTTGGCCTTGGGTTGAAATTTCACACCTCAGAGGTGAAAATCTGCAACTTTCAGCACCTCTATAATCTGCCCTGACCGCCCGGGTGAAAAATCCAGCAACCAGAACTTTTTCTAGTTTCGTCCCGGTTCGTTCTTTGATGCCCGTTTGGTCCCCGATCGCGCATATCTTTGTATATTTGACCTTTGGCATCAAGATAACTAGAGGTGGCAAATGGGTGGGTTGGGTTGGGTTTGAGTGGGTTGGTATGGGTTATGGGTTGAATATGGGTGGATTGAATATGGGTTGAAAGTGAATGGGTTGCATATGGATGGGTTGAATATGGGTCAAGCCAAACCCAACCTGACCCAACTCAGTTTTTTTTTTTAGCGTGTAATAGAAATAATGGGTTGAATATGGTTACATTTGGAATTATGTTGCGAAGTATGAAATGAGAGAATGAATATCAATTAGTTGGACGGCCCAGATGCGTCGAAGGGGTACGACGTCAGCACCGCCAATTAACCAATTTAGTGAATCATCAATTAAATCGAGGCCTTCCAATTAATTCCCAGACTACAAGAACTCGAATTTGCTAAATACATTTTGAATTAATTAATAGTATTGTTTTTTGTAATCAATACTTTTGATTTTTTTCCCTCAAATTCGTTTCTGAATACTCTCACTCTAGAAACCAAAGAGATACTAATATTGAATTCTCTCTATTTCTCACAAACATAGATGTATATATATAGGAGTAATATTTTTGCAAATAGATGTATTGTACCAAATAACTTTAATCAACAATTGAACAGAGAGAAGATTGGGAGGAGAGAGAAGCCTGAAATTGATTTTCACGGTGGGAATCGAGACCGTCGTGCCAACTGCCACGGTGGGAGACTTAAAATTGTCGTCTCTGCTTAAATATCAATTGATTTTCAAGATGATTCATTCCAATGAATGAATCATAGGTTTCACTCACATTACTGGACTTGTCCATAATTGATTTTGGGTTTAGGTAGGACTGGCGTTGGATCATCTTGTTTATGAAACATACTTCCATGGTCATTGGCAATTCTAAGATGCCACTAGGAAACCTGTAACCAAGGTATCGGTCCCATTGATACTATGGGAGTATGGGTTCAACTTCAACCCATTTTGAACCCATCTAAATCCATCTAAATATGGGCAAACATGGGTTCACCCATTTACAACCCACACTATAATATGGGTAGGTTGAGTTGGGTTTTAGGTGGGTGGATTTGGGTGGGTTCATGGGTTGGGTTGAAAATTACCACCTCTAGAGATAACCCATGAATTCACGTGGGAATCTTTAAAATAAGATTGTGACACATGATTTTATTGGACACTTTGTTATACGTATCGGACGCGCACCAAATTGAGTCGGTTTGACACTTTTGACGAAAATTGTGACGGTTGGAACGAAATGTGAAGTTTTGAAATGGTTTATTGAATCAAATATGTTTTATGGATAAATATGGTTTTATGAAAGGGTGCATGGAGCCCACGAAATCTGGCAGAGGGATTAATTCCCTATTAAAGACAAGTGGTTATTTTTGTGAAATGTTTGAACATGAAATTTTATGAAAGATGAGGTATTTTGGTGAAATTGGATACTTGCATACGCGTTTGGAAAAACGACACGATTGATAACGGTTAAGAGGAAAATGATGGACACTTGGGTTATTTTTTGGACACTTTGGTATTAGATTGGACACATGGGTACTTTGAGGTCATTATCATTTGCTTTAGTCATCCGTTTCATACATTACTTAATTCATACATGGTATTCAACTTCTCACGCTCATATCATACTTTATACACCTAGTGTTTGTAGAATGGTTTTATCCTCTCCATACTTAGTATATTTTTGGGAGATGATCATGTAACTTTAATATTCAATCTTTTGACACTTCTAAAATATGTATTCACTTTAAATCCTTTTGACAAGTATGTATTTGGGTACATATATTCGATACTTAGAGACACATGGAACTTTCACTTGGGATTTGTATGTTTGACCTTGACTTCTCAACGGGTGTTTGTATGACTTTTAACTTATCCTATGTGGATTTTATATGTATTTTGGTATTAAAAATGCGGGCGTGACATGATTGTTGGTGATTGGGGGAATGTGGCTGTGAAGGGTTGCTAGAGCACAAACTTTTGAGGGATTTGAGATTTCTGTAATGCTCCCGATCTGACTGTCCATTTTGAGTCGAACGGTTCGGATTTAATCCTAGCTCCTAGAAATCTGGACCATCCATTGCTCGGATTAAATCCAAACTGTACATTACCGAAATGGATGATCGGATCAGAAGCACTACAAGGGTTGCCTTGGACACTACAAGGACCCGTGTCCACTTTTGAGGTGCATGTAATGAGAAAAGATGGGGTAGTTTGGGAAGTTATGAGAATTTTTTTAATTGGTTAATTATCTCTTTAACCTTGAACTATAACAATATTTTTAATTCATCCTGCAACTGTCCATTAAACCAATGTAGTCCCTCTACTATACAATTGATTTCAATAGAGTCCAATTAAACACCTTAACTATTTGCACAAAAACACACAAAAAATATTTTACTCGGATACCTTTTGTACTAACTTGTTATACTGATTACAACTTGAATAATTACGATTTATCTCATTGCGCTAGTTTTCAAAAATCATTGCTACAGAAAGTTACTAGTGTTGTGCCCGTTCAATGCACGGGAAATAATAAAAAAATCATAATTAACATTCAAAAAACTACTGTAGTGTAGTTTGGGGAAAAAAAAACACTGCAAGTGTTTGTGACAAAAAAATTGAGAGAATCGTAAGTGAATTTGTAAGATTGTGAAAGATGGAATGCAAGGTAGATGCAAGCGCACAATCTCAATTACACCTACAAATATTTTTTTACAAAAGTTTATTTTGTTTTTGGTGGAGCAATTACTGTATTGTACATGTATGCTGACAAAAGATGGGAGCGTGAGAATTAATTTGGAGAAGGGAGCAGTTAAAGAAAGTGGTAGTTTTTTTCCCTCATAGCTAGCCACGTGGGAGGGAGTGAGAAGGGGGAAACCTACTTTTAAGAAGAGTTTAGGATTTGGGGTTCGGAGAGTTTTGTAGGCAAAATACATTGCTATAGGGTATTGATAGATAGACAGATAGATAAATATATAGATAGATAGATAGATAAATAGATAGATAGATATTGAAGCCATCTCCCCACTCCATCTCACACACTCTCTCCCCTATAACTCCCATCCCTGCTTCGGCATAGGCATAGCCATCTCTCCGGCTTCCACCACTACCCTCGCCCTTTTCTCCTATTCTCCTTCCTCTCTTCCCTTTCCTCTTCTTCTCCCCTCACTTCTTCTTGGGCCCAAACCCCCTACAACCAACTGACACCGCGCCACCACTTGGGCTCTACTCTTTGTAGCAATGGAAAGGATAAAAAAAGAAAAGGGCTTCAATTAGTCAATCCTTGGCAGAGTTTCTTGGAATGGGCATTTGATTTGTTGTTTGCTGAATTGCTAATGCTTTCGGTGGTGGACACATCAAATTTGATACCCAATTTCGCCATTTCAGTTGAAGAGGAGATGATTTGTAGAAGAAATAAATGGCTCACATGTGTGTGGATTGATTCCATGATCTTGGGATTTCTTTGGCACTTACTGATAACGGTTGTCATACTTTATGAATGATGCACAATGGTTTAAATTATTTCGCATTCCTGACAATTAAATTGAGTTTGGAATCACATGCAATTTTGGAGTTGTTTAAGGCTCTGTTTGGTTTTTGTGGAAAGAAATGGAAAATAAGAGAAAGTTAAAAAAATCCCTCACCTGTTTGGTTGCTAGGATGGGGAGACAAAAAATTGTAGAAAAACAAATGGAAAACTGCAGAAGCTCTATGATTGGAGGAAGAAACGAAAGGGAAAAAGGGACGCCAAAATAGCAACCCTAGTTTATTAAATAGCATAACATATTCAGATCTTGATGATCAAATGAGCTGGGTTTACATCTTCACCATGTAGGTACGGAATTGAAGTGAATCATGGCTATATTTGCATCAGAAATGACTGGGACTATAAATTGTGAGTATTTCACAAAATAGAGCAGTAAAATAGAAACTCTATAAAACTTTTACTATGCTAAAATTGAGCATATAGATCATGGGTATGAGATACAAAGATCAATAATCTGGATATAACAAGATTTTCGGTGATTTCTTATCGATCAGTTTGATAGTAATTGAGAAGGGCATAGAAGCTTCTATTCCATATCTGTAATCTTTCTTTTCATTTTCCCACTTTCCATTTAAATCTTTCTTTTCATTTTCCCACTTTCCATTTAAAATCAAACAAGGGAAAGTTTTATTCCTTCTATTTTCCTTTCATTTTCTTCAGCCACCCAAACAAACGATAATCGTAAACTTTCCTCCTAATTTTCCCTCAAAACATTTTCTCTTCTTTTCCATTTCTTTCCACAAAAACCAAACAGACCCTAGAATCTGATTGTGATTACTGCAATTTAAGATGGAGTCTTTTTATATGTCTTTGAAACCGACTCCATATACATATATATGAATGTCTAATGATTGAGACATAAGTCTCGGTTTGTTTGTTTGGTTATATGTAGTGATTTTTTGTAAAAAATAAAATTTTAAATGAAAGATCTTCTCAACAAGTCGTATGAGATGACGGTTCCAATCATATTATTTTGGGTTTAGTATTTGTTTGAAATCATTTGTAGAAAATATACTATCAATATGCATATTGTACATCTACATGCAAATAATACTCCCTCCGTCCCAATTTAAATGCTCCCTACGGTTATGCGTGTTTTTTTTAAAACTCTTATGGTTTTCATTCTATAATGTATTTTATATGCAATATGGATCTTATTTGATAGATCTCAATTAGTTCTATTAGACAAAATTTTAAAAACTTTGGAAACCGTACCAATAAAAAGATATAGAGGTTTGAAAATGGCATGGATATACGTAGGGAGCATTTAAAATGGGACGGAGGGAGTATTAGATACTTAGCCTGTAGTCTTATAACAATGAAACTGTTCATCTCGAGGAGGTTGTTACGAGGATCATCTGTTCACATAATTTGTATTTATCATATGTTGATGGAAAACCAAAAAGCCTAGTACTTATTGTTTATTAATGCATAATTGATTTAGAGACATATAGGTTTTCGATTAATATAACTTCTTCCCTATATAATTTTTTATACTAGTGATAAGCCCCTAATATTGTAGATATCCGGACTTATCTAGCTCATTTTTATTACACACACTTATATATTTTGGCTTTATACAATTGATTTTGCGCGAGGTGTGTTTTGATGAGTTTCAGGAAATAGGAGCCAAAAGGCGTATCCTAAAGCTCCAAATAATCCCCGGTTGTATCCGGAAGGATCCGAGGTCCCTCAACACCTTGGAGGACAATCAACGGAGCTTAGAAGTTGATTCAAGAAGCTTTGGAAGGTTCAAGGAAGGCTCGGAACAAATGAACAAGAAATCAGGAGCTATGAGCCTCAAAGAAATCCAACACACTGATAGGAAAAGGCTCATTTCTCTCAAGATAAAAAGGCTATGAAGATGAGGTCAATTGGGTTTGAAAGTAGACTCATAGAGCTTTCCAACGGTTCAAGAATCGCCTCATTCCGAGTTCGGACGAAGCCGGGGCATGCCCGCGAAGTTGGGTCAAAAATCTGCCTGAGCAGATACTTCTGGATCGATCCAGAGTTAATGTCGATCGATCCACTTACCATCAAATGCCCATCAGAGCCTTCTGGATCGATCCAATGGATCGATCCACTTACGTCCGGGCAGCAAATTTTAGCCTCTTTCTGGACTTTCTATTTATGGCATGCTTGAGTTCTTGTGAGAGCTTTTTAGATCTTTTTGAAGAGAGAGAAATAGGATGATATAGGCTCTCTCCTCTCTCCCTCTCTCCCAACATTCATTTTACCTTTTCGTCTTTTATTTTGCTCCCCCCCCCATTTGAGAGAGTTGAAGCTCTCTCTCTCTATAGATTTTCGTGTAAGCTTTCTTCTCCCGTTAATTTCTCGTGTATTAAAGTTGCTACTCATGTTTAGATCTTGCTATAAATCTAGTTTATTTTCATTTTCGTCTAGTATTTCATTTTCGTGATTTTTGAGTTGTTTCCTTAGTAAACTCTAGTTTCTAATTGTTGTTTGTTAATTTCTTAAGTATTAAAGTTGTAGGTAAGCCTAGGATAAACATTAAAAATCAGTTTTTAGGTTTATTAATCATGTTTTTAGTTTTCTTCAAATTTCTAGACTTTTTTACTAGTGTAATGGGTGAGTAGTTTTAATAGGCTTAGTAATGGGGTGATTAGCACTCCATGACTTGGGTTAATCCATCAATCTCGTTCATAAGGCACCTCTTATTTATCAAAGATTTGGGGTTTTATTTTTATGTACCAAAGGTTGGGTTTGTTAACCCCTTTGATCCCTCGTAGCCAAGGGTTTCACCACTTGGCACGTGGGATACTTTGGGCGATATCAATTCAACCGTTTACAAAATGACCAAAAACCCCCTAATCTTTGTTAAGCACTTTATCTAGTATTTGTTAAGCACTTTATCTAGTAAATAATTTTAAAATCTAAATTTTTCGTTCGAGGGCATTTAACGATGCCTTGAGCTGGTTATCAAGAGGGGATAGATTAACCCGATTCATGGTCGTTAAATACCCCTAGACTTTGCCTTAGTATAATTAGTTGATTTTTAATTCCGAGTCGTTCTCGAAGTCGAGAGAATTCCACCAAACAAACTTCAAAATCACAGTTTGCCGCTTTAAGGCTAAAATCCTCATTCGCGAAACAATCATCACGCTCAGCGCATTTGGTCTCTATGGATTCGACCCGGTCTAACCGGTTTTAATGCTACCGCCGGCCTAAACCCTACGCTTGGGGAAGTAACTTTTGCAATACAATCCAAGGTTGCAAGCAACTAGCGCTACAAGATATGTGATTTCGATTCAAATTGAAGCCAGTATAAAAAGGTGTTCCATTAACAAAAAACAGTTTTTTTCCAAAATCAAAACAGGTCATTTTCTCACAATACATCACAGAAAAAATGGTTAAAAACCAATTTAATCTAAAAACACCCTTAGCGGCACACCCCCTAAGTCGGTATAAATGTTGTCAGGGAAAAATCTGATTTCGATTAAAAAGGTTAATGGCGTCAGTAATTGGCCTAGATTGAATCAATCAGTTAGATGAGGGACGAATTGGAAAATATATTGAAATAGTTCAGGCTTGCGTGGCGAGAAAGGAGGGGGCTCAGGGGGGTGTGACTAGAATTTTCCCGAAAGCGGCGGTTCACAAACTTCTTGTGATATATAGAAAATACTACTATAAATTTTCAAAATATTGCGGTGCAAGGCGGTTCGATCGTAGCCAGAATGCGGAGACACAATACGGTACGAAATACTCCTTCCTACTACAAAGAAACCATGGGGGGTTGCGTCGTTTCTTTTCCAAGGGTCACGGAAATTCGAACGAGTCTTGAATCGTAAACGAGAAGTGCTTCCTTCTCCACTGACGACAACGATGATTTCAAAGTTCACGCATCAATTTCCCTCTGATTCTTCCTCGGTTTAGCTTTTCTCTCTCCAAAACTAACCACCACCTCAGATTCCTTTACTTCCTAAGGTAATCATCCCCTTTGATGCCATTGATTTTGTACATACGTGTGGATATTGTTAGGGCTTCATTTGAGCATCTGAGATTCGAATTTGCTCAAGGAGGCCGTAGCGTACAGATTTCCACCTCGTGTGTTGACGAACGAGCTGGTTAGAAATTTTTTGAACGTGTTGAGTGAAGAGTCTAGGGTTTTGATTATTGGAATCAAATGTTTTTTCAGATTTGTGTTTGAATTTCCATGGCTCCAGGTTCACGCTTAATCTCAAGCAGATGCTTTCCATATATTTACACGTACATTTAGATATGTTAAGGCATCATTTGAGCATCTTTGATTCGAATTGGTTATACAAGGCCGCAAGTTATAGATTTCCACCTCTTATGTTGACAAACGAGCTGGTTAGATTCTTTTTTTATTTGTCGAGTAAAGAGTCTAGGGTTCTTTTTTCAACGTGTCGAGTAAAAAGTCTAGGGTTTTGATTTTTGAATTCAAACGTTTTTCGAGATTTGTGCTTGGATTTCAATAACTTCAGTTTCACGCATATTCCATGCCGGAAGGCTGAGGAATGGAAAATGATAGGAAATTTAGGATCACATGGTTTTGTTGTAATAGATTCTAATGAATGAGAAAGTCTTGGCCTTATTTGTTTTCCTATTTAGTTTTAGTTTTAGTTTTGATAACATCATCATTTCCCTCATTTCTCTCTCTCTCTCTATCTCTCTCCACTCTACATCATCAAAACTAAACTAAACTATCTAACCAAACACAGCCCTTAGAATTAGAGCTTGGCTTTGTCTAGATAAGTGGTAATACTTGCTGTCTAGATCCCAAACGAAGAAATATTCAATTTGTGAATATATGTTAATAGCTTTTATTTATCTGCATTCAGTTTATTAGTCAATTTGTTATTTTTGTATGGGTGGTTCCATCTATAGGGACTATTCTTTGGTTGGATTTTAGTGTTCCCGTTGAGAATTAAGATTCGATTTGGTTAGAGCCTAGAGGAGGTCTTAGCTAGTAGATTTCCATCTCAGACATCGGTAAAGGAGTTGGCTAGAATCTCTTTTAACATGTCAGCAAAGAGTCTAGGGCTTCGATTTGGGCAACATTTTTGCGATTTGAATTTTACTTTCGATTGCATCAGCTTCATGCATAATCAGCATTCCTTATTGTTACATCCTCTTCTTTGACTGTCGTATTCGGTTTTCTTTTTCTTAGAAGACTGATGGAAGGAAGAGGAAACGGAACTTAGTGACACATGGTTTTATTGTTCTCAATCATGATGAGTAAAAAATTAGCAACATCCGAGCTTGGGTTTGTTTAGTGGGAACATTTTTCGTTTGGATCTCAAATAAAGAAACATCAAATCTTTCTTTGTTTTTTATAATTATGTAATTATGTTCACTTCACTAAGTTATTTTCATTGTTTCTTTATGAGTGGTCTAATCTAATAGTGATTAACTTTTTGGTTGGATTTGCTAGGGTTTCCATTAAGCGTTGAGATTTATATGAATCTATGAAACCAGGTTTTTTGAATGCCCCAAATCATTTTCCTTATTATGAGAGTCCTCTGATTCTTTCATATTCAGTTTGCTATCTATAGGAAGACTCAGGGAAAGAAAAGGAATTGAAAGGTTGTCAAATCGCGAATCAAATTGAATCGTGAACTGTAATGATTGGGTCCAAATTAAAAAATACATTGGAAAATGTATATATGCATCTACATATTAATGATACGTTGAACAATTGAAAATTTAAGCTTAAATCAAATTTGAAATTTGTTTTCTACTATTACTTGATGATCACATGACACCTGGTCTAATTGGGAAGACGCTTGTACATAAAAGGAAATAAATACTATAGTAAAATGGATATGTGGTTATAAGTGTAATAGATTCGTTATAAAAATGAAACTTTAGCCTTAAAACAATAAAATTGGTACAAAACTAGCTTGAATAGCAACATTTGTGGTTGGTCCGAGGCTCTCAGCCTTGCCCCGATCCTTGATTTAGAGGATACAAGAATTAAAAATATAGATTTTTAGAAATACACATCCATGTAGGATATTATCCTCAACAATATTCATAGCTACTTTTGCATTTACTATCTGGAAAATTAAAACTACCAATTTTATGGACGCTGATTACATCTATTGATTCATATTATAATTAAATATGAGAATTTAAGCAAATAAAATAAATTACGTATGAGTATGGTATATCGTTGTAAACACACTCGAATGTAACAATTGAAATAAACATTGATTCACGTATAGATTCGTATCCTTTTCGTGCGAATCGCAAACCCGCCTATTTTAGATAAACCATAATTCACTTATAGATTCGTATCATTTTTGGGGAAATCGTGAATCGAAGCGCGAATCATGCGATTCTGTCAAATATGTACGTAGAACCTCATATTTTATTTGTTTTCGGATTGGATGGATGAAAAGCTCGGAGATTGGATTTGTCAAGTTAATTGGGAACATTTGTTTGTTGTTCTCACATGGGAAAAAATTTTGACGACTCAATATTATTATTTTTTTTATTATTATTATTTTAATATAATTTGCACTCTAGGTAGTTGTTTTGAATGATCTGTTCCATTTATACGGAGTATGCGTTTTTGCTGGATTGGTAGGGTTTCTGAGCTTGTAGATTTGGTTATAGGTCTTAAATTGCAAACTTTCAACTCGTATATATTGGTAAAAGAGCTGGCCCGAACCTTTTTAATGTGTCACGTAAAGATGCTATTTTTGAATCAATGTTTCTAAGATTTGTATGAGAATTTCAAAAGCTTCAGTTTCACGCATAACTGTTTCCCTCTATATGTTCTTCTAATGCTTTAACTTTCATCTGGTTCGCATTATGAAAATGACATGGAACTCGGACCAGAACCACATGGTTTTTTTGTTTGCTGTTCTAATGAATGAGGAACTCAGAGCATCAGAGCTTGACTTTGTCCAGCTGAAGTTGAATATTTGCTGCTCAGATCTCAAATGGAGAAAATTCTACGTCTGTATATTTTATCCTTCTTTTATTATTAATTTTCTACTCTCTTTTTAATTTTCATTCTATGAATGGTTTCTCTTTCTGGACTAGTTTGTTTGGTTGGACTTTTAGGTTTTTCTTCGAGCATCAAGATTCAATTTGGTTATAAGAGGTCTTAAATAATAGTTTTCATTGCGTGTTGGTAAAGGAGCTGGCTAGAATCTTTTTTTGAGCCCGTGGTGTCCGGAGTCAAGGGTTTGAAAATTGCTCAATTATTATTATTATTATTATTATTATTTTCATAGATTTGAATTGTGCCAGCTTAAGTGCCACACTTGATCATTTTTTCCTTATTTTTCGCATCCTCCGCTCTAGCTTTCCTATCCAGTTTGCCTTTTTGTTCGAAGACCTAGGAAAGCAAAAAGCAAATTGAAAGTACAAACTCATGGTTTGGTTGTTTCGATTCTAAGGAATGGGGAAACTCAGTATCAGAGCTTGCCTTATCCAGTGAAGTGTGGACATTTGCTGCCCAGATGTCAAATAAACAAAACTTCAGTTTCTGTATGCTATTTTTCAAAATTTTGTTGCTAAGTTTCACTTCAGTTTGTCTGCTTGTGTTTTCATCTAGGGGGACTATTTTGTTTAGCGTGAGCGTTTCATGGAGCATCAAGTATCGATTTGGTATAGGAGTTCCTAACCCATAGATTTTCGTCTCATATGGTGGTGAGTCTGGTGACTGGTGAAGGAGCTGGCTAGAATCTTTTCCAACTGTCGAGTGAACTGTCTATGATTTCTATTTTTGAGATTTTAATTTGATTTCCTATAGCTTCAGTTTCACACCTAATCATTTGGTCGCTTAATATTTTGTGTCCTCTGGTAGAACTGGCGTATGTGGTTTGCTTTCTTATTAGAAGATCAAGGGAAAAAAGAGGACACAGAAGTTAGAACCAAGTGATTTTTTTTTTTTTATTGTGATGAATGAAATACTCGCAATGTCCGTTGAGTAGGAATATTTGTTGCTCAGTAATAGAGAGAAATTCAAATTCTGAATATTTTTAGTAGTTATTCTTATTTCAGCTAATTGGTTCTTTTCTATGAGTGACATGTTTTGTGTGTACATTCATATACGCAATCCCCCTCGCATGATGTATGATGAAAATTCTTTAAATTAGCTAGATTATTTGATGATGCAGAGTCATGGCAACATTTACAGCAATAGCTTTGGATCGATTGATTGAACCAGGAGCTGCAAAATCTATGACAACGCCAGCAAATTTTCCTGACTCAAAACTCGACCAGAGAAATAATACTGTCAATTCGAAGCTGGAGAGAGGAATGAATGCCTCCTACTCAAATCTGGAGAGGAGGAATAGTACTACAACGACGACGACAATTGATAAGAAGCATCACTGGGCTAGGATTAAACCGGAACTGTATACCACACCTAAGTCAACTCCTCTTCCAGATTCTCCATCTTCCTTCCCTCCATCACCTTACATCGTGAATCACAAACGGCGTGGGCCACGCCTTCTCAAGAGCTACTCTGAGGATGATGTTGCTGCTCGCAAGCGGGCTCTTGAAGAAGAGAAGGTTGGGGATAATACAAAAGTTGCTGGAAAGGAGACTACGGATTTGACGGAGGATGTTGCTTGTAGTGCTACAAGTCCTGTAGAACAGGAGCATGTGAATGGTATTTTTTTTGGGGAACCGGGCATTAATGAGTTGAGCAGCAGTTTAGCTGCACAAAATGGTTCAGTGAAGTCTGTTGAAGATGGTGGAGAGCTTGAAGATTTCCTTGATCCGCAGGACTCAATGAGTGCTAAGAGCAACACTGAGGGAGATAGCAACAGTGGGGTGGAACGGTCTTTGTTTCTGACTACACCAGTTGCTGAGTTTTATGATGCTTGGGAAGGTAATCCCTTTAAAATTCTGCATGTGTTTGGTTTCCCTATTTTTGCTGGTATTTTTGGTTGTCAAGAGTTATAATTCTTCATCATTTGCTTTCATGTTTCTCATCATTTTATATGCTTTGTTATTTTAATTCTATCTTCATCACTAAATGGAAAAAGCAAAAGTTTATATGCTATGAGATATCTGCATTGTCTGCTGTAATCATGACTGTTATTGTAGTACAAGTTACATCACAATCTTCCTCTTGTTACGTCTATTACAATATTGATAGCTAACTAGCTTTTCTTTCTTTCTGTAGAATTATCTTCTGATAATGGACGGCAGCCTCCTCCTCTTGATATTGAAGGTGACTTGCGTGAAATAAGGCTGAGTTTATTGATGGAGATAGAAAATAGGAAGCAAGCAGAAGAAGCCCTGGATATCATGCGAAGCAGATGGTCTAGGATTCGGCAACAGTTATCTGTTGTAGGGTTGACACTACCTGCAGATCCTATTGCTTTAGCTGAGGATGAGCAATTGGGTGTTGATCCTGTTGAAGAGCTATGCCATCAAGTCTATCTTGCTCGATTTGTTTCACATTCCATTGGGAGAGGTATTGCGAAGGCTGAGGTTGAGATGGGAATGGAAACCCAAATGGAGTCAAAGAACTTCGAGATTGCTCGGTTACTGGACAAGCTGCATTACTATGAGGCGGTGAATCGGGAGATGTCCCAAAGGAACCAGGAAGCTGTAGGTATGATTTGTTCTTTCTTCTTTAATGGAGTTTACTGGTTGATCTTGTCCCATGTTGGTTAATTATAACTTCCAAAACTAGTATGAGCCTAGGCGGCCTCTTCTCTCATTGCCAATGTCTTTTGTGTTGGATGCTTTAACATGGTTTTGGAGCTAGACTTTAGAAGGCTTCTGGACTAGTCTCTCTTGATTGTTTGCCCTGTTGTTTGTGCCTTAAGCACACCTTGAATAACGTGTTTCGTTCAACTTAAGCTCAAGAAAGAAGTTTTCGCTCATCTGCTAGTCTGTTACCGTAATAGCACTTAAAGAAAGTTTTCTTCAAGCTGTGTGTAAAGTCAAGTGATGCTTACAGATTGTTGCTTCTGTGGAAATCTCCAATTTCTTGTTTAGCATCTTTGTCAACATCAATTACTCTAGGATCATACTGTGAATTGATGGGGTGACCGTGGTAGGGGAACTTGTCAAATTATTTGTTGGGGTTGTTGGGAGGAAGATGCCTGAATATTTGGGGCACCAAACTCTGGAATATTGTTCTCACCAACAAATTAGTAGGAATTGGCCAACCCAAGCTCCAAGATTATTGCCGAGGACAATAAATGTCAATCTGTATCTTATTGCTTTGATCCTGCCCTTCAGTTTTCGACATTGCATATCAGTTGTAATGCAGCAATCTCACTTTTGAACGTTGTAACTTCAGTGATGTTACAACCAAGGATTTGAATCTCATACTGTACTGGCCGTACGCACCGGAATGGTGAGAAACCGGTACTCTACCCCTTCAATACTGTCCCGACTCCAATACCGGTGCTTGCAAGTACGGAGATTCCGGCCAATCTCGGGCGAGAAGGTGGTGACGATGATTCCGTCCGGTATCGGTTTTGACTGGAGCCTCAAAAGATACGAAGCCCTTCTTGACCGGAAACAACACTGACTAGCTTGCTGTCTTCCGTGAATCAGTCAGCGGCGGCGGCGGGGGATGAGTCATCAGCGGTGGATGGCGGTGGCGACGATGTAGAAGCGTGGGTAGTTGTGTGTAGGCAATGGCTGCCATTAACGTATTGATGCTGGTTTAGAGATAGAGAGGACACTCACGAAAAAACACAGAGAGAGAAGAGAATGGTCATGTGATGAGAGCGAAAGGAGGAGTAAATGGAATAGCAAATGTTGGTTCAACTTTTGTCCTTTGATCGGCACACTGTCTTTTGAAGATAACAGCCCTACAATTGAAACTAAGAGATTCATCTCAACCATACAAGTAGTTGTGCCAGTGCATTTAGGAATCGTGCCAATTCATTTAGGAGACCAAGTAAAGTGTAAGCTTAGGTTCCCAAGAACAACAGAAAATTAGAGGCATATTCAATTTGAGTTGTTGTAATCAGGACCTTTGATTTAGATCAACGGCTGAAAATATAGGATTTCTAAAACATTGAATTGTTTTATTATATAGATATAGATAACAATATATAATGGTAGTACCCAGTATCTGACTGGAACAGGTGCGTACGATACCAGAAAGAAAACCGGCACCCAAGCCGGTACGGTATTTAAAACCTTGGTTACAACTTACAACAGCTTCCTGATGGTCTTTGGAAAAAGGAAAAATTTGGAGTTTAGTTCGTTTTTTGTTGCCATTGGAAATAAAAAGCAACTATGGGATGCAGGATTTTCAAGCACCTATGCAGAGCCGATGCGCAACAGCTTTAGGAAAATTGGGGATTCCTGTAGGAATCATGGTGGGTTTGGGCAACAAAAGAGAATGGTACTAGGACTATCCGCACATAGAAGAAGAAAGAGGAGAAGTTGATGACATAGAAAGAGGTGCTTCACCATTGCGAGATTTAGACGATTTCTGCAAGGATCGCAATCCCAATCACAAAGCCGCAATCTTGTGAAATAAAATTCAGTAATCTATTATCAAAATGAAACGTTGTGTCATTTATAAGATGTATGCACTATGCAGAAGGCTATTCTATTCCTAGAAGTCTTAGTAGAGAGAATCTAAGTGTGGTTCAGTGAACCAATTACAGTTGCATACATTGGATACGATATGGGGATGAACCTAGTTATCATTTATCAATGCATCCTTTGATGAAGACATGCGGTTCATGAACCTAATAATGGCTACGCAATGAATAAACATGTGGTTAATATATCAGTATATTCATGTAACTAATAGATTCCTGATGAGATTGCCAAAATACCTCGTCGACTAAGCACTACCTCAAATATTTATTTTTGGACAAAAAATGCATCTTGAAATAGTGGGCATGAACCTAATAATGGCTACGCAATGAAAAATACCAGTTGCTGCCAGAATTTTATTTATTTTTTTAGATTGGCATGCCATGTTACGAAAGCAACATATCTTTTGTACTAAAAGACCGTTCAATTTTCATTCTCCCTTCGTATATGGTCCACGATTACTAGTTTTACTTTTATGGGATACTTGGAGTGAATATTTTCATTTTAATTGAATGTTATAAACCTTTAGCTATACACAAGAATAAATGCGAACAGGCAGTTATTGCAGTAATCAGTTTGAAATGATTCATTAAATTACACTGGTGCTGTACCAATAACAAAAAGGGTACCATAAGTCCATAATTGGTGTGAATGTGCAATTTTTTAGAACCTTGGTCATGGTGCATCATGAAGTCATGGTTTTGCACTTTTGCTATTGTCTGAGGCCCCCACAAAATCAAAATGTCACATTAGTGAGCTGTTTAGACTTTTCCTAAATAAAGTCTGCCAATTTTTTTGGCCCCAGTTTGGATTTGTTCTTCGCTCTCATTCTGGAAGTTCTGCGTAATCTTTGCCGGAGTTCTACAACCATAATGTGTGTGCTGTTTGCCTGTGTGTTTATGGGTGTGGGTGTCCTATTTTTGCATGTAGCATGCATATACTGATCTTAATATTTCCCGTGTTTTGATGGTGTAGAGATGTCACGGCGTCTTAGGCAAACAAGGAAGAGAAGGCAGAGTTGGGTGTGGGGTTCGATCGCTGCTGCAATTACACTTGGCACTGGTGCCTTGGCATGGACTTACCTTTCGACTGGAGGACGATCATCTTCCACCAACAATTCCATTGCTCCTCAGCTAGACTTTGAAGCGGAGTGATGAGCTCTTCATCAAGTAGACAGTTGAATGGTGGTATTGTAGGAGAAAAATAAGCAACCAAGAGGTTGAATGTGCCATCTTGTGAATACAATATTGGTTTCCTGGGCTTGCATATATTCTCCCTCCCAGGATGATGTATAGTTCTGGCTTAATAATTGAAATGCAGTGCCTTTAGCTGCCAATATCTCTAGGAGTGATGAATTTATCATATACATGGTCCATTTTTTTTATATTTAAAATCAGGTTTTCGTCTGCTGCTTCACTGTGTAGGTTCTGTGTAATTAAATGGAGCGCAAGGAATGTATCGAATTTTGTTTGTACATTTGGATCACCTGCACAATGTTTTGGAAACCGGATTGGACCTAGCGGTTGGTTGGTTGGTTTGCCCTTCGACAGTTCATAGATTCGGTCTAGTCACCCACCAAAATCGTTTGGTTTTACGAAACTAGAGTAAGCCAGGAAAACCATTTCAGTACCAGCAAACCAAGGTTTAGGGCAGGCTGGTTCAGGAGCCAGAAAAAAGTTTTAGATTAACGAGCCAACTGGCTTCGAGTCGGCACTCACTGTGCCACTACGGTGTACTTTCACTAGCCCCGTTTCTTTGCCCATTTTGCCGTTTATGTAAGCAATGAGTTTACTTCTTCCCTTTTTTGATGCGGGACTAAAGCGTTTGGGGAAGAATTGTTAAAAAAAAATGTACTGAACACAAGTTTTTCATGCTTTTCTTTCTGGATCATAAAGCCGTCTGGGTTGAAAAATGTCTAGTTCTTTTAGGTAATTTTTCTCGTCTGATTTTTCTTACGTATAATTATGACGTTATGGTTCTACTTCAGTTGACCCGCGGCTGAACTAGTTACTCGTCCACCCTGTTTCTTTCCGGTTCATTATGGCTTCCAATTTTCAAAACGTTGCAGCTGGGTGCTTCTTGAGCCGCCACCGGAACAAAGAGCCTTGAAATAGTATATGTGGGGTGTTTTCCCAAAACCATAAAAGTTGTACAAAGAAGCTCGTCAAAATCACCACGTGCCTAAACACGTGGTAAACAGCACGAAACGGAACGTGGATGACCACCAAGCCCACAACTCAATATTGACAATTATGAACCTGCTCGTTGGACGGTGCAGTTGGAACGGCCCAGCAAGGGATAAACCCCAAGAAACAAACTTTCCTTGCGAAGATAAGGAAAGGAAGGAATACTCGAAGATATTCCCAGAACCAGTTGAGCTTGCGAAGATAAGTACAATCTTACTCGGAGATGGAAAGCCAGTTAACATACCAAACAAGAGGCAATCTCCTATCGAGGGCAAGGCTTCAGACGAGCAAGAAGTGGCCAACTTGGCAAGAATCCTTATCGAGTAAGGAATCCAGAATCATGCGAGTTACACTGCCCAATAAGGAAAATCCTAGGCCTGGAAGGATTCCTAATAAAGAAGAATTCCACAATGAATGTAAGTGCAAAATAGTCGCCTATATAAGAAGATGAATCCTAAACACAAGTGGTATGCATTAATCCATTTCATAAAAACACTCTCGTTAAGTTCATCTTCCAGTTCGTCAGTACTAACTTAAGCATCGGAGGGCCCTTGCCGCCTAGAGGCAGGGGTGCTCTAACAGTTTGCTCGTGCTGCAGGATCAAGGTTGCTCCACACGAAGAGAATTTGATCTCATAAGAGCAAGGAAATAACTTCGTAAGTTTTTCCCCTTTTACAGTATAGCTTTACAATTTAGTTTGAAGCTTCAAATGCTCACCAATTAAAGCATCTTCATAGACATGATCATACTCGCAGAAAAGATTTTGTTACACATAATCACAAGCTTTATTACCATTGCTCTGCACTATTTTGCTGGTAGGTAAGAAACAGTTTTTGTTTTTGTGCAAATAGGGAATAGACTCTTCGGTGATAAAGAAAGTGTGAGGGATCTTTTTTTTGGTACTTTGATCTCACCCATTAGATTAACTTGGGAAACATTTGTGCAATCTCAGCCCAAAAATAGAAATCTGCTCAATATGGTTTTTGAATTTTGAACATAAAAAGATACCACTTTTCTATCAATTAAACCCTAAACTTGGAAATCAATATCAGCTTTAACGATACCACATAGCACATTTTTTTCGAAACCTCTCTCCGTAGTCATATACATAATATAAATTGCAAGGAGCAATTAAGTAAACATGGGGTTTTTTTTTTTACCCACTTTTATTCATTTATTTCAACTATCAAACAAACCCATTCTTAGTTAATCCATCTGCCTTAATTAATTATTCTTTATAAAATATCAACCTCTTAATTCATCATTCTTTCTTATATCTAAAATCTTATCCGTCCGTCAAATGAACCGTAAGTATGCAATTGGATTTCTTTGGCAAAAAGGATTAAAAAAAATAGGACATTGTTAGTCAACCTACTAATCTACTAAAGCCACAAATTATTTGAGTTTGATCAAGAATAAGGTACATTTAAAGTATGTGTGCAATAGTGCGATGTTCTAGAGTGATTATTCAGAACTCTTGAAAGGCCTCTACTTGGTGCTACAAAAGTCTTTTCCACTACACATTGGTATGCGAGCCGTACATTTGGTGATAGAACTCACACCAATGCGTGGTGGAGAAGGCCAAAGAGTAGCACATGATGGTGCTTCAAATTTTCCGATGTGATGGGACATTGATATGGGACAATGAGACTCGGTAGAAAGGAAAAAAAAAAGCATTGTCAAAACATTGGTAGGACAATGTTTAAAAAGGAAAACATTTTGATGAATCGGTTTCTAACGCAGTCAGTCTCGATAGCCCACAAGAAGAAAACTGAACACCGAGCAGACCTAATCCGAGATGAGTAGGCTCTTGGTCGGTGGTCGTTTTATATCTATCCCATTTGTAGTTTTTATGGTCGTGGTCATGCAAAACGAAATAATTACTAGTATTAAAAGAGTGAGTTGCCACTAAAAATACCGTCTTTCCACTGTAGTAAAAAATGAGTACGGTTTATGCTAAATAGTATTTTTATGATGTATGTGAGGATATAACTTGTAAAAACATATCAAAAGTACCGTAAAAAATACCGAGGATACCGAAAATACCATTAAAGTGGAAACTCAAGCCTTGTTCAAGAAACTGACTTAATTAAATAAGGAATGTGCTTAAGTTGGCTTTTTAAGTTAATGTATTATAAAAGAATGATTTATATCGTAAAACATAATAAGTCAAATAAATCAATTTATGGAAAAGAAAAAACTTTCTTTATACCGCTAGTGTAAAACCCTTCTTTTCCACTACAGCCCTTTGTGGGTCCCATTGTGAGTTTATTGTTTTGATCTAAACCGTTCATCTTATAAGGCCCGCAGAGTATTGCATCCATTCAAAAAATCATTTTGACCGGACATCGATAGATATATAAAATTTTAAATTTTGTTTTGTGAAATGGACAGTCAAGGATAGTTTAACTTTAAAATCCATGACCGTCCATTTTACAAAACAAAACTCAAATTTTGATATACATGTCGTTGTCCGATCAAACTGATTTTTTTGCAACAATGAAGCACTATGCAGGTTCTACGAGATGAACGGTTCAAATCAACATTTAATATACAATGAGGCCAAAAAAGTGGTGGTAGAAAGGCTAGGAATGGCAACATGTAGGATATGGATTAGGGGACACTATTGTTGGTGCTGAATCCGGGAGTCTTCGAGAAATTTGAACGCCTTGATGATGGAACTTGATTCGAGGCACGTTACAATGTCGCTTTCCGAAAATAGTATTCGCCCCCACCGTTTGGTGTGCATCGGGTTGATAGCGAATCTGTTCGAGGATACAACGAAGTCCTATCTTATGATCTTCTGCCTGCGTCCGCACAAATGAAGGACAGACATAATACCAAGTCGAATTTGTGATCAAATGAGCCAAAGATATGTTGACACCGTTTCTGCAGAGTAACGGTGCAACAAAACAAGAAGAAAGTCTATAGAGAATTTGGCAGAGTAACGGCGCTGAATTTTTCGGTGTTGAATGAATGTAATTTGGGCTCTATTTATAGACCTAAATGTGCCTATTCGCTTTAGGACACACCCCTTAGTGAATAGACTTGAGTTAGAATCATAACTCTCCAAGTTGGGTTGCACTCGTACGCGAATCACTATCTGTTTCGTGTCTGAAATCCGCTCCCAGACCCGTAGTTATCGATACCCCAATCATGGGCATCGATACCCAGCAATCTGTTCGTCCAGAAACCTAGTGGTATCGATACCTCAGTCATGGGGTATCGATACCTAGCAATCTGTTCGAACTGTATATCATAGGTATCGATACCAATGCCTGTGGTATTGATACCCAGTCTTTTGATCCGCGTGTTCGACGTCACCGTCACCTTCTCGCCAAGTCGCAATAAGAAAAGGTGCCTACTAGGCGCCTCGCGCTAAGTGCAAAGCACCACATTGCAGCTACACAGCCCATTGCCACGCTCGCGCACGCGCGCGTGCCGATGCGTATGAGTGTGTTTATCATCGGCTTCGCCAGTTAGGTGCGAAGCACCATAAGAGCTAAGCCACATAACACAAAATGTGAACTTAATAGTTGTGCTTCTACATATATACCATTCAACCTTTTCCTAACTGACCAATGTGGGACAAAACCAAAATACACTACAAACAAGCTTCCTAAAGCACATGAATATTTTGATAAAAACCCCAAATAAAAACTCATTTATTTTGATAAATTCCAACAATCCCCCACCATTTACAAAATAAAGAGAAGAAGAATTGGTTCCTTTGAAAGATTTGTGCATCAATGAAGGTGTCTCACAATTTTAACCATCACCTAGTAAAACACATCAAAGTTAATCGGAACGCATGGTAGACTTGTCTTTTAACCAACGATCATTTGATGACCAACCAGACATGTTTCACGCACGCATCTTACCTGACTTAGGTATTCAAAATTGCCAACACGTGGATTGGCCATGTGTCTATATCTTATTTCATGAGTGCTCTAAAGTTCTAGCCCTTGAACCTATAGAAGGCGACACCACCTTCACACTCATATAGGTAGAATTTTAAGAATGCCCATGTAACTACAGGATCCACCTAACTAAATCATTAGAAGTCTATTAAGAGCTAAATAGCTTACCTCCTCCTTTTACATTACAAGTACCAAACACTTTACCATGGGATGGATTAAACTAGAAAGTGCTTGCCATCATGACTTATGGTGTAGTTTGCTTATTAGCTAAACAAGCGTTGAGTCGAGTTTCTACCAGGAGTGATTATATTCAAGTGGGCTTAAGTCCCATCCCTTGTGATGTTTTCCACATCAAATCACTTGCAAGGCCTTTTGTCAAAGGATCCGCCAGGTTTTGACCTAACTTGACATAATCAATGGTTAGCGCCCCATCGGTTATTAAATTCCTCACATAGATATGTCGAAGTCCTATATGTCTAGACTTACCATTATACACCTGGCTGTAAGCCCGTGATAGTGTCGACTGACTATCACAATGCAAAGATGTCAGTGACATAGGTTTTGGCTACATGGGTATCTCCCACAACATACTTCTTAGCCACTTTGCCTCTTTGCTACTTGATGCTAGTGCCACTAACTCGGCTGCCATCGTTGAATCTGTAATTATGCTCTGTTTCTTTGATTCTCAAGAAACCGCCCCACCACCAAGAGTGAAGAACCATCCACTTGTTGACAAGTGATCTTCTTTCTCAGCTATCCAACTAGCATCCATGTATACTTCAAGAACCGAAGGATAACCACTATAGACTATCCCGTAGTCAATAGTTTTCTTTGAATACCTCAACACCCGGTTAACCGCATTCTAATGAATACCACTTGGGTTATGAATGTACCTACTCAGTTTACCTACCGCATAAGCAATTTCTAGTCGAGTAGAAGTCATATCATACATCAAGCTTCCTATCACCCTAGAATACTCTAGTTGTGATACTGCCCTACCTGTGTTAGGATATAACTTGACATGTGGATCATAAGGTGTAGAGATAGGAGTACTGTCAAAGTGATTAAACTTCTTTAGTATCTTCTCAATATAATGAGATTGAGTAAGAATTATATTTCCTTCCTCCCTCTTAATACTAATTCCTAGAATTACATCAACCACATCCATATCTTTCATACTAAAACTAGATGAAAGCATATCTTTCGTGCTTTGTATGCTTCTAAATCAGTCCCAAAGATAAGCATATCATCCACATACAAACACACAATTACACCTCGATTTCAGGTAAATTTGCTCTATACACATTTATCCGATTGGTGTATGCTAAATCCGTTTGATACAATTACCTTATCAAACTTCTCATGCCACTGTTTAGGTGTTTGTTTAAGTCCATAAAGAGATTAACAAGTTTGCATACTTTGTGTTCTTGACCTTGCATAACAAATCCTTCCGGTTTCTTCATATAAATTTTTTCATCCAATTCACCATTCAAAAATGTAGTTTTCACATCCATTTGGTGAATATGAAGTTTATAAATCGAAGCTAAAGCAAAAAGAACTCTAATAGTAAAGATTCTTGCTACCGATGCATAGGTATCGAAATAAGCAATACCTTCCTTTTGCGTAAAGCCCTTGGCAACCAACTGTGCCTTAAACTTGTCTATTGTGCCATCTACTTTCATTTTCTTCTTGAAAATCCATTTACAACCTATGACTTTAGAACCCAGTGGCAATTCAGCGAGAACCCACATATCATTACCCATGATAGAATCCATTTCATCCTGGATTGCTTCTTTCCAAAAAGCACAATCTTGCGATTTCATAGCTTCCTTGTAGGTCAAGGGATCCGATTCCACAAGAAGAGAAATCGTGGTATGATTACAAGTAGTATCTCTAGTTCCTTCAACTAGATACACAATAAAGTCAGGATCAATGGACTTAGCAACTTGAGCCCTTTTACTTCTCCTAAGTTCGACCTGTTCCATAGGTTCAGCCTCTATTTCAGGCCCATAAGAGATTGGTTCATCCTCTTCATTAACCTCCTTCGGAATAGGTACAAACCTATTTTCATAAAACACAACATCCCATGTTCTAGGGTCTAGAAGTGGGGACTTATTGGGCCATTTAGTCCATGTTAAAGTTTTACAAGGTCTAAGGTCCACAATTTTTTTTATTTTAAATTTAGGTACTTTCAAAGGGTACCCTAGAGTTTAGGTTTTAGGGTGCACTTTCCTATTATAGGGTTTTAGTGGTTTATGCACTTTCATAGGGTACCCTAGGGTTTTAGGCACTTTCATAGGGTACAAACTTTTTTGGCACTTTCCTAGAGGTACAAACTTTTTTTTTGGTAAAAAAAAAAGAAAAAAAAGAAAAACGAAAAAAAAAGATGTCAGCATTAGGACTGGATAAGTTATAAACTTGTTTGGTGGATTAATGGGGTTACAAATTTTTTGCCTAGGACTTTTGAACAAGTCTCCCAATTCATTTGGCTCGGAGACAAGAAACCTATATGCCTTACTATGTAAAGCATAACTAAGGAATATGCATTCAATTCCTTTTTCACCCAATTTTCTTCTATTTGGGTTCCGACAATCTCACAATTGCTCTACAATTCCAAGTTTTAAAATAACTTAGGTTAGGTTTCTTCTTTTTCTATAACTCATATGGAGTTATTTGTGTTTTCTTTAGAGGTACCCTATTCAAGATATAAGCAACGGTAAGTATGGCTTCACCCCACAAACCAGTGCTTAATCCTGAATTGCTAAGCATAGCATTAACCATCTCCGTTAAAGTCTGATTTTTTTGTTTGGCCACTCTATTTTGTTGTGGAGTATACTGTATCGTTTTCTCATGAATTATGCCTACTGAGTCACAGTAATCAGGAAAATAATATTCACCACCCCTATCTGACTTAAAACGTTTTATTGTTGTTCCACATTGATTTTCAACTTCAGTTTTGAAAGTGATAAACTTTTCAAGAACCTCATCTTTTGAGTGCAATAAATAAACATGACAATACTTAGAAAAATCATCTATGAAAGTTGCAAAGTAATTCTTGCCTCCTCTAGTAGGGGTGCTATGCATGTCACATACATCACTATGAACTAATTCTAACGAAGTTGTAGTTCTAGCAACTTTAGGAAATGGGACCCTAGTGATTTTAGTAAGTGAACATGCATTACATTTATCAAACATATCATTATTATATTTAGGAATTAAATCTAATTTAACCATCATATCCATCTTTCTAGTATTAACATGTCCTAGACGATTATGCCATAAAGAAAGAGAATCAAGCAAGTAAGCAGAAACTGTGAATGTGTTATTGATGTTAAGTTTGAACATGCCTTCATACACAGCCTTTTCCATCAAATGTGTCACTCTTAGACAGAACAAATTTGTCTACCTCAAACACTAGCCTAAAGCCATGCTTATTAAGCATGCTTCTAGATACAAGGTTTTTCCTAACTTCTGGTACATGGTAAACATCAGTCAAAGTTAAAAAATTTCCAGAAGTGAACTCCAAGTCCACTTTTCCTTTGCCTTTGATAGGAGCAGTTGATGAATTTCCCATGTAGAGAACTGAACCGTCATCAACCACTTCATAGTCGGTGAAGAACCTCTTATCATTGTAAACATGCTTTGTAGCCACTGAGTCGATCCACCAGTTTTCAGCATCCCCAGCCATGTTAACTTCGGACACAACGGCCACGTATTTAGCCTTTGAACTTGATGCCTCGATCCTTCTTCTTCTTAGACTTGCAGTCTTTTTTTAAGTGCCCTGGTTGGCCGCAACGCCAACACTCAACCTTTGGCCTTTTTCCTTTCGGGTCGTCGCCTGGTCGTTGCCTCGCCAGCCTTTCTATTTCTTATGTTTACCCTTGTTGGAACCTTTCCCTTCTTCCACAACATGAACTTTGGAGGTACTGGCCCCAAGTTCTTCCTTCTCTTGACGCCTTGTCGTTCCTCCACACTGAGATTTATAGCCAATTGTTCTAGCATAAGTTCCTTGATTTTGTGCTTAAGACTTTTCTTATAGTCTTTCTAGGAAGGAGGAAGTTTATCAGACCAGAGAAGACACCACGATCGATTCATCCATGTTCATGTTCTTAATCTTAAACCGATTCAAAATATGCTGAATTTTATGCAATTGATCAATCACAGGCTTGCTGTCTACCATTTTATAACTCATAAACTGACTTACCAGAAATTTCTTGCTTGTTGCATACTCAGCCAAATAGCGGCCCTCTAATTATTCCCACACCTCCTTGGCCGTCTCCGTATTCGAATACATGTCGAACAGTGCGCCCGAAATTGCATTCAGAATGTGCCCCTTGCAGATGTAGTCATCATTCTCATGCTTCATCCTCACCCGAGTCTCCTCCAATGTCTCATCTTCTTTCTCCTCTAGATAAAGTGTAGTGAGAACATACACGACAATGTCGTGAGCATAACGTGCATCTTCTTTTGCCAATGCCTGAAATTTTCGCCATCAAACTTGTCCAATTTCATGAAGTCCTGTGTCAATTGTCGCAAAGACCTTGATGTTGACGCCATTGCGAAATACTATTTTCGATTGTTGGTGCTGAATCCGAAAGTCTTTGAGAAATCTGAACGCCTTGATGATGGAACTTGCTTTGCGGCACGTTACAATGCTGCTTTCCGAAAAAATTATTTGCCCCCACTGTTTGGTGTGCACCGGGTTGATAGCGAATCTGTTCGAGGATACAACGAATCCCGATCTTATGATCTTCTGCCTATGTCCGCACAAACGAAGGACAGACATAATTCCAAGTCAAATTTGTGATCAAATGAGCCAAGGGTATGTTGACACCGTTTCTGCAGAGTAACGGTGCAACAAAACAAGAAGAAAGTCTGTAGAGAATTTGGCAGAGTAACAGCGTTACTGTCTGTTTCGCGTGTGAAATCCGCGCCTAGACCCGTAGGTATCGATACCCCAATCATGGGTATCGATACCCAACAATCTGTGTGTGACTGTGGTATTGATACCCAATCTTCTGATCCGCGTGTTCCACGTCACCGTCACCTTATCACAATAAGAGAGGGCGCCTACTAGGCGCCTCGTGCTAAGTGCAGAGTGCACCATCAAAGCGTCACATTTGCAGCCACACAGCTCACTGCTACGCTCACGCACGTGTGCGGGTGCGGATGGGGGTGTTTATCACCGGCTTCGCCGGTTAGGTGCGAAACACCATAGGAGCCAAGCCACATAACACAATCTGAACTTAATAGTTGTGTTCCTACATATATACCATCCAACCTTTTCCTAACTAGTCAATGTGGGACAAAACCAAAATACACTACAAACAAGCTTCCAAAAGCACAAGGAATATTTTGATAAAAACCCCAAATAAAAACCATTTATTTTGATAAATTTCAACATCTATTCCATACCCGATCTCCAATCGGATGGTCTTTCACCATCCCCGCCCCGATCTCCATTGGGGATATTAGATAAAGAACCAAATCTGCCTCCCGATGGAAATCATGGATTCCTGAAATATACCCATATCAAACAAAACAAAAAAAATCATGAATGAAACTGAAGATTCATACGTATGTTTCTTTGGTTATGAAATAGTCCATAATAATAGGTAGTACTAATTGTGTAATTGATAAGATTTTTGGTATAAATTAATATATGATACTGAAGATTCATACGTATGTTTCTTCATATATTAACAAATAATATATATGTACAGTTATAATATACTTTATATATTAGGTATAACCGGGTATTAGACGGTTATGGGGCGGGTACAGGTATTTGGGCGTGCGAATTACAAAATCATACCCGTTAAATACCCGAGCGGGTTTGCTTTCAATCCCACCATACTCGCTCCTATTCGAGAAAATTTTGGATAAATCCCGTCTCCATATGGAGGGGGCGGTAATCTATTGGATATGAGAAATTGTCATCATTGCTAAAGGAAGGCTCGCAGCCTAATTTTGTTTTTGAACATGGAATTCCGTGGCAGAATAGAAGTGGATAATAGAGACTTAGAGAGTGTGCAACGGTAGCAGTGGGAGTGAGGCGAGGTGATAGACGCGCAATAAGAATGGAGATGGGTCTCCATCTTCAGCACTTGTCTGCAATACTCCCGAGGGCAAGGGACTTCTACTATTCTCCTCCTCTCCATTGCAACACCGACGTCGACAATCCTCTTCTCCGGCGCCAATTCCACTTCCGTGACACACAGTTCCATCTTCAGGCTACTTCTAGGATTAATACTACAACCGTCGCTAGTCGTAGGCGAGCTAAGACAAGGAAAAATAGGATCAGGAAGCCCCCTCAGTTATTAGAAGAAAAAGAGGAAGACGAAGACGAAGACGAAGACGAAGACGAGGAGGATGATTTTGACCTGGCCGCACAAGCTGAAGCTGCAGCTAGGACGACGTCGTTGGATGACGAAGATGGGGCCGAGGACGAGGACGAGTCATCATCATCACATTCGAATTCGACAGTCCTTTCATTGAGTGTGAAGCCGGACAGGAACCTGGCCTTGCTCGACGATTTCGAGATGGACGAACTTGATGCCCTACCCGACCCTAATCATCGCAGCGGTCCGTTTCTTCCCTCTTCTTTTCCCTTCATTTTTCTTCTTTTCTCTGATGATCGTTTGTTCCTTTCCTGAACCTGTTTCATCGGTTTGATGTGTATGTTGCACTTAGTGAACATTTTTGTTGGAGTATCTGTTTGGTTATTTACATTTGATGGTGAAAAGCACGGATGGTATTACGTTTTAAAATTGTGATAGGGCCTATCTAGTTAATTGGTAGACATGCAAGATAAAACCTAGACATTTGGTGGTTAAATGGTTCATACATGAAGACGATGCTTTAGAATACGCAATTAAGCATGGAAATAATCTCTCCAGCTTTGGAGCAAGATAGGTCTTGTACAAAGGGATAGAATATTGTAGCTCATCAGAGTTATCACACTCAACTTTGAACCTCGAAATAAAATCCGTAGACACGAAAGGAAAAAATTGGTTGTTTGAACTTCGATATAATTGAGTAATGGGGCCAACGGTCTCACCATCCTCCTAATATTCCCTTAAAGCGTGCCACTATCACCGAAAGCAAGATATGAGCCCGAAACCAATAATCCGGACGTGGCAAACTTGGACTTGACTTGTCTTTCTCCGCCTTGAGGGATTGGAAGTCCTCTTAGATCACTTCTTTGGATTTACAGAGGAAGCATGCTCCTTATCTTAGACTTCCCCATGGCAGCAGTATCACTCACTGTGACTTTTGGTCAGGCCATCATTTGTCTACTTCACTAAACCGAACTCAAACTCCAAAGTAAAGATTTAACAAGTCCTTCAGTCCTCCACCACCACAAAGCACCCGAACTCCAACAACTGTTAAACAACTCCAACATCACAAACAAGATAAACAAGATTCAAAGTGTTTGCCAAGTGGAGGGAGCGGCACACATCCATCTTGCACCCTTGGCATGCACAACAACAATATTTACTTCTAGAAGAGATTGTGTAAATCTCATGCAAGAATTTTCAGAAACTTTGGCACCCTTTAAAAGGAAATCTTGTTTCTGTTCGACATAATTACTTAGACATGCTATTAGTTAATATACTCAAGTGATACTTTTATTCATAATACGAATGATGAATAAAAGTATCACTTGAGTATATTAACTAATAGCAATACAATGCACAAGTCTCTCATTTTGTGTAGAGACGAGAAAAACCAAAACTTAGTGTGGACGAAAGGGGGCGGAAGCGAGCCTTTCGGATTGGTGGACACTACAATGGCTTTCGAGACCACCAGAGGTGGAAGAGAGATCTTGGGGCAGCCTTAGAGGGAGAGAGGGATGGTAGTGGAGAGTGGTCAACCAGAGATTAATGCTTGCACAATGTGTGCGCAATGTGTATTGAATGTTGCCTTTGCTACTCTTCATTAAATATGAGCCTTGGGAGAGAAACTCTGTAGGGCACATCCCCATTGGTGAGTAGAATGGAGTTGGACATGTCTTGCCTTTTGAGTCTAAGTTCAAACCTTGGGGCTTGTATAATGGTGTACTAACAAAATACCATTCAGGTGATGCAATGAGGCCCGTATCATATGATCAAGTCAGGTAGTAGGTATGATATTGGCTCCAAGGTGCCAGATGGTTATTTTTGGGACATCAAATCTCTCCTTAGGACTGGTCAAATTAGAGTTTCACTGAGGGCGGGCTTATCCTTCTTGACAAATCCCTTGCTCTACCTTGTAAACCTAAGAAGCACGGACACTCTCCTGGGGTAAACAAATCCGTATCCCAGATGCATCAGACACGGATACGCTCGGATACGTTCCTGATACGTGAAAATAGGTATCCGAATATTTTTAATTATTTTATCTGAGTTGGATACATTCTCCGATACACTCAGACACGTTTTCTGCCCCGACACGCTACCAATACGTTTTGGGACACTCTACGGGTAATATGTCAAAATACAATTTTTTAAACTTGAAACAGGGTAAAAACTGTAATTTTTAAATCTAAATAGAATAATAAAGCAATACCTAATAAGTTAGGGGTAAAAAGTGTAATAACACATATATTAGACAAATAAATATTGTTCTTCTTCCTTCAACAATAAACCCAAATTAGCCTTAAAAATTGTTATTCTCAGTTTTTCTATTTTCTATTTTTGTTTTTTCTCAGTTTTTGGAAAAATTAGGCATCCGCGTATCCGTGTCGTGTCATGTCTGTTTCCGTGCTTCCTAGCTCTAAATCACTGGCCTCTTTAGGTCCCAAGTAAGGTACCTAGGTCCTGCTCCTGACCTACGGTGGTGTTGGAGTCGCTTTTGATTATTTGTTGTGGACTCATTGAGTCCGTAGAGCACTGTAGGTGGCGGGTCTCTAGAGCATAGGTGTGCTGTTGGGAAGATATCCTTAGATTTAGAGGTGGGACGGATCTCTCTTTAAAAGGTGAGGTGCCCGATTGACCTTAAGAGGATATCTTAGGATGATGCTACATGGCTGGATGACTCCTTCATCCTTGGAGGATTTTTTTCTTGGCTGGATGTCACCTTCCTCTTTGCAGCACCGTTTAGAAACATTTCAGCTCCTACTTGCACTATTTGGTTTGGAGTTGGCTGACTTCTCTACGAAGACCCACACTGTTGCTCGTTTCCACTTTTTCCTCGGCAAACTCTCGATCCTCTCTACTATCTCATCGTTCTTCTATTTTAGGAAAACAATTGTCTTGTGATAATATCATTATCATATCCCTTTGTAATCTTCTATTTTAGGCATAGATTTCTAGGTTTTCTTTATTTAAGCTTGTGTTAACATTGTAACCTTATCATTATTGAGTAATACCATTCAGTCCTTTTCTCTGAATCATCACAATCAGCACTAAAGAAGCCTCACCGCCATATTTACTTCTAGGAAAAGAAATAAGAAAATGTCATTTATGTTGAACAGGGTTAACATTTTGTTTTGCACTGAGGGGGATGAAGTATATTAAATACTCCCCCTGTTCCACAAAGATTGTCCATTTTCACCATTTAAGCCACTCAAAACATTATCTTCGTTTTGTAATTTATATCATTTTTCTGATTTTAAAATCTTTGTATAATAAACTAAGTGAGATCTATCAAACAACATCCATATTGCACATAATATCATAAATTGAAAAATATAAACAATTTTTTTATGAGAGATCCAAATAGTGAAAATGGCCATTCTGTATGGGTATATGTGTGCACCAGGCATTAATGTGGGTATCTGGTAGGCTGGCGCACGTGGCGTATCCCTACGCGGCCAATGTTGCACCACCAGTGGACTCCCACCACCAAGTAAGCTCGCCTCCAGGTGCTCCACCTCTAGGTGAGTGAGGTTGCCTTCAAGCATCTTACCAAACAAGCCCGCCTCTGGGAGCTCCACCTCCGGATGAGTGAGGTCGTCTGAGGCGCCTTACATGGTGGTAAGCATCCCAAAGATTAACCCTCCACAACAAGTCTGCATTGGAAGGGAGATCTGACTAAGGATATACTCCCACGGAGGAAGAAGGCTTTTGCCAAACTTACATCCTCCCTCAGAGGAAGAGACTTTCGGCCAAGCTCACATTCACATTCAGATATAGAATTTGTAGTTTTTTGAATGTTGTAGTCCCAAAAACTGGGAAAACCTGATACTTCGTTCAAGCTTTAGCTGGAGCTGGCTGCTCTCAAATTCCCATTTTGTATTGCCACAATGGTTTCATTATATTGGTCATTTTCTCTTCTTACAACTTTGCTTCTTTGACAAAATAAATCTTGGTTCTTGGAGCTATTTTGTGGAGATAATTACTGCAAAGTGCCCAAGTCTTTAAGAGAATCGAACGGGATGGCAATTGTATTTAGATATAATGTGCACATTTAGTCTGAGACCTGCAATTCTTGCTTCAACTTTTCATTCTTAGCTTAGGCCACTATTGGGTTTTGATGCGAACAATGCAGGATATGTGGCTGTACTTGGCAAGCCAAACGTTGGAAAGAGTACCCTTTCAAACCAAATGATAGGGCAAAAGCTCTCAATCGTTACAGATAAACCTCAAACCACAAGACATCGAATCCTTGGTCTTTGTTCCGCCCCAGAGTATCAGGTTGGAAATTTTCTATGTGAAATGTGTTAGTGGCTGATTGTATAATGCTCTTTATATACTTGGTTGACTCTCATACTAGAACAAAGCAGTATTATCCAAGAAAAAATAGAAGCCCGACTGGCCAGAGAGTGAATACAAAGTTGGAAGTATCATCAAATGCAGTTTTGGGAAATAGTTTCCTGAGGCTTAAAGAGAAAGGACAAACTAGGATACTGCTATTGTCTGACGGCCTGGTGGAAAGTTTTTAGTGAGTTGTAATTAGAAGTTGGCATATATTGCTGATCCTCTCTCTCTCTCTCTCTCTCTCTCTCTCTCTCTCTCTCTCTCTTAATGTGAAAGATCTTCCATGTAAGTCCACATCGCCTTGTTCCTGATTTTCATATGCATAAGCATAGTCTTCAAAATTGTACGATTCATGATTCCTTTCACATTTTGGCAAAGTTGGTAATGTTAGGTAAATCGAAATTGAAATAGAATTGGTGATGATTCTCATGATTCATGATTTCACCCATGATTACATTCAGAATTTACGATTCATGTAATTCCTGTGAATGTCGCATCTGACATATCTAGAACCCTTTTTACCTTTTCTTTTGTGGAAAAGCAAGCATACAACTATAGAGTTTTAGTGCAAAATTAGTCTACTACAAGTTAATATATCAAAATTGGTAAATTTATTTCTTCCTTTTCTTCTACTTGGGTTCTTCTTCTCTTCCTTTCTTCGTTTTCTTTTACTTCTGTTTTTCTTTTCCTCTTCTTCTTTTATGTTATTTTCTCAACCAAGACGAGGAATAATAGGATTACTTACCACAGCCTACAAGAGATTAATTAGATTTGATATCTGTCACTCTATTAAAAAACGTATGTTTGTCAAATTTCCTCTCCACTCCCAATTACCAGTAATCATATTACAGCCTAACCTCCTTAAAGTATTTTAAGTATTTTTTTGCTTAATTCCTAGTCTTTTTGCAGTCTATTTCCTTCTAATATTGATTATTATTTTCCTTAACATGAACCACTAGAAAATGAAATACGTTCTCACATTTAAGGTTGAATAACTTGTACCAATGAATTCAATTGCTTTTATGGTGAAACAAAAATTAGATATGGTTTGAATCGAATTAGACGGACTCTATGCTTTTAAGGTAGTTTTCTTGTAAATTTTTCCTGAACAGTAATCATGGCATAAGTGGTGAATCTTGTTGATTATGATTTCATAGTATTATTTAAATTCTTGTTTTCTTTAATTCACAAGTCATATCATAATCAATTATGGGATTCGTAACATTTTATCCCCTTCAACTAGCATTGTTTAGTGACAAACTGTGATGGTTGAAGGGGGTAAAATGCTACTAACAATTATGCTTTGGAGGTTTATTTACAAAAGAGGGGCTCTGAGCCTTGAATAAACATCTTTGTCTATAAGCTCCTACCTATTAGGCTACATGATAGTCATTCGAAAAATTTTCATTGTTTTAAAGTGTCAATATTTAATGTTGGCAATGTGGCTTTAATATCTGAATGTATATGTTATATGTATTTATATTTGATTTAAACATTATGACCAAATCTCTCTCTTGCATGTTCTCTTCATAGGTTACATGGATTTGCGTTTCTGACCAGTGTCAGGACATGCCCAACAGATGTCCAATGTGGACATGCAACCTTCTTTGAAGTATCTGGACTTTTAGTTTGAATGAGAGACAATGTGCATTTAGTGCTTTCAGGGATGTTTAGCAAGGACTAGCTTGCCATTGTTGTCACTTGCATACCTTATCCCTTTGGATCAGTGTGTATGAAAGGTTCCTTGCTGGGTCTATTGATTTAGTTAGAGATTATGCCTGGCGGAAATAGGTTCAGGAATGTAGCTCTTTGGCTTCTGTTTTTTTCCCTTGAAAACTTCATGACAGAAACAAAATGTTAAACAATTGCAATGCAGGATGAGTTCTTTTCAGTTCAACACCCATCTCCTTTTTAAACTGACTTAGCATCTGATATTGATTATTATTTTCCTTATTTCATTTACTGAATTCCTCTGTGTATTTCATTATCATTTATTTTGTGTTTATCGGCACTGAATTGACTCCCTTTGTTGCATTGTGAATTTTTACAAAGATGTGTTATGCTTTTATGTTAAAATGTTCACCTCTGGGGGTTTTCCTGCAGATGATCTTGTATGATACACCTGGTGTGATTGAGAAGCAAATGCACAAGTTGGACTCTATGATGATGAAGAATGTCCGAAATGCTGCCATCGATGCCGACTGTGTCCTGGTTGTTGTTGATGCTTCTAAGGCATTAAAAAAGGTTTCTTGTTCAACTTGGGTAATTCGATTGGAGAAATTGTTTTCTTTAAATATTGTTTTTAATTATCTGTTTGATATTTTCTAGATAGATGATATTTTGAAAGAGGGCGTGGGAAACCTCACAGACAGACCACCTACTTTGCTGGTTTTGAACAAGAAGGACCTCATCAAACCTGGTGAAATTGCAAAGAAGCTCGAGGTACGGACTTCGTTAATATGGACTAGTCTGTGGCATGAATAAGCATACATAAGCATACTCATTTTCTAGTCTGATTGCGATACAAGTGGTAAGAAGATATTTACACAAGCAGTACTTTTGGTCCTCGGTCTGTACTCAATATCCTGGGTTCCTGTTTTCACTGTGGCCCTCGGTCTGTTTTGGCTTTCCATGGTAACCATCTGGTGGGTTCTGTAATTTAACAACAACAGTAGGTGTGCCTCTCCATTGTTTGTCAGGCTGGGATATTTTGGAAACACTTTTCCTTAGGTTGAAGTAGTAGTTTTTTCATCTCATGGATTTGGAACCAGGCTTATGATTGATATGACTAGAAAATGGAAATACAGTTAATTATGTTCTAGAGTTAATAACTTTTGGTTTCTGTAAGTAGTGAATTGAACGAATCAAGAAAATAGTTGATCTTATAGCCAGTTTTCTGAACTGGATAGACCTCTCTTCGTGTTCACATACTATGTTTCTTCCTGTGTACTGAGCAATTGCCATTTTCCTTGCAGTGGTATGAGAAATCCACTGATGTTGATGAGGTCATACCAGTGAGTGCCAAATATGGTCACGGGGTGGATGATGTCAAGGACTGGATACTATCAAAACTTCCATTTGGGCCAGCTTATTATCCTAAGGTACACAACTGGTTAACGTGTTTTCTTTCGTCTTCTCCATCCAAAATGATTCTTGGTACTTTTGCCTTATATGATCATCACTCTGTACTCACCGTGTATTAGTTGGAAGTGGGTTGGTAGAATTTATCTTTAGTGGTGGATGTTGGTATTCCATTAGCAGGGAGTGATAAAAGTGCAAAATTATGCTGGGAGGTCACTAAACTAAAATAAAAAGGCGGAACAAGGAACAATTTGGAATTGCATCAGCTATGAGGTTTCATAAATTGTTCCTCCCTAGATCTCTGCATGAATGTCTTAATAGTTGCACCCTTACACTGCAGTTTAAAGTAAAAAAATCTTGCTCGAAAAATTCCATAATGACCGAGTAGCCTAGAATTTGTTTCAGTTAATATATCAAAGATTGAGTTGACAAATTAAAAAGGTTTGAAGAGTGTGCGGACTGCTGGTTATAGCCGCCATTCATACCTTTCAGTATGTAGGTAGTCAAGTGCTTTTGATGATCCTTTATGTTGTTACTTGTAGTGTGTTGATTTCTGGAAGTGTCATTGCCGTGTTGTTTCAGGACATCGCTAGTGAGCACCCGGAGAGGTTTTTTGTTGGTGAAATTGTTAGAGAGAAGATCTTTATCCAATACCGTAATGAGGTTCCTTATGCATCCCAGGTACAATGGATGTTATTTACCCAGAACTATAGCTTCTCTGACTTTCGAGTCAGAGGTAGCATGCGTATGTATCTACAAGATTAATGTCTAAAAGCTTCTCGAGGTTTGTAAAGTTCTGATGCTTATTATGTTTATCAACCTCTGATTTTGCAGGTCAATGTAGTAGCATACAAGTCTAGACCAACCGCAAAGGATTTTATCCAAGTAGAGATTCTTGTTGAGAGAAACTCGCAAAAGATCATCCTCATTGGAAAGGTGAGTTGAAGCTTTGCTCAATGGTGTTTGTTGGTCTGGAGTCCCCCAACACATAGTTTACTTTATAAACTTATTGGAATGAGAGAGGTCCTCTGAATTATAGTTGCTGCATAGCAAGAAGGCAGCCTCTGTCATTGAGCCTTCAGATATTAAGAACTCCTGCCTTTTAGGTAGCTGTAGTGGTTCGTGCTTCTTTTTTCAGCTCTTGACCAACTGGATAGATGTGTGCTTGGTACATGACACAATAGACAGGCCTTCTGCAGTCGTTCAGTGTTGGTCAGCATGAGTAGTACATATTTTCTTGAGGGTAAATGTTGGATATTACAACTGGTTTGGAATTTAAAATACTGCTCGTTCTCTATATAAAGATGTTTGAAATAAAAGGAGTCTTGGCTAGACCATGGAGAATGCTTGAGCCTGACCATAGACAAACTTCGAGAAGTATCTCGTGCTTATTGATTATGGCGAAGAAGTCTGCGATCGAAGTAGATAGTTGTTCTTGATGGTTAGGCTACCTTGTTGCGCCCGATAATCAATGCACAAGGCTCCCGCTTCTTCTGGAATAAAACAGGGGCTCCTCAACCTTTTCCCCAGCAAGATAGGGAAAAACTGCCTAGGAGGCTGGAATGTAAATAGGCTTCCATGTTGACGAGGAAAGGCATGGGAAGAGACTGATCATTATCTTTTCTTCTGAAATCAATGTAAATTCCCAGATGTTGACAGAATAATGAATGCTGGATCGCAGAAATTTTTAGTGGTCTGAAAAAGAATGGAAATTAGGAACCACTAGTGCCTGTGTGTGTGTGTGCGCGCATGTGCATGTTGCTAGTCTGTCTGTTTGTAATTTTTTGTTATTTTGAGATATTGCAGGAAGGGAAAGCTTTGAAACAACTAGCAACTGCTGCTCGGCTTGACATAGAAGATTTCTTGCAGAAAAAAGTTTTTCTGGAGGTACCAACTGATCTTACCGCTCAGATAATTACTACTTAGCTAGGTCATGCGATCCTTATTAATTAAGGCAGGTTCCATTCCTTTAGTCCAATGTCCATGTGACGTACTGTATTAGTGTCAGGTCTGGGCCGATGATTGTGTTAATTGTCTTTGTCTCTGATTCATCTTATTTTCCTGTCAAAGACATGGTAAGAGTGAATACCCATAGATTTTAACAAGTCTACTTCTATTTTCTAGGGCTGGTAGTTACAGTTGTCGAACCATTGCATGCATAGTATGACAGTTTATGCACGTCTGATATCTTTAGTAAAAAACTTCAACATCAATATATGTCTCCTTGGTAAATTCCTAATTAAAAATTTCTTCGACACAATCAGTTCTTGCAATTCATAGCGTGCATAAGATAAGTCTAGAGTAGTAACAAGGCTCTACTGATTTACAAGGCAAATCAAATCAACTTAGGCACTTAGCAGTACAAATGGTGTGTTTTATCCTAGCCAGAACTCACTGATTGAACAGATTGAAGTGAAGATAAAAGAGAATTGGCGGCAAGATGAAGGGCTTCTGAAGAACTATGGCTATAGTGGCGAAATTCGTGCTTTGTAATCTAAGTCTTCCGAAAGAACTATGTGATGATGTAATAGCCTGTAATCGAATTCATCAGCACCTGGAGCCAGGTATCGTACAATCATAGCTTGGGCGATGCATTGTATTGAACAGGAGTCTTTCTACTTCCTGTTTGTAAGAGGAATTTTGTAATCAGTGCTTGAATTTCTTCATTTTCTGTTTGTTCCGTTTCTGTCTCCTTCTTTTATAGTTGCCCCGGGTCTCTGTTAAGATAACTCTTTAAGGCATTTCCTTTCATCATTACCCAAGATCTACTAATTTTGCGTGCTTCACTAGTCTAAGACCGGTCCGAGTACTAGTCAAATCTAGAGAAGCTCACATTAAGTTTGCTGACGTTGTAGTATCAGACTATCAGTTCACATACCAGTAAGCATTAGTTTTGTTAATTCCATGATCATGCACTTCTTCCAATTTGAGTATTCCCTGGACAGTGACATTCTTTGTTGTTTGAGTTAAGCACATGATGTTGGGATTAATAAGTTCAACATTTTGCTTGATGCCAAATAATATTATGTATAGAGGCTTGAGATGAATGTTATGAGACTAATAACTACATTTGTGCCATTGATTTGATGAAGACTGCTTCAAGAGCTGTTGTTTTAGTTGCCACCATTGTCTTTGAATTTGTTTGAGACAGGCGCCTTGTGTTGGAGATTCTCTCTGTTTTGTATCTGGTAGGCTCTGCAGATGCAAGCAATGGTTTCTCCTACAGAGTATTATTTTCCGGTTTTGTTTTTCCTGTGCGTTTGAGCATTTTATTGAAGTTTGGTCATAGACTTGTTGGTGGCCAATTCTCTCTCTCTCTCTCTCTCTCTCTCCTGCTGTATAGTAGAACAATGATTTGATCAGAGGACTTGACTGTGAAAGAACGTGGGCGGATTGCAAAACGAACTCGAGAATTACTTATGGTGAGATCTTTTTGGAATTCGAAGGACACAGGAGCAAGCCACGCGACCTGAGGGAAGGCGACAATTGTGCGGCTGGTCAGAGCTTACAATGTGCGTTGTGTGGCGTGGGGCTTGTCTTTCATCCAACCACACCGCACACGTACGGCAGCGTGTGGCAAAAACGGTGGCTTTTGAATGTTAGGAATGTGGCATTTTTACACTGTACATAATACAGCTCCAATGGTTTATTCCAGCACCTGACCGTAGAATCTGGAATCATACTACCAACGGAGAATTCAATCACCAATCGCCCCACACACACTTCTTAATAATTTAAACCCTTCCCCCCGTCAACCAACTGGAAGTGGATTTGGCGATTACCTTGCACATATCGCATCCAACACTTTGTTTGGCTTGCTGCCCAGTACTGTCTTTCTACTTGTCATAACTTATTTCTCAGTCACATAACCACGGCACCTGATTGGGAATGGTGCCCCCTCATTCCAGAAAATGCTCCATGCAAAGGAAATCTGGACAGCCCTTTTTTCCCCTTGTCTAGCCCTCAAGCCACCATCCTTGACTGGATTCGTACTAACTAAAAGAACTCTGATACCTTTGATTCGGGTATCCTTGGAAACATTCTGTTTCTCTGATACATTTGGAATGATAGAAACCAACTCATCTCTGAGTCTAATTCCAATTCGAGTTTGCGATCACCTCATCAAGTTGACCAGACCATCATGAACAAATCTTTGGAGTGGTTTTTTATTGTTCCACAACAGGTTAAGTGCCACAAAAGCAACATCCTTGTTGGATGGGTTCCTCCACGAGCAAACTTTGTTGAACTCAATTCAGATGGGGCTTACAATCCCGTAACGGGGTCAGCTTTACTTCGTGATCATCACGGAACATGACTGGGCGGATTTCACAGGAATATGCATGCAAAGTCAAGCCTTATATGACTGAAATTTGGGCATTGCGAGACGGACTCATTCTCGCTAAGGATTCATATGAAGAAACTTGAAATATAAATTGATGCTTTGGGTGCTATGCAAATTATTTGTGATCATAATGCAGTGAATCACCCTCTTGGCAATATCCTACTGGATTGCAGGTCACTAATGGAGGAGTTTGAGGAGGTGTCTATCAAGCACATCTACCGAGAAGTTACTCGTTGCGCGGATGCATTGGCAAATGACGCCCCAATTTCGGTGGGAGATTTTTATCTCTCTTCTTAGGGGATGCTACAATGTGCACCCCATTTTTGGGCCAAAAAATGAGATTTTGTAACAACAAATATGAGATTTTGTGGGTCAAATATGAGATTTTGTGGCTGAAAATATGAAAGGGCATACCATATGCACCTTTGACCAGATCGACGGACGAGATTGCGCCACATATGCAAAAAGTGACCCCCTATACCGGTCATCTTTCTCTCATATGGAGAGCCAAAAAAAATCATAAAACCTCGGGTGATCTCTCATATAACGTTTTGGGTTTCAAAAATCTCATATATGAAGCCACGAATGCTCATAAAATTACCACCAAAACTCGAAAGAGCCACAAAATGTCATATTGGCAAAAGTCAACCTCATAAAACATGCCACAAAATCTCATATGATAGTTTTGGACTGTAGTGAAAATGTGATACATATTGTGTGTATATATATTGATGTGACATGTCTCATATAAGGTGCCACAGAAATACATATTTTAGCCTACATTGAGTCATATATGAGATTTCTCATATACACTTCGAAGAACACATATAAAAAGTCATTTGATATGAGAATTTTTGGTTTAAAAAATGAGTACTTGTGGAGGAATATATGAGTATTTTGTGGACCACTACAGTCCAAAAATATTGTTGTGTATTGATAGTGACATGTCTCATATACTTACCCACAAAAATAAATATAAGCACGAAATCTCACATACTCAGCCACACATTCTCATATAAAATTTATTAACAATTTTTGGACTGTAGTGGACCACAAAAGTCTCATATTTTCTTTCACAAACACTCATTTTGAAAGTCACAAAATCTCATATGGATTTTTTTTTCAAGCGGTGGGCCCGGTGACCAACCGGTTGCCATTTTTTTTTTTTTTTTATTCCAAAATTTTCTCATATGTATATGAGATTTTGTGGTCCTTTTTATTGGGTTTTGGTGTTCCAATATTTATTTTTGTAATTTCCAATATGAGTGTTTACTTTCGTCAATATGAGATTTTGTGGATTTATATGAGATTTTGTGGCTATATATACGAATTGCACACCATATGCCAAAAGGCATGGTGCACACCGCAACATTACTCCTCTCCTTATTGTCCAAGTTGTATTAGTAATCCTCTATTTGCGGATTCGATAGGGATTTGGTTCCCTAGAATTATAAACTCTTAATTTAATGCATCTTCTACTTACCAAAAAAAGAATTGACCTATTTGTGCGAGGCCTAAATCTCTCGTGTGGTTATTCGATAGACTATTGTAGCATGCAGAATGGTAGGCCGTGCTACTTTCATAGCCTAATCGTTCTGGCATTGTAATTAGCTCCTCCACTGGATGCGTGACTCAACCGTTAGAACCGTAGTCTTGAGTGCTGACCAAACATTTGGATGGTGGTCCTATAGTCTCAAATTATATACTATATTTTTTTTTTCCTAGGAGAGATTTTGACACTCCACTTTCATATAACTACACTCCAAAATTTGTCTTTTAATACCTGTGTTATGTGTTTTTAAAAATTAAAAAAAAAATTGGATTGCAATTATAAGAAAGTAGAGTGCTAAAATTATTATCCCAACTATATTTCTATAAATTCAACAATTCATGTCTACATATTTCATTCAGATTTGAAATGTGAAGCCAGGCCCGGCCCTAAGATTTTCAAGGCCCCAAGAAGTTTAGAAATGGGTCATCTCAGTTTTCTACACATACACACAATACGTTTGCAATTAACAAGGATCACCTTGTGTTTCAATGGCACGATGCCTAACTATTCTACCAAAGGTCGCGAGTTTGTGCCTTGATACCTTCAGTTTGAAACAATTTTTTTTAAAACTTCAATAAAACGTCAAAGAGAGTAGGGGTCAAATACACAACCTCAAGCTTTAGAGACAAAGATCTTACTAACATGCTGCAACTGCTAACTATTTTAATATTTGACATACATAATATTTAATATATCTCTCGATTTGGGGGCTCTATTATTGAGCCGAAAATTGAAAACCCTAAACGGTTGGCTTGTCGGCCGATGCCTAAGGCCGGCCCTGTGTGAAGCTTGTTTGATTCGAGACGAGTAGATGACTTTACTTTCTCTGCTTTAGAGAACCTATTCTGCTGTTTACTTTTAGGTAGATGAAAACATACAGTTGTCGAACCATTGCATGCATAGTATGACAGTTTATGCACATGTCTGATGTCTTTAGTAAAAAACTTCAACAGCAATATATGTCTCCTTGGTAAATTCCTAATTAAAAATTTCTTCGACACAATCAGTTCTTGCATTTCATAGCGTGCATAAGATAAGTCTAGAGTAGTAACAAGGCTCTACTGATTTACAAGGCAAATCAAATCAACTTAGGCACTTAGCAGTACAAATGGTGTGTTTTTATCCTAGCCAGAACTCACTGATTGAACAGATTGAAGTGAAGATAAAAGAGAATTGGCGGCAAGATGAAGGGCTTCTGAAGAACTATGGCTATGGTGGCGAAATTCGTGCTTTGTAATCTAAATCTGAGTTCCGAAAGAACTATGTGATGATGTAATAGCCTGTAATCGAATTCATCAGCACCTGGAGCCAGGTATCGTACAATCATAGCTTGGGCGATGCATTGTATTGAACAGGAGTCTTTCTACTTCCTGTTTGTAAGAGGAATTTTGTAATCAGTGCTTGAGTTTCTTCATTTTCTGTTTGTTCCGTTTCTGTCTCCTTTTTTATAGTTGCCCCGGGTCTCTGTTAAGATAACTCTTTAAGGCATTTCCTTTCATCATTACCCAAAATCTACTAATTTTGCGTGCTTCACTAGTCTAAGACCGGTCCGAGTACTAGTCAAATCTAGAGAAGCTCACATTAAGTTTGCTGACGTTGTAGTATCAGACTATCAGTTCACATACCAGTAAGCATTAGTTCTGTTAATTCCATGATCATGCACTTCTTCCAATTTGAGTATACCCTGGACAGTGACATTCTTTGTTGTTTGAGTTAAGCACATGATGTTGGGATTAATAAGTTCAACGTTTTGCTTGGAGCCAAATACGATTATGTATAGAGGCTTGAGATGAATGTTATGAGACTAATAACTACATTTGTGCCATTGATTTGATGAAGGCTGCTTCAAGAGCTGTTGTTTTGGTTGCCACCATTGTCTTTGAATTTGTTTGAGACAGGCGCCTCGTGTTGGAGATTCTCTCTGTTTTGTATCTGGTAGGCTCTGCACATGCAAGCAATGATTTATCCTACGAGCATAAATTTCCGGTTTTGTTTTTCCTGCGTGTTTGAACATTTTATTGAAGTTTGGTCGTAGACTTCTTGGTGGCCATCTCTCTCTCTCTCTCTCTCTCTCTCTCTCTCTCTCTCTCTCCCCTGCTGTATAGTAGAACAATGATTTGATCAGAGGACTTGACTGTGAAAGAACGTGAGCGGATTGCAAAACGAACTCGAGAATTACTTATGGTGAGATCTTTTTGGAATTCGAAGGACACAGGAGCAAGCCACGCGACCTGAGGGAAGGCGACAATTGTGCGGCTGGTCAGAGCTTACAATGTGCGTTGTGTGGCGTGGGGCTTGTCTTTCATCCAACCACACCGCACACGTACGGCAGCGTGTGGCAAAAAAGGTGGCTTTTGAATGTTAGGAATGTGGCATTTGTACACTGTACATAATACAGCTCCAATGGTTTATTCCAGCACCTGACCGTAGAATCTGGAATCATACTACCAACGGAGAATTCACTCACCAACTGGAAGTGGATTTGGCGATTACCTTGCACATATCGCATCCAACACTTTGTTTGGCTTGCTGCCCAGGACTGTCTTTCTACTTGTCATAACTTATTTCTCAGTCACATAACCACGGCACCCGATTGGGAATGGTGCCCCCTCGTTCCAGAAAATGCTTGTCATGCTCTCCGATATTGCACCCATGCGAAGGAAATCTGGAAAGCCCTTTTTTCCCCCTCGTCTAGCCCTCAAGCCACCATCCTTGACTGGATTCGCACAAACTCAAAGAACTCTGGTACCTTTGATTCGGGTATCCCTGGAAACATTTTGTTTCTCTTTGCTCTCTGACACATTTGGAATGATAGAAACCAACACATCTTTGAGTCTAATTCCAATTCGAGTTTGCGATCACCTCATCAAGTTGCCCAGACCATCATGAACAAATCTTTGGATTGGATTTTTATTGTTCCACAACAAGTTAAGTGCCACAAAAGCAACATCCGTGTTGGATGGGGGCCTCCATGAGAGAACTTTGTTAAACTCAATACAGATGGGGCTTCACAATCTTGCAACGCGGTCAGCTTCCACGGGAGTCGGGAGCATTACTCCGTGATCATCAAGGAACGTGGCTGGGCGGATTTCACAGGAATATGCATGCAAACTCAAGCCTTATATGACTGAAATTTGGGCATTGCGAGACGGACTCATTCTCGCTAAGGATTCATATGAAGAAACTTGAAATATAAATTGATGCTTTGGGTGCTATGCAAATTATTTGTGATCATAATGCAGTGAATCACCCTCTTGGCAATATCCTACTGGATTGCAGTTCACTAATGGAGGAGTTTGAGGAGGTGTCTATCAAGCACATCTACCGAGAAGTTACTCGTTGGCGGATGCATTGGCAAATGACGCCCCAATTTCGGTGGGAGATTTTTATATCTCTCCTTATTGTCCAAGTTGTATTAGTAATCCTTTATTTGCGGATTCGATAGGGATTTGGTTCCCTAGAATTATAAACTCTTAATTTAATGCATCTTCTATTTACTAAAAAAAGAATTGACCTTTTTGTGCGAGGCCTAAATCTCTCGTGTGGTTATTCGATAGACTATGTAGCATGCAGAATGGTAGGCCGTGCTACTTTCATAGCCTAATCGTTCTGGCATTGTAATTAGCTCCTCCACTGGATGCGTGACTCGACCGTTAGAACCGTAGTCTTGAGTGCTGACCAAACATTTGGATGGTGGTCCTATAGTCTCAAATTATATATTATATATTTTTTTTCCCTAGGAGAGATTTTGACACTCCACTTTCATATAACTACACTAAAAAATTTGTCTTTTACTACCTGTGTTATATGTTTTTTTTTTTTTTTAAATTTTGGATTGCAATTATAAGAAAGTAGAGTGCTAAAATTATTATCCCAACTATATTTCTATAAATTCAACAATTCATGTCTACATATTTCATTCAGATTTGAAATGTGAAGCAATGCCCGGCCCTAAGATTTTCAAGGCCCCAAGAAGTTTAGAAATGGGTCATCTCAGTTTTCTGCACATACACACAATACGTTTGCAATAACAAGGATCACCTTGTGTTTCAATGGCACGATGCTTAACTATTTTACCAAAGGTCGCGAGTTTGTGCCTTGATACCTTCAGTTTGAAACAATTTTTTTTAAAACTTCAATAAAACGTCAAAGAGAGTAGGGCTCAAATACACAACCTCAAGCTTTAGAGACAAAGATCTTACTAACATGCTGCAACTGCTAACTATTTTAATATTTGACATACATAATATTTAATATATCTCTCGATTTGGGGGCTCTATTATTGAGCCGAAAACTGAAAACCCTAAACGGTTGCCTTGTCGGCCGATGCCTAAGGCCGGCCCTGTGTGAAGCTTGTTTGATTCGAGACAAGTAGATGACTTTACTTTCTCTGCTTTAGAGAACCTATTCTGCTGTTTACTTTTTGGTAGATGGAAACATATCATTCAGAGGACAGTATCACAGTACTCTTGAGTCTTGACAAAAAAGTATTACAGTACTAGATAATTTGTTCACCAAAAAAAAAAAAAAAAAAATCCAGAAAATACTAGTAGAATTTTTTTGAGTAAATCTATAAGTATTGTTTTCTTAATGCTTGGAGTATGTTTTTATTAGTTTGTCACTATTTATTGGATTTTTTATACTTTTTTTTTTTTTTGGTTAAAAAGGAGAATAAGATGTTGCTATGGGTGATAAAAACAGTGATGTCCAAAAAAAAAAATAAAATCACAGTGGATCTTCTTGTGTTCGTATTTGGGAGGGGCCCACGAAGATGTAGATCACGTTTGATGTCTGTTCGTGGGGCATGTAACATTGCACATCAACATGTCGCATTTATTAATGAACGATGCTACGTGCACAGACTGTGGTGCACCGACGGCGTCGGGGACGTCGTTATGGGCCCCAACCGATCGATCCGAGCCGTTCATCCTTTTCAGAATCAAATTCCGAGTGGGTCCGCGAGGGGAATCGAGGCAATCGGACTGCTGTATGAGCTCGATCCAAAATCACCCCCATTTCATTCCGATTGCCTCGATTCCCGCGCGAACCCACTCGAAATTCAATTCTGAGAAGGATGAACGGCTTAGATAGATCGGTTGGGGCCCACAACAGTGTCATCGACGCCGTCGGTGCACCACGGTTGATTCCCTTATCTTTACTGTTTATTAATTGTGTTCTTCCTCTCCTTCGGGCCTTCCCCCTTCCCACATGGGGATGTGCTTGCTGACCCCACAATCCACCACAACCTAATGCCGCGTGGAAGCCCAGCTACATGCTTTGCCTTCCTAGGACCCGACACTTGCCCCTTTTTTTTTTTTTTTTTTAAACCAAAAAAACACAAACCATACATTAATCAGATGAACTATTACAAAGGCGAGTAGGGCCGGGAATTCCGGACACGACATGTTAATTCGATACGAACATGAAATAAAGTTAAGAGGGTTGGGGTCAATCATTTTTTTGACATAAACAAAAACATTACACCTGTTAACTCTTTTCCTATTAAGTTTTCAAAGGCCAAAATAATTAGAGTAATTTTACAAACTTTTACGTATTACTCCTATTAACATTTTAAAACAAACACCTATTAATGGATAGCCCAAAATGGAATACTCCAATATTATTTGAAGACAAAGGAAGTATTAAATCCCACATTACAAAATTATTTTCTAATATTGAAATCAAATAGTAAACTATTGATTTTTCTAATCACTGTGTTTTCATGCTAAAAAGTCCAAAACTAATTAAATTCATTTAGACTAGTGGGAAATTATTTCTTGAGCAAAACTTGTGATAACGCTATCAACCTGTCTAGTTTTTCAAAAGATTAAATCAAAATTTGATAAAATCAAGGGCGATTTTATCAAATTTTGATTTTATCAAAGATTAAATCAAACAAGAAACTAAGAAAAACTTGACATTATACCATAATTTGGATGCTCCTCCTCAAGCCTTCCACGCAGCACGCTCACATTTTTATTGAGACTTATTATATAATTGTTGGTGCCTTTTTATAATTTTAGCTAAAAACCGTACATTTTTTTTTTATTTTTTTATTTTATCACTTTTGGGATTTTGATGGTATTGAAAATATCCTCATTTTTGTTATTAGATTCTATAAATTTTCATGTGCCACATTGCTAGGTGTAAAATCTTATTTACATATTAAGAAAATAACTACGGGTACTTGGGTAGTAATAGTATCAATCTGACCTCGACACGATTTATCAGGTCGGTTTAGTGTTAAGATATTTGACATATTTATGCTAACATGTGTTTTGATACAAACCTGAAAACACGTGAACTAGAAATGACACGACACAAATACAATATGACACACCACAACGCTCACCGCTATTTATGAGATCATATATTCGGCTCGGTTAGGCTCGTGAACTAGTATATTGTATATCATGAGAATTATATAAGTAAACTTTAATAGGTATAAATTTTATAACTTATATATGTGATAAATTATATATGTACACAGTAAAACTTTTATTACTTGTATAAACTTATACATGTTTAAACTTGTTTATGTACATAATAAAAATCTCATTTGCAACTCAAGACCTGCACAAGAGCTTGAATACCAGATGTTTTTGGCTTGTTAAGGTTTGTGACAAGTTTGAGTTCAAATTAAACCTAGGCTAGCTCGGCTCATGCTCAACTCGTCAAATTTGTATTAAGCTTGAACTTGAGTTCGCTAGGAACCTTAACAAACAAACTTGAACATTTTAAAAATTGACTCAATTCAACTCGTTTGAAGTCCTAATGTCAACCGCCTATCTTAGCTAGGTGATTCTCATAATACCAGTGGTGTTTGTATGCACATGGGTTTTCTGTAATTACCTTTAAATGTAGTACAGTTTTTCCGTGCAATTGATATTTTGAAGTTGACGATTTACCATTTGTCAAGCTTTGATATGATAGAGAAGAAAAACGTAAAAGAAACCATTGTGAAAATACCAAAATTATTTGTAAAAATTAAATTGATATCAGATGGTTGTAATTAAGACAACTATATCTTTTTCCCCAATTTGTTGATCTTTCCTCGGTAGGGAAAAAAAAAAAAAAAGTGATTGCAGTCGAACCCGTCCCCAAAGTATCAAAAAACCAGAAATAAATAATACGTACATCTTACTCTTCCATGATCCTATGGGACCTGGGGATGCATACCACCATGCTGTGCAGCCACGACGTGGCTATGCCGACATCGTTTTGACTATCGGAGACGTTCACCGTATAGAGCTTGTCGAGTATTACAAGTGTACCAAAAATCAACTTGATCGAATATCTTTCAAGTGTGTCATTTGAACACAAACATCTTGAAAATAAATGGAATACAAATGGACACAAACACTGGATCAATACCACTTTTTCAAGTTATTTGTGTTCCGATGAGACACTTAAAGATATCCGATTGAGTTGATTTTTGACACGTTTGTGGTACTCGACGAGCTCTACGCGGTGAACGTCTTCAATTGGAAAGATGTCGGCGCGGCCGCGCCGTGAGGCTAGAAATGGATGGTCAAGGACAATTTAACTTTAAAATCCATGACCGTACATTTTCCAAAACAAAATTCAAATATGATAAACCTGTTGATATCCGATCAAACTGATCTTTTGCAGAGATGAAGTACTCAGCGGGCCCTACAAGATGAAGGGTTCAGATCAACATTTAATACACAATGAAGTCAACCAAAAAGTGATGGTGGAAAAGGAAGGTTTTACGCTGGCGATGTAACGAATGTTTCTCATACTTAAATGGGTACCCTCCCACTCTACATTTGGATGATGCAATTTACAACAAGAAGTCCTCATATTTTTAGAACATTACTGTAATAAATATATAAGCTGGACTTATTACTCCATCTGTCCCATTTTAAATGCTCCCTATGAATATCCGTGCCATTTTCAAACGTCTATATCTTTTTATTGGTAATGTTTTCAAAGTTTTTAAAAAAATTTGTCTAATAGAATTAATTAAGATCTATCAAATAAGATCCATATTGCATATAAAATAAATTATAGAATGAAAAATACAAGAGTTTTAAAAAAACACGCATAACCGTAGGGAGCAATTAAATTGGGGAGGGAGTAGATTACAATTTACAATTGCTTCATATTTGCCAAACATGTGCAACCTATCGAGCGACAAGAACTAGTGTCAAGTGCCAATTTTTATAGTACTATTTATTTATGCATATCAATTGAATTCAGTAGATATTATTTAGCCATACGTTTGTGCATTCATTTTCAAGATGTTATTAATCCAAACAATGTCAGTTGCCTGTTTTTTTCTACCTCCCGTGACATTTTACTGTTCTTTTCCACTTTTTTCGCAGTTATGATGAGACAACCAACCCCACCTTCCCATGCTGAGCTTTTATAAACATCTTCTCTTGTTCTTCTCTCTCCATTTCCCTCAAAGATTCCTTCCTGCATTTTCATCTAGAGAGAGAGAGAGAGAGAGAGAGAGAGAGAGAGGGATATGATGATGAAGACCTGGGTGGTGCAAATTTTCCTAGCTCTGGTTTTGATCCACCAACATTGCTCCTACGATTTTCAAGTAGAGGCAGGAGGAGGGGATCATGGATTCATAAGAACTAGGGGAACCCATTTCATGTTGAATGGGAATCCTTATTTTGCCAATGGATTCAATGCGTATTGGTTAATGTATGTGGCTTCAGACCCATCTCAGAGAAGCAAAGTTTCATCTGCATTTAAAGAAGCTTCAAGCCATGGACTCACTGTTGCAAGAACTTGGGCTTTCAGTGATGCTGGATATAGACCTCTCCAATACTCCCCTGGCTCTTACAATGAACAAGTGTTTCAGGTAATATTGCGTAACTTAATTACTTGCTTTAGTTTATTTTCATTTTTATGTGTGTATTTATTCCTTTAGCATTTTTTAATTATTACTTACTTCTCTTGAATGTCTCGACAATAAAATTTGGAATGTCAAAATAAATAGCGGTGACTGCAAAATTTTAACAACAAAAAAGATGAAAAAGTTTGCATAAAACACTGTATAATAATTTTATATAATTTGATTGAAAACTTATCAGACCTAAGTAAATTTGTTTAATTGATACTTTAAGTTAATTTTTATTTAATCCGAACATGTAAGCATAATTCAGTGCATAAAATACTAAAAAAATTAATTTATATTAAAATTAAAGATTTAGAACACGTTTTAAACTCATGGATTTTCTTTAACTACTGAAAGACCAGTGGAGCCGCTCCTAAGGCCTTGTTTCCCGTAAGATTTTATGAAAAAGTATGAGATTTCTCATTTTAGCTCCTTGATTTTATGATATTTTTCATACAAAAGAAATTGAAAAAATACAGAGTATAAAATTTAATTTTCCAATATCTTGAATTATTTTAGTTATGCACTTCCTTAAGCTTTTGAACTTGATTTTATGATATTTTTTCTGAAAAGTGTTCCGGAAACAAAATATTTCTGATGCTTCTTGTAATTTTCCCGGATTTTAAGTTTTCTCCTCTGACATCTTGTGTCTTTTGTTTGGTCTAAAGGGGTTGGATTTTGTTATAGCGGAGGCAAGAAGGTACGGGATTAAGCTTGTGCTGAGCTTAGTGAATAATTATGAGAGCTTTGGAGGAAAGAAACAGTATGTGAACTGGGCTAGAAATCAAGGGCAGTACCTCTCATCTGATGATGATTTCTTTAGAAACCCTGTTGTTAAGGGATTCTACAAGAATCATGTTAAGGTAAAGTAACAAAAAAACCCATCTTCTGACTTCGTTTTTTCCTTGCAAATTCTTTTTTGGCTTTTCTCAAACTGGAGTTACGTTTGATGTTCTTCACCTTAGTCACATAATCCTCCAGTAGAAGCCTCTGGTCCCGCACTTAACCCTCGTTCTGTGCTTGTGCTTTCAATCTTCGCCCTCCAGAACTTTAGTAGTTTCAGATGTTTTAGAAGACACTTTCACGCTCGCGCTCCGCTCACGGTTCACGCCCACACCCATTATGTGACTGTTCTTTACATTGTCTCTTGTTGTGGATCTTATTTTGTTTTCAATGCTTACAGTTTTTCCAGCAATTTGGGATTTACTGAATTTACTGCAATTCTTTACATATTATTTTGCAGACTGTCCTTAATAGATATAACACCATAACTGGAACTATTTACAAGAACGACCCAACTATCATGGCCTGGGAGCTTATGAATGAACCCAGATGCACATCAGATCCATCAGGAAGGACTATTCAGGTTTGTAGTGTGACCTTAATCTCTCCAATCTGGTTTTAATTTTGGCTGAAACTACATTACAAAAGACTTCTAATTTTCTGCATTCAGTAAGATTTCCTTCACTTTCTTGTAACTTTATGCAATAAGGTTGTAATGTACATTATGTTCTGTTTTATGGATCCTGATAGTATTGTACACTAAATCATGCGTCACGGCCTTTAGTAACAAGCATTTGTACCTCCTTAATTCGGTGTTAGGATTCTGCAAATTTGTAACACATTTGACTTGATTTTGATGTTTATGAAGCGATTTATATGGGATTTATGCCAAGATTTTGTTTGTTGATGTCCTGTCTTATAGGCCTGGGTAAGGGAAATGGCTTCTTTAGTCAAGTCGATAGACAGAAATCACATGCTGGAGGTTGGCTTGGAAGGATTTTATGGGCAAACAACACCTCAGAGGAAGAGCCTCAATCCTGGTTTTGATATTGGAACCGATTTCATTGCTAATAATCGCATCCCCGGGATTGATTTCGCAACTGTTCACTCTTATCCTGACCAATGGTAAACTCTCAACTAGTGAAAGCAAAATAAGATCGTAACTACGATAACATGAACACGAAAAAAAAAAAATTCTACATGAAAAAAAGGGGGGGGGGGGAAAAGCTTTTGTAATTTATCTAGTTCTTTTTAACGGGGGATTTTCCTTTGCTAACACTACTGATGTTTTTTGTTTTTGCATGATTAGGTTATCCAGTTCAAATGATCAAAACCAACTCTCTTTCCTAGACAATTGGCTCAACGCCCACATTCAAGATTCCCAGTACCTCATTCGCAAACCATTACTCATCACAGAATTCGGAAAATCATGGAAAGATCCGGGTTTCAGTACCTACCAGAGGGACCTTCTGTTCAACACTGTCTACACCAAAATATACTCATCGGTCAAGCGTGGTGGTCCAGCCGCTGGTGGTCTGTTTTGGCAACTTTTAAGCGAAGGAATGGAATCCTCCTTTGGAGATGGGTACGAGATTGTCTTAAGCCAGAGCTCCTCAACTGCAAATGTGATTTCTCAACAGTGTCACAAGCTCTATCAAATCCGAAAAATCTTTGCTAGGCTGAGGAACATCGAGAGGTGGAAGCGGGCTCAGTGGTACGCTAGGAACAGGGGGAAGCGTATCGGACACTGAAAAGATGGACCAGTTCATATATATGAAGTATAAGTTTCCTCAGTCTTGTGACAGAGACTCTTGTCAAAGTAAAGTATGTACCTGTGATATGGGTATTGCGAGAGGTTTAATTTTGTGAGGTTGTTTCTCTCTTTGAGATGATTTTTGTTTCATCCAAGAGGGTAACTGGGGAAAATTGAGTATGTTAACGTGCAGGTGTAAACTGTGTTTCACTTATAATATGTTGCGTAGCCTGTTTGTTATTTTAGTGAGATATTGCTACATCCCTAAATATTTCTAAGCGGATGACATGGCTTTGTTTGGTTGAGAATTTTGAGAATAATATTTTGAGAAAATATTTTTTAGATAGTGTTTGGATGAGTTTTTGGAAAAAGTAATAATTAGAGAGGGGTGTAATAATTGGAGAGAGATAGAGAGAGAAATGAAAATAATGATTGGAGAAAGGGGTATGAGTAGAGAGAGAAATGTGATTAATGATTGGAAAGATGAGAGATGGGGAAAGAATCTTTTTGAATTTTTTTTTGAAAATGTGAAGTGAACAGTGATGAAAATTATTGCTGCGCACCCGTTTATCTTCTTGCACTCAATTTCTTGTCCTCGTAAATTATCGTTCAAATGTAAAAAAGGGAATTAAGAAACACTGAAGTTGATGTTAATGCCACGATGCCTTTTTTCACTGCCCACAACTATCTCTCGTGACTTCTACTCTCTCTCTCTCTCTCTCTCTCTCTCTCTCTATCTCTCTCCAGCCAGGCCCATCATCCTCTTTGGTTTCCTGTGTTCGGCGATATCATCCATCTCCTGTTCTTCTATGGCCGGAGGAGACGACTGGATGATGAATTTGAGGTTGTCGATGTTCATTTCACACCATTACCAGTTTTCCCATTTGGACCCAACCTCTATGCGCGTGACTGTCGCTGATTGTGGAATCGAGCACCACCACGGAAATTGCAGAATCTGATTGTGATTTTAACTCAGTCTCTCTGCCCTCTCCCCAACTTCCTGTTGTTTCGGGGAGAGAGGTTTTCAAGTTATCATTCCGTGTCTTACTTGTATGTATAGCTAGATTGAGGTTGAAGAGATGGTCTTTTGTTTACGCTATAGCCATCGATAGATGCAGGGGTGTACAAAACGATAGTATCTGCTAGAGCTTGTCCCACGTTGATTAATCATAACCTCCAAAGCTGTTATATGAGCCTGGACGGCCTCTCCACTCATTGCCAATTGATTTTGAATTTGATGCTTTAATATGGTATCAGAGCTAGACTTTTAGAGACATTTGGAGAAGACTCTATATTATTGATGGTTGGTTCCCCTTAGTTTGTTGTTGATGGTTGATAGTTGTCGTTTGTGTTGAATCGTTATTTATCTCTCCATGTGCGGGTTAGGGGTCACAAGTGTGGGGGAGAGTTAAAGTTTGTCCCACATTAATTAATTATAACCTCCAAAGCTAGTATATGGGTCTAGGCGGCCTCTCCACTCATTGCCAATTAGTTTTGAGAACTATTACACCATAATTGTATCATACGATTTGAAATTGAACTTGTGATTGCTCCTTGGTTATGGCAGATACCGGGAGATAGAGAGAACTAGGTGAAAGGATGAAAGGGCAAGTGGGTAGCACTTCTCTTAGGTGAAAATAGTTAAACTTTAACGAGGAATACGAAAACGGGTGGTTCGGATTACCTTTAACGAACTTTTACCGAACCGGATCTTTTAGTGGACGGATTACATACTCTGGCACGTACTAGAACAACAATCTCCTGCAATGGAGTGATACTACGAGGTCCGAGTATCACCCGCTATTCCACGGTGCAAAAGCTTAATCGCTCTTTAATGGCAGAGAGAGAAAACTAGGGAGAGAGTTTCATATAACTCAATGACTCATAATTTTGTATGCATATCATATTATGAAAATGCTGCAGGAAAATATAGAGTGAGCATCCTAGATGCTTTAGAAGTCCTATAATCCTAAGAGTCTAGGATTACTTCAACTTCTTCTATCTTATCTCCAAGATAAGATAGGACTCTATAATTGATGGGTCACCGGGTCATGCCCACATGGGCGACCCGATTTGGTCCCGGACCCGGCCCCAAATTGCAACATCTCCCACTCGTCCATGGATGGGCATGACAAGTTTCATCAGTCTCTCTTCCATCTGCCCAACTAAGAACAAACTCATACCCGCTAATGAACCGTGCGATCGCTGGAGCACCTGCATGTGGGAGATCTACACTAGAAACTCTGTAAGAGCCAACATAGAGATATCAACCCAAAAGAGAGTGTCTCGTGTACCCTGAATCCATTTAGTTACACCGGATCAAGCATCTTTAATCCTTCTAAAAGCATACTTGACCCCCAAATCACGCATTCTATATTCACACTTGATCCACATCCCAACAAAGCGATCTGAGTTGTCGACAATGAATATATAGCAGGGTGTAAAGACCCGGAATTTCCATGAAATTCTTTTTATCTTTTATTCATTCTAGATAACGTAAGTGAGTTGATTAGTGTTTTAAAATGTGTTTTCTTTCTAAGTATTGCATGGGTGTGTATATCTCGGTGTACCGGGGGTCAAGTAAATGGTAGGAATACGTATTATAATGTTGTGTGGGTGTTTGGAGATGTTAAAAATGTGTTAGTAATGATCGGGGTTCGAATTGGTGAAGGTAGTAGAAATTTAGAAATTTTCGGTCTTGATACCGGTATGGGTTTTTCTTGATACCGGTATCTAGCTTCATTTTGAGCCATCAGAAACTCTAGATACCGGTATGGGTTTTTCTTGATACCGGTATCCAGCTTCTTTTTCTGCGAATTTTGAGCCCGACACAGACTTCTATAAAAGGGGTCCTTAACTCATTCCTTCACTCCATAGCCACGAAACAAACCCTAAAATCACCCCTCTACCTTCTCTCTTCACCCCCACCTCAAATCTTGTGATTTTAACCTCATTCCACCACAAAACTTCAAGATCTACACAATGGATTCGTGATTCTCCCTTGGATTTCGGCTTTTGCACTCTAGGAGGTAAGCACACTTGATTTGGGTCTTGTTCTTGCTCCATTCCCGTTTTTCCCTCTCTCTCCTTGATTGTGAGTGAAACCTCACCCTTGTAACTCATTTTTGACATGATCTTGTCTCTTGGATGCGTAGTGGAGCTTCGGTAGAGGTCATTTTCGGGATTTGGGGTTTTCTCCACCTAGGGTTTCATCTCTCCACCATTTTCAAGCAAAACATTGAGGTAGGGGTTTTTACTTGATTGCTAAGTGATATGATGTTGATTTTGTTGCTATACCCCTTGTGTTGATCATAAATTTCTGAAAATTTTTAGAAATCCCTATGGATGTGGGTTTGAGCTTCATTGATTCTTGATCTATGTTTTTGGTTGTTGAATCCTTAAATTTGTTGATGTTTAATTCTCCCTCCATACCTTTTATTTATTTACATACATCACCTTTGTGTTTGGACCATCAAAATAGATATTGGGTTGAAATTCCATGCCTTGGGGGCAAAAATCTGCACTTTTTGGCACTGTTTGGAGAAACGTCTAGTAATAGCCTAAGGCATGAAACACGTGTTAACTATCATTGATTATGGAATAAATGTACATGTGGTTAGACGTAAGAGTTAGCAGATCAACGTCATAAATGTCACGTTAGACACGCAAGCCATGCTCAGTGAGTCATGTGAAAAACCCTATGAACTCCAAATGAATGTAGAGAGAGAGAGAGAGACGATTAGAAAATTCGTAGAATCCAAGTGATAAATTGACGAACGAGATGAACCTAAAGTGCCTTTGGACACGTGTAAAGCGCATAGAGAGTGCATGTAGGACACGGGAGTACTTGTTTAAAGATCATGGGATATATGGGCGTGTGAGGAGCACGCTAGGACACGTGGGAAGTAATTGACCATCGGTATGGTGTTAGGTATACGTACACACGCACACATATGTATCAGATGCGATATGTTGATTATTGATACGCCGAGTGGGCACGTGGGTAAACCGTTGACACGGTGTGATATAGTGGTACTTATGTGAACTTGTAATATGCCTTGGCACGTATGGGACACGTTGGGACGTATGTGAGTCTTAGTGAGTCGCGTTGGTGCTTGTGGAATATGTTGATGAGTATGTGGGCAAGGTGGGGTACGTGGAATCGCGGGAATACTTAGACTAGCGTATAATGGGTGAATATATATATGTATATGTATGTATGTGTGAAATATTTGGGGACACGGTGAACGGTGTGTTATGACCAGTAGTTGTATGTGCGACATTGGTTAGCGTGAGTGGTCGGATGTAATGGGTAATGATGGTAAGAGAACCCTTACCTGCGTGTGTAAATGAAAGATGATAATCGAACGGTAAAAGTGAATTACATCCGGTCAAAGTGGTTGGGTTCTATCAACTAGAACATGAGGGAAATATATGAGCATTTCATGAGAAGAAAAGTTACGGTTTGTTGTGTGGCTAGAAGGATATCCAATAGTTAATTATTTGAATTTTGGATTGTGGAATTGTCCTCGGAGGGTTTGAGAAGTGCTTTTACTTCAAATGGTAAGTGTAGAGACCTACTTGTAAAATGTTAAATTTTGCTTTATGCTCTTGTTCGATACATGTTATTTATGTGTATTTTCTGAGTCTGAAACCCAAAGGGGACACCTACTGGGCGAAGTGAATGCTCACCCCTTTGCTGTTTCAGGTTTCGCTTGAAGTGTCAGATGGAGTGCATGGTGTGCATGGCATAGTCAAATTATGGCATGAAGGATCATTGAAGCATTGTAAACTTTTTTTTTTCCCTTGTGTAGACACCCCAAAATGAGATGTTCACATACATTTAAATCCCCAATGATGAAAGGAAATACCCGGAAAGTCTCTCGGATTGAAAATCCCCAAGTCAACTCAGTCAACAGTACCGTACGGTACTCATCTCTCACGCACGGCACTGCCCAGGCAACTTTTTGAATTTTGGCGGTCGGGTGTGCCGCACGGCACAGTAAGTGTGCCGCACGGCACAGTTTATGTGTCGTACGACACTGTCACTTGTCACTCAGCTTTTGCAGAACGCCCAACAGCTCAAAATGTTGACGAACACAACCCTCTGCTCATGATGGTTTCGTGCGGCAAGAAGAAGCTATGAATGGCCATGATGACATTGGAGTGAATGCCAAGTTTACGTGAGAACCAAGTTCACCCACCCCCTATATAATCCGACCGATTTCGGATGAAAAAAAGAGAGAGGAAAATCATCAGAAAAGTTTTGTAAAAGAAACCATGAAACCTCATTTCTGAATCTCACCCCCATTATCAATCATCCTCATCACAACCTCTAATCTCCAGGAACTCAACCGAATCCTCTCCAAAGCAAAATTCGTTCAAAAACTCAATCCCCTGTTTTCGGTTTCAAAACCGTGAAGTAGCCATTTCTAGATTGCCCAAATCAAAGCCTTCAATCCTCCTTGTCACTACTCCACTGTGAAGTTGAAGTCCAAAGGAAGCTCAAACCATATTCAGAAGTTCCAGAGAGAAGCTCAATCCGAGAGTTTCGAAACCAAGGTATAAACCCGTTTCGCCGAAACTCTTAGTTTTGGTACCCTGAGGGGAGGGGTACCAAGTATGGAATGATCCTTAATATCATCTCCATGCTTGGTACACCTATATCACATTAAAATTAGTTCTATTTCATACCTCCCGGTCGCGCCGTACGGTGAAAACATCGCCTCGGACGGGGCGATTCAACGAGGAGGGACATTCCATATTTAAACACACTGTTTTTCCCTTCAAAATAGTCCATTTTTAATCACATTCCATGCTTTGTATGTGCCTCTGTTCAATCTTATCGAAAACCCAAAGTTTTAAACTGTTGTGTAGCCAATAGTGCCGCACGGCACTCCTACTGTACCGCACGGTACACTTGGAGTGCCGTACGGCGCTCCTTTGAAAATCTGACCGTTAAGTTGATGAACAGTGCCGCACGGCACACTATTTGTATCGCACGGTACACCCAGTGTGCCGCACGACACACTTTTCGTGTAAAAATCGAAATTTTGAACACTGCTTTGCACAAACAGTTTAAATTCTGGATTTTCTTTATCTGTTAGCAGCTTATTTTTTTTTCATTATTATCGTCTGCTTTATTCAAATGATTATTTGTTAAGATTCGGCAATAAAATGTTTTCTATAAAATCCCACAAATGTTTAGTAAAGACCGATTTTTAATCGGGCAAACGGGGTGCATTAAAACCCTTCCCCGTTCGTAACCTGGCTCCCGAATCCAAAACGAATCTCTGGTTTTCAAATTGTTTTATAAATCATTTTCTCAATCATTTTCTAAAAACGGTTTCTCGGGTCCCAAATCATTTTCTAAAAACCCGGGTGGCGACTCTATTTTTCAAATCACAAAACCAACCAGTGGAAATCGACCGTCCACAAAATGGCGACTCTGCTGGGGACTTCTCAAATTAATCTCTAATTTGGTGTTTTTATACTTATGAACTTCCCGAAAGCTTGTCAAAACGAAAATGCCTATGGCTATCGCAAGGAAGGAATGGCGGACTAACAGGGCCTCGCCCGGCCACCCTGACTGGAGGTTTTTGGTTGTTTGTCTGTGTAAAGATATCAAAGAAGAAATTAATTTGGAGAGCCAAGCTTGAAAAATATTTGTGGGATTTTTGAAAACAATTTTATTGCTGAAATTTTGCATCACTTGCATCGATGTTGGATAAACCCCGCTGCTGCGTCTTGGTTACCCTACCCAGTTCACTGGTGTTAGGACATCCCCGGATGCTCAGCAACCTTGGACCGTGATGAGTCAGCCTGCCGCTCGACCTTTGCCATGCAGTACACTTGGCACTGGGAGGCAAATATTGGCTCTAGTCTGGGGAACCCCCTAAACCAAAACCAGGCCTTTGCATATGATTAGCCTAGAACCTTTCAACCTAGGACAGGCACCTACAGGTTAGGATTATTTGATATATCCTGTTAACTGCTTAATTGCTTACTGTCATGGTTTGCCTGTCTTGCATGTGCATACATAATAGCTCTTACCCCTAGGCTTCCACGTTCCATCCACAGTAATAAGAAGGATTATCCCAATAATCGAATGCTCTGTTAAATAAACAAATTCTTTTCAAATAAAAATGCTTCAATTGGCTCTTTCCCTCCCAGTAATTAGAATGTTGTTTTTCTTTTACCAGAGTCTGTAAACCAAAGATGAGTAACCAATCCAGAAACAAGAAGCTCAAGTCCACCTTTGCCATCCATCATGGCGCACCAGTATGGATACTTGAAGAAGTTGAAAGTGAAGAGGTGGGAAACAAGGCCCCAAACGGGGATAAGCTTGAAGAATTGCTTCGCCAGCTGGCCACATCTGATCAACCAGGTTTAACCCTCCAATGGGACGACTCCAAAAATGATCAAGGTTGGGAATTCCACCTTCCTGAAAAGGATGAAGCCAAAAACATTCCCGACAGGATCACTGTCAAGATAGAACAAGAAAGTGATGAAGAAGCGGATATCATGCCACCGGTCAAATACTTTCAGCCAGACGGCACACCAGTCTACTATTTCCAAGACCCAGTGACAGGACATAAATACTGGGATGAGTGCGATTGCGAGGCTTGTATCGAAGATTGTATCCTTCTGAATGATGGTCTGTCTCCCAAACAGCTTAAGAAGAAATATGCTTTGGAAAATCCGCCAAAGCAGCCGGAGCCAAGTCAAGAATGCTCCCCGGACAAATCCAGCAATTAAATCAAGAATCAGCAGCAAGCTAGTTGTCAGCAGATCTAGCCTACAGGGCCCTTTTTGAGACTGTCAAGTCTATCTTTTGCAGCTCAAGTCAGTTTGAGCTTCATCAAAGTCTGTACTTTGCTTTATCGAGTTAGTCTGTACTTTGCTTTGTCAAGTCGGTTTGTACTTTTCATAATTATTGAGTCAGTTTGTACTTCAACCATGTTGAATTTCTCGAAGGGAAAAGCCAGTTGTAGTCCCGAACTACGCCACGGCCTGATTCCTCCAAAACGGGGATACGTAGGCAACCCCTAGAGGTTCGGCCTTTATTTTGCAAAAGCTTTTCAGAAAATCAAATATGTTCAAACGGAGCACTGAAAATTGGGGCAATCCTTTCCAAAACTGTGGTTTCGGTACATATTGCATTGCACATCATGCATCATTCTTTCATCTGTATATAAATCCTTCTTGCACATAGCATTCTTTTTCACACCATTCACTAAGTTCATTTTATTTTCGCTATCAGTTTCAATCATTGGTAAAGGCGAGAAGAACACCGTACCTGGTTGGACTAGAACTCCCAAACAACGATTGGTTCGAACTGAGTCAAAAGCGATACGGTCAGATTCAGCAGATATGTCAGACAAAAGTGAGATTGAGGCCCTCAAGCTAGCCTTAAGAGAACAGCGGGAACACAGTGACAGTCAGATGGCTGAACTACTACTCCTAATACAAGGATTAACCCTTCAAAACAAGCCACCAGGAGGTCCAGAAGAGCAGCCACCACCAAATCCACCTCCGCAAGAGAATCCGAACTTGGAAACAATGATGGCGAAGGTCGCCAAACTCGAGGAATCAGTCCAAAAACAAGAAAAGATAGCCGCCACGGGAGTTGATATGGACAAGTTATGTCTATTTCCCGGCGCCAAACTCCCGGAAGGATTCAAACCTATAGCATGGGAAAAATTCGATGGAAGCGGGGATCCTAAGGCCCATCTACAGACCTATGTGGGCACCTTGTCCATGTATAACATTGAGAAGAATGCCATGGGTCAGATGTTTCAACAGACTCTGTCAGGACCGGCACTGCGTTGGTTTCTGAATCTTGACATTTCAAAGAAAGGAAGCTGGGAAGATATTGGGGCAGCCTTTATGACTCAGTACAATTACAATATTCAGCTCGAGATGACTATTCGAGAGCTGGATGCAACTAAAATGGGGGCAAACGAATCTTTTGCCGACTTTATCAGAAGATGGAGGGGGAAAGCATCTCAGATGGTAGATCGACCCTCAGAGAAAGAGCAAATGAGAATCATCACAAAGAATTTGGCACCCGATTTTGCAAAACACCTGGTAGTTTTTCAAACCACCGCCGACTTCAGGAGCTTTTACGAAGCCGGCCTTGCAGTTGAAGATGCGCTCGGAACCGGCATATTTGAGAAGGAAGAATCTGCCAAGCCCAAGCGAGTTTACTCTGGCAACAGCAATACCCTGTTTGGAACCAACCGATACAGCCACGCCCAGGCCAGCTCCTCAAATTCCAAACCAGCCAAAGCCGAGCCTATTAACCAGATAACAGCCCAGCCAGCCCGGCAAGCAAGAAATTTCTACCAATTTCCTTTTCCCTTGACCACAGTCTACCAAAAGCTCCTCGAAAAGGATGCCATCAAGCCACTCGAGCCCCGCGAACCACCCAAGGTACTTCCTCCAAGCCATAACCCAAACGCCTTTTGTTCCTACCACCAAATGCCTGGTCATCATACCAACAACTGTATCCGTCTCAAGCACAAAGTCCAAGACCTCATTGAAGAAGGAACGCTCCCACTCCCCCTCAAAAAGCCGAACACTATCTCGAACCCCATGCCAGAACACAAGCCCAACGCTCAAATTGGCCAAATCTCCCTCAGCTCCACTCCAAACAAACCGAGCTCCACTAAATTCAACCCTAGCCTATACATCACACCAGTCACCGAGCCTAAACCAATTGTCCCTGTGCCAGAGGATCTTGGAATCTGCTCCCTCAAAGGCGTCAAGTCAGAACGGAAATCCAGATGGGCAGACATTGCAGAAAATGAAGAATGGGTCATGAATGATCAAGACTGGGAAGAACTCCGCCGAGAGTGGGACCCAAGCCAGTTCATTATCTCGGATTCTCATGCCAAGCCAGTTGTTTCTATACCGACAGAATCCGGTATCTGTCGGATCGACAAAGTCGTGTGCATTGCGGGAATGGTGCATACTCTTGAATATGTTGAACCAAGCGAACAAGATGATTGGTGAGAAAGATGGGAAGCTATTTGTGCTGATCCGCTTGATGCGGTTTCACTCCCCGCATTATTTGAAGAACCCGGAGACATATGGAATCGGACACTCGGCGAAGTTTATCATTGGGTCCCTTGCAACCATCCTTCGGATAATCCGTTGCCACCTCCCCTTCTTGGGATTGAAGAACACTCTGCCATAGAAACTGTTTTTGGTGACCACGACTGGTTTCCTCAGGCTTACATTATTGGGGAATCTCTACCCCGGCCATCTGTGCCATTCCCTCCGCGGCCGGATGTTTCGGCTCTAATCGCAGATTCTGGAGACTCACTTTGGAATGAAGAAGATGTAGTCGATATCCGATTCGACAACAATGAAGTATGGACCGTCAACAGAGCTGTGTTGGACGATTCGTTTTGGCGCAATCGAGCAATGGAAAATCTGGGAAAGAAGATGGAAAACATCAAAATTGAGAAACAAAAGGCCGAGGATAGCCTTGCCGGTTTCTGGTCCGAGTACGTTAACACCGAACAGAAGTTGGAATCTATCAAGGCTGGGAAACGAAAAGTTAATGAACTGTCAGACTTTTGGGATGAAAAGCCGCCGTCAGTCAACCGAGTAACAAGAAGCGGACGGATTTATCAACCCGCTAATTTGCAAAGAGACAACACCTCTAACCAAGCTCAAGCCGGGGCATTTGCTTGGGACAATCCTGTCCAGGACGATCCAACTCCTCCAGAAGTTGTCACTCAAACACCAGAAGCTGTCCACTCGACCGCCGCAGCGGAATCCTATGCCAGTGGAAGATCCCATCCGGAAACAACTCGAAAGAACTCCAGCATTAGTATCCATCTGGGGGCTGCTTTCCTCATCCAGGGAGCACCGTCAGAAACTAATCAGGACTCTGTCTAACATGGAAGTGCCACCGGATACTCCCCCTGAAGCGTTGGTAGCTTTGCTTGCGCCAAACCGAGCAAAGCATGTTGTAACATTCACTGAAAAAGATTTGCCACCAGAAGGAGCCGGTCACAACAAACCACTACACATCACCATGAAGTGTATGGGAAAGTGGGTTCCCGTTGTTCTCCTAGACAATGGATCTGCCTTGAATGTTTGCCCACTGCGCACAACTTACTGTTTGGGGTTCACAATTAAGGATCTCCAGCCATCAAATCTCGGAGTGCGCGCTTACGATAATACCCGCAGGGATGTCATCGGAGTCATTCAATTGGAAATATCAGTCGAAGATTTCAAATCTAAAGTTGAGTTTCATGTACTTGATATTCCTTCATCTTTCAACTTGTTGTTGGGTAGGCCATGGCTTCACCACCCGGACATCATGGCAGTACCATCCTCTTTGCATCAGAAAGTTCAGCTTGGTTTGGCCGCAGGGACCTTAACCATTTACGGAGAATCTGAAATTCATCCTCATATCTCTGATAATGCTCCGGTACTTGAGATCACACATGGAGAAGAAGACGTCACTCTTGGAGGGTTCTCTTTTGACACCGCTGGGGCAGTTCTCACTATCAAAATGGATGAAGATTTCTCCGTCAGCTCAACGGTTATTGAAATGATGAGGAAGATGGCTTACATGCCAGGATTGGGATTGGGCCGTAACAATCAAGGAATGGCTGAATTTCCCAATTTCCCTATGAACAATCATCGCTTCGGCCTTGGATATCTACCCCGTGAAGATGAGAGGGGAAGTGGGTGGAAAGCTCGAGCCCGTGCCCAGCCAAAGAAAGGTCCCATCCGCTTTGTCAAAGGAAAGGAGGCTATCTACCAAGGAGAGCCAGAACCATTTTGGGACATGGAGAAAAAGATCAAGCTGCCAGGATTCGAGATCTTCGCCAATAACACGTGGGACAGTGATGATGAGTCAGCAAAGCTAGAAGAATTGGTCAAGCAATGCAAGTCTGACTGGATTGAAGTTTTTGACTCAGGGAACTTAATATCGCTGTTTGGGAATGAAAGTCTATTGGGTATGGTCGAGGACGGGCCTGCTGCAAAGATTTTTGACTTGGAGCCTCTTGGAGACATGGAACTGATGATGCTAAGCCAAGAAGCCCTTGGAGATGTTACCTCGCTCATAGTGGATGCCAACGGAATTTATAAAAATTGCACTTTTCTGCCCACTATTATTTACACTGGCACTAAAATTGAGTCTAAATCAGAGTCTAGCATTGAGTCTGAGTTTAGCACTGAGTTTGAGTCCACTTCTGAGTCAATGCATGTGTCTGTTGGTCCTCCACGTCACCATTTCTCTTTCGAGTTTGAGTCCACTCTCATGTATCACGCCCCTGGGGCCACCTCTTTTGCAATGAATGAAATCAACTTTGCTTATTTTGCTGTGTCTGAAATAAATTGTGTTAACCCTGACGATGACAGGATTGAGTGTGAGGAAGAAATTCCAAAAGAACTCCGATCCCTAATCGAACGAGAAAATGAAAGGCATGCTCAGCCTATAACAGAAAAGGTAATTTCAATAAATCTGAGAGATGAGAGTGATCCGTGAATGGTTCAAGTTGGTTCTGAGTTGTCCCCAGAGGAATTTAAAGCTCACTCAGATCTTCTCAAAGAATTTCAAGATGTTTTTGCATGGTCCCACGCGGACATGCCCGGTATTGATCCCGAAATAGTGGAGCATCGAATCCCGCTTTATCCGGATGCAAAACCTGTCAAGCAGAAGTTGAGGAAGATGAGGCCCGACTGGGTGCTGGAAATCAAGAAAGAAATTCAGAAACAGATAGACGCAGGATTTTTAATGGTGACGGAATACCCTCAGTGGGTCGCCAACATTGTACCTGTCCCAAAGAAGAACGGGAAAATCAGAGTCTGTGTGGATTTCAGAGATCTAAACAAAGCCAGTCCAAAGGATGACTTTCCGCTGCCGCATATAGATGTACTCGTAGACAACACTGCGGGGCATGCATTACTTTCTTTCATGGATGGTTTTTCAGGCTACAACCAGATTCTCATGGCCCCCGAAGACCGAGAGAAGACCACTTTCACCACAGAATGGGGAACCTACTGTTATAGGGTTATGCCATTTGGGTTAAAGAATGCCGGGTCTACGTACCAGAGGGCGGCCACAACTTTGCTGCATGATATGATCCACAAAGAAGTCGAAGTATACGTGGATGACATGATTGTCAAATCCAAAGAAAGGGAAGGGCACTTGCACGCTCTCAGAAAGTTCTTTGAAAGGATTCGCAAGTACAGATTGCGTCTCAATCCCGAAAAATGCACATTCGGGGTAACGGCCGGAAAAATGTTGGGTTTCATGATCACAACCCGAGGAATTGAAGTGGATCCGTCCAAAATAAAGGCCATTCTTGAAATGGAGCCACCACGAACAGAAAAAGAGGTACGAAGTTTCCTCGGGAAGATTCAGTTCATCAGCAGATTCATCGCCAAGTTAACCTCAACTTGCGAGCCGATGTTTCATCTTCTCAAGAAGGATGTACCGTTTAAATGGGGAGACAGGTGTCAGAAGGCCTTTGAAACAATCAAGAGATATTTGCAGAATCCTCCAGTACTGATGCCTCCTATACCAGGACGGCCTCTGATTCTGTATTTGTCAGTCACTTCATCAGCGATGGGATGCATGTTGGCGCAAGAAGGAGAGGGCGGGTCTGAGAAAGCTGTGTATTACATAAGCAAGAAGATGGTCGGATGCGAGGAACGATACACCTCTCTGGAAAAGACTTGTTGGGCTTTGGTCTGGGCTTCCAAAAAGCTAAGACACTATATGCTGGCCTATTCTGTAACGCTGATTTCTCGAATGGACCCTCTCAAATACCTATTTGAGAAACCTGCGCTTACAGGTAAGTTAGCACGATGGTTGCTTTTGCTAGCAGAATTCGACATCAAGTATGTTACCAGAAAATCAGTAAAAGGAAGGGCCGTCGCCGAATTTCTTGCCAACCACCCTGTGGAAGGACCGGAAGATGTGGAGTTTGAATTCCCAGATGAAAACGTAATGACAACCACCAATGATGTCTGGATACTGTACTTCGACGGGGCAGCCAATCAGAAGGGATTTGGAATCGGGGTGCTGTTAATTTCCCCAGAAGGATCACATATTCCTCTTGCGTTCAAATTAAACTTCGAAGTCACCAATAACCAATCAGAATACGAAGCCTGCATCGTAGGAATGGAAGCCGCCTTGGAAATTGGAGTCAAAAGACTAGAGGTAATCGGAGACTCGAATTTAGTGGTATCACAAGCGAACGGCGACTGGAAGGTCAAAGAAGACAAGCTGAAACCCTATCATCAAGACTTGGATGATTTGATTCCGCAATTTCAGATGGTCACTTTCACGCATGTGCCAAGACTGAAGAATCGATTTGCTGATGCCCTCGCAACGTTGGCCTCCATGGTTGAAATACCAAACGGAGTCAAACTCAGGCCAATTATGATCGAGCAACGAGACAAACCTGTCTATGAGTACGTCATGGCCATTGACGAACCAGACGACGGTTTACCTTGGTATCACGACATTTGGAACTTCATCGAGAAGGGAGGATATCCAGCAGGGATCGATAAGAAGGACCAAACTGCTCTTCGAAGATTGGCATCTCAGTACATCATTTGCGGAGGTAAGCTATATCGGAGATCTCATTGTGGAATGCACAAGCTATGTGTACACGGTGAGGAAGCCAGTCGGATCATGGAAGAAATACATGAAGGGGTTTGTGGCCCTCACATGAATGGCATGATGCTCGCCAAGAAAATCTTGAGACAGGGCTATTATTGGTCAACCATGGAAACTGAATGCGTCAAGTACGTGAGGCGATGTCACAAATGCCAGATTCACGCCAATCTCATGCATGTCCCACCATCAGAATTGCATTCCATGACTTCACCTTGGCCCTTTTCCGTCTGGGGCATAGATGTTATCGGCAGAATCACGCCAGCGGCATCAAACGGTAACAAGTTCATTTTAGTCGCAATCGATTATTTCACCAAGTGGGTCGAAGCTGCTTCATACACAACTCTCACGGCAGTCCAGGTTGCTCACTTCATCAAGCAGAACATTATCTACCGGTATGGGGTCCCTCAGGCTTTCGTGTCAGATAACGGGGTTCACTTCAAAGGAAGAGCAGCAGAAACTCTTGAAGAATTCGGGATTCAAGTTCACAAATCTACTGTCTATCGGCCGCAAACCAATGGAGCTGTAGAAGCAGCTAACAAAACCATCAAGTCTATACTAGAGAGAACCATCGAGTCTGCACGAGACTGGCACGAACAGCTGCCTTTAGCATTGTGGGGGTACCGGACATCTATCCGAACTCCGACGGGGGCAACACCCTATTCTTTGGTTTATGGCATGGAAGCCGTTTTACCAATCGAACTCGAAATCCCGTCTTTGAGGATCATGGCAGAATCAGGGATTGATGAAGCAGAATGGCAAAACGCGAGGTTCGAAGAGCTCATGCTGTTCGATGAAAGGCGGCTTAAGGCCTTATATCATGTTCAAGGATATCAACGCCGAATAGCCCGTGCTTTTAACAAGAAGGTGAAACCCAAAGATTTACAGGAAGGCGACATGGTTTTAAAAGAGATTCGAGCTCCAGTCTTCGACCCGCGTGGGAAGTTTCGACCAAAATGGGCCGGGCCTTATATTATCAAGAAAATCTTATCCGGAGGTGCAGCGCAACTCATCGATCTCGACGGCAATGAATTCTCTACCCTAGTCAACTTGGATCAACTCAAGAGATATTACCCCTGAGAGAAGCTCGCTGGACTGAAAACCGCAAGGGCGGGCAGTTCCAGGCAAAAATTAGAGCAAAGCCTGCTAGGTTGAAAACCCGAAAAGGGCAGCTTAGGCAAAAGATAAGGCTAAACAAATCAAAGCTCGCTAGACCGAAAACCCGAAAGGGCGGTACTAGGCAAAATTCAGAGCACAAAAGGAGAGTGTAAATACCCGAGTGAACCCTAGCCAAACACTTGTAGTCCTGAACTACGTCTTGACCTGATTCCTTTTTACAAGGGATACGTAGGCAGCCTCATCCTGAGGTTCGGTCGCAATCTTCTGAGTTGATTCCAAATCTCTATGCACATTTCAGATTTCGCAGACAGAACCGGTAAGAATCAAGAACGGAAAATTCTCAAAACCCGGAGTTTTATTCAAACAAGCTTTTTCGATTACATGGCTGAGCATGAAAACTTTCAAACAGAAACAAACAACAACAACGATGGTTACACAATTTATTTCAAGCACAGTAAGATCGAGTCTAAAGTCTGTCTTAGTTTCCACTTGCTCTTGCTTCAATATCTCTTGTCAACCATCTCTTGTAACGTGCCGGAAGGAGAACGCTGGGATAAAGATCTCTTGGAACGGTCACACGCTCTCTCCAATTATTCTGGTAAGCTCTGAAAGTAGCAGCATTGAAATTTGGTATGACAAAATTCTCAGGACCTGCAGGAGGCAACACTTGACGAGCACCAAGTTGACGAAGGATGCGGTTTGGGATGTAGAAAGTCCATCGGGTTAGACCTGCCAAAACCATTCGCTGACGCCCCATGTTGCTAATAGCCATGTCAGGAAGATCAAGCCAAGTCAACCGCCAACAAATCACTTCCTCTGTGAGCCGAGAGAAAACCTGAGCCCAACCTCCCTCATCATCAAAAACTTCCCTGAAGTCCCTCATAACAAACCCTTGTGTTTCATGAACCCGATTTCTTGGCACAAGCTCCAGCAGATTAGCCTTGTCACATAACCACAACTGCGTGAAAGAGAGAAAACAAGTAAGAAGCCCTAGAAGGCCTTTAAACTGAGAGTCGAGGTAAAATGAGAACGAGTGGAAAACCAGAAAAAGGAGAGCTGAGTGAGAAGCCTACCTGTAGGAGTAAAGGGCTACCCTCAAAGACGTCGGTCCGACCAACATGAACCCCATCTATACCCATCAGAGTTTCAGCCAGAACCATGGGAACCACGTCTTTGCGCTCCTCAATTTGCATGGCCACACCAACCAAGAAAGGGCTTGCCTGACCATCAGATTGCACGAACAAGAATGCAGCCAACAAGCATAAGCATAGAGCAAAGTCGTTGGAGCGGAATCCTTCAATAAGGCGTGGAAGGTTCAGAAGACCGCCACGAACCATGGACTTGGCAGCATTGTTACTAATCTCAAGTTTGGAAGACAACACTGGGGCAAAACCAACTCCTTGGAGAGGAATGACAGGCTCCATCAAATCAAAACCTCCGAGGTATGCGTAGAATTCTTCCACAGTGGGGCATAACTCGTGAAGACCAAAGCGAAAAACATGCACCTCGGGATCCCAGAATTGTGTCGCGGCTCGCAACAACTCAGGACGTATGGACACGTCTCGAATATAGCGAAGGGAGGTCAGCCTGTGACCCCGAAAGTGGAGCCAATCCAAACCATCAAGGTTATCAAGCCAAGGACGCATCAAAACTGAGAAACTCGCCGCCATTATGAGGGGGGTGAACAAAGGAGAAGTTTGCGGATTTAAGATGCAAATGAAGAATAGAATGAACCACTCTTTATAACTACCATGCATGAAGAACGATACAAAGTTTGAAGTTCCAAAGAACGGCCGTCTCGAAAGACGTGCCGACTCGAAAACCGCAAAGAATCATGCTAAACTTGCAAAGTTTCTCAAAGGATGTCTCACAATGGCCCTTCAAGGCCCTAGGACGTGCATTGGGGCAATGAAAAGCCCTAAAAGGCCAAAAGGAAGCATTGGGGCAATGAAAAGCCAAAAAGGAAGACCGAGTGCCGCACGACACAAAAAAGAGTCACGAGGTTGCAGGATTTTTTTGGCATTGCTAGGCGAATGCCGCACGACACAAAAAGAGTGCCGAGCTCATTCCATGTTCAATGATCAAAAGTCCCAAAAGATTTTGGGCATACATCGAGAATGGAAGGATTGGTTGAACTATACTCAACCATGATATTGTTGATCAAAAGTCCTCAAAAAGTTCAATAATTATACATCGAGAATGGAAACACCGGCGAACTATACTTCATGATATTGTTATCTCGCGAGTTTAATCGATTCATGTGCGTCATGTCATATGCACAAGTCATTCCATACATTTGTCAAACGGTAATGCCGGCATGTGCACGCGACAATCATCGCTCTATTATCAATCAATCCATGCATCATGCATTCAAAAGCTAGTCCTTCTATTCTATTGAGTCCTGTGAGTCACAACCATGAATACAAGTAGAGCTCTCCATATACAAGTTTATTAGTCTCAATTCAGTTGTTTTAACTAAAGTACTCACGTGCGAAATTTGATTTTTCGAATTTATTGCCAATGTGAATAAAAAAGCATGACTAAATGCAAGTTTTTATAAAACCAAAGATCAAAATATCCACATCATGAGCATAATCATATCCAGGGGCAAACGGGCCCAATGCTAAGTCAACTCCTACGGCTCGTCGGCCATCTATACAGAAGGGCTAAACAGGCGCCCAAATCAAAACAAGGCACGCAGGCCCCGACTAATAAAATGCTACTACTAACGACTATCTCAGGTACGAGGACGCTTCGGCACAGCAGGATCACCCTCAGTACTACTGCTCTCCGCGGACTCCTCCCTCTGCGGTACACTCTCTCTCTGTCTCTCAGCAGAACGAAGGACTCGGCCTGAAGGTGGAGTCACTGAAGTAGCTCGAGGCATAGAACGCCTAGCACTCCGGGAACCTGACGCTCCCTGCACAAGCAACAAAGTTCGTCAAGTATAATGAAAAGCATGCATGATCAACAGAAAGGAAAAACAAGTCTAATGTATACCTCAGCAGCTCCAGCACTAGGGGTGGCCCCTCGGCTAGCTCCTCTCTCACTACTGGTACTCTCTCTCCTCCTGCGTGTACCACGGCTGATCTCTCTACCCCTGCTAGTCTCTCCGGTACCTCGGCCTGTGCCTCTGCCAGCCTCTCTGGAACCACGAGCTGGTGTCCTCTCTCTAGTAGCTCTCCGTCCACGACCAAGTACAACTCCTGGCTCGGCTCGCGGGCGCACCTCTGGAGCCATACCCATCACAAACTGACGGACCATGGCCTGCAAGTCTTGCACCAGCTGGTACGACGCCGTCGCCCACTCTGCAGGAATCTGAAACACAAGGACACATCAGTAATGCATAAGGATATTAATACAAGAAGACAATCAAAGCAAGTACAACAATCAAAAGTCACCTCTGTCGTGGCGAAGGTAACTGTGGGGGTAATGAGAGGCACCGTCACCACTCCGAGCGCTCCATCAGCAGTAACTACCTCAATCTCTCTCCTCAACTCAGGTAAAGCAGGGCCAGCTCTCAAGCGGTTCTCCATGTCCAAGTCGTATGCCAAGTGAGTACTCAAGTAGCCCGCGTAATCTATCGAAGGACTAAAGACCACCTCTGTCGGCACTGTATATCTCTCTATCTCAGCTCGAGTATACTCCTCAGTCCTCTGAACAAGTGGAGGCAGGGGCGAAGGCACTCTAAAGTGGTCAATCCCGAGGGACTGACGGGAAACTCTGTCGCCCAAGTACCATCGCCAGCCGTATGGACACTCCAGCAGTACTCGACTCCGTGTCCACTCCCTGCTCCTAGCCAGGTAATCCCTACGTGACCTATGCCAGACATTCCACCTCACCTGCAAGAAAAGGGCTTGTCAGTTCTCAGAAAAATGGAAAAGCGAAAAGACATGAAAAATGAATCACAGAAAGGCTTACTCTATCTCCCGCAGTAGAATCCAGAAAGAGTCTGAAGCTCCTCAAATCTCCCTTGTGGTCACCGGCCCCTGTGAACTCCAAACCCCACTTCTCGGCACGTGGAAGCACATCCTCATTACTATGCGAATTGGCCGGGGCAAATACTCCCAGCACCTCATAAGCCCACACCTGCATGTTCAGAAAGCAATCAAGTCAAGAAAAAATGGCTAAAAGCATGATCATGATTCGACACGAAAGAAGAAATGCTAGCAAGTTTACCTCAAGTACCCTCCAGTAGCCACCAAGGCTCGTGCCCACTCCACGGCAAACGCAGCCCAAGAAACAGTACACGGTGCACAAGCCAGCACCACCCCAGTCAAACCTCCCTGCAGTCTCCAAGCTCTCCAAAGCCGGTAGCCAACCCAAGTGTACCACCCCCTGCCTGTTCGGAAACAAGGAAGCACCAAAGAGGTACAACAAGTAAGCCCTCGCCATCTGTCTAGTCTCCTCCTCTGACCCAGGCTCGTGGTCCCAGAAATCCACCAAGACAGTATACCTTACCCCCGGCTCAATACCTCCAGGCCTCCTCCCCAGGTAGTGCTCTACAGCAGCAGTGTCCAAGTACAGCTCTGAGTCAAACGGGATCGGCTCACCCCCAACTCTCAGACCAGTGATCGCAGCAAAGTCAAGGGGAGTGATAGTCATCTCCCCGAATCTGAAGTGAAAAGTATTGGTGGTATCCCACCATCTCTCCACCAGGGCTCGTATCAGCTTGCGATCTGTCCTGGTCACTGTCAAGAGCCGTATAAAGATAGTGAACCCCGAGGCATCAACCAAGGCTCTCACACTCGATGGCAACGCACGGTAATATGCCAGAGAACTCGCTGAACCTCCATAACCGCCCATGGATCTCTGAGTCTTTTAACAAAGGCACGACACAATCAGTATTGACAACAGAAATATACAGCAAACAGATACAAGCAAAAGAATAGACAAAGTACATACCAAGGGATTTTTGTAAGCAATATGAGTCGAACGGTTGCGAATCACGCTCGTATCCAAGTACACGGGCAGCAAGGGAGTATATGTATCGCATCCCTGAGGAACGAAGAAGTGCACCCGTGGCACGTAAGTGGCAGGCGTAAAAGGAACCCTGTGATCCAACGCCAACTCGACCTCCCGAACTATGGTCACCCGCGCCTCCTCAGTGGCTATCTCAGCCTCTCTCTCCCTCTCCTCCTGCTCGACATCCCTGACAACGGATGCCATCCCCGCCTGAACCAAGACATTCTCAAACCGAGGAAACTCCTGCAAAGTCGCCGCTATGTCCTCATCTCTCGCTCCCTCCAAAGTGTCTGCCAAAGTCAGACCAGACCCACGGGAAGAACCAACAGCAGGTGTAAACAACGGAGGCTCTGAAACCTCTGTCTCTCTCTCAGTGCTCTCCTCTGGCACTCTAGCAGTACCTATGGCAATAGCCGGACCAGGAGCAATCCGTCTCACCAAAGGAGTCTCCTCACTATCAGTACTACTCTCTCCTCCAATGTCCTCTACAAGTACATCCCTCTCTCCCCGAGTCACCGGTATAACAGTCGCCGCATCCTCACCACCTACAGGGATCTCAGTCACAAGTGTAGCCTCCAGAACATCGCTCGGAATACCCTCAGTCTGAGACCCACTCTCCTGAGCACGGGCTCTCTCCACAACAACGTCAATCCCACTGAGGTTCATAGCAATGTCAGAAGGAGAAGCATCCGTACCTCTGGGATCAATGTCCATAGCCTCTGGACCCTCATGGCTAGCCACGATACTCTGACCAATAGCTGCGGCACTCTCAGCATGCCGCACGACACTCTGACTGACAGGCACGACACTCTCGGTGTGCCGTGTGACATTTGGGTCATCCCCAATAGTGCCACCACTGCCCACGGCACTCAAATCCCTGGCCATGATATTCTGATCATCACTCACGGCGGTCTCAAAGGGCCGTACGGTACTTGGGTCCTTGACCACGGTGCCCTCAATATCAGACACGGCACTCCGAGTGTGCCGCACAGTACTCGGTTCACCGCCAACGGTTCCATCACCTCCAGATGTACTTCTATCACCACCAACGACGTTGCCCTCTTCCACCGGAGTCGGAGTTTCGCCTGAATGGGCCTCACCGGGCCCTATTGGTACTGTTTCTGCCCCAATCGGCACCGACCGAGATGTTTCGGAAATAGGATTTACAACCGGATCAATATCACTTGAAATACCCATGGAAGAATCGCTCCTAGTCTCACCGGACGATGTACTGCCCTCCCCGAACGCCGACGACGTCGTATCGACGGCGGACATGGTGGAACCGCTTGGTTCCTCGCCGGAATCAGCCATAACTGGTATATCTCGGAAGAAAGAGTGTGACTTCGGAAGAAATTTAGGACCGAAAAGATTGAGAAAGATTTAAGGGAAGTAAGGGGAAGAAGAAGAAATGAGGAGCAAGTAATTTTCGGGCTTATCACTCTCTCTCGAAATAACCGACTAAGAATTTGAATGTGTCGAAAGTGGGAGAAAACCAAGGATTTCGGGCGGTTACAAAGGCCACTTGTGCCGTGCGGCACACCCATTCTACCGCACGACACACATAGTATGCCGCACAGTACAAGATTTGCTGCACGATGCTCACCCTCAACCGCACGGTACAGTTCTGATATTGCACGGTACAAATTTAACGAAGAAACCAATTTCCCAAAGAGATATTCTGGGCACGACTTCAAAATCTTTAAGGGAGATTGTCATCAATTATCAAAATTCAAAGAAAACCACTCTCGCTGATCCTACCTCATCATTTATTGCACCGACTGGTTCTATAAGTCCTCAACGGCATCAACGACAGTTTTCAAGCACCGATTGGTTTCGTAAGTCCTTAACGGCATTAACAACAGGTTTTCTCAGACACCGAATGGTTTTGTAAGTCCTCTTCGGCATTAACAACGGTTTTATCAGCGCCAACTGGTTTCGTAAAGTCCTCAACGGCATTGACAACGATTCTATCAACACCCAATGGTTCTATAAGTCCTCAGACGGCCTGGACAACGGCTCTCTCAAAATCAAACTGGTTTCGTAAGTCCTATCCGGCATTAACAAAGATGTTTAAACACCACTGGTTCTATAAGTCCTCAGACGGCATGGACAACGGCTTTCTCAAACTTAAACTGGTTTCGTAAAGTCCTCAACGGCATTAACGATAGTTTTATCAGCATAAACTGGTTCTATAAGTCCTCGAATGGCATTAACGACGATTGTCTCAGCGCCAACAGGTTCTGTAAGTCCTCAACGGCGTTAACAAAAGTTTTTCTCAGCACCAACTGGTTCCAATCTCGCCGGTTGCGTTCACAACACATCATTCGTTTTTCCCTCGTTGAAAAGCAGAATGACGATCCTCGAAAAAATACCAATCAAGGTATGCTTTCTATCAACTCTTAGCGTGATTCTTTTTCTGCATCAAGCCCTAAATGAACTACGCTGGTCTGATCCCTACAATGGGGTACGTAGGCAGCTCTTTCAAGCACGACCGCATGCATCATTATTTACTCGGTTATCTTCATACGAGGATGTCCACATCAAGGGGTGTCTTCTGTCTTTGACGCGACTTTCATCACACAATGATTGACAAGCCACGTCAAAGAGGGGCAACTGTAGACACCCCAAAATGAGATGTTCACATACATTTAAATCCCCAATGATGAAAGGAAATACCTGGAAAGTCTCTCGGATTGAAAATCCCCAAGTCAACTCAGTCAACAGTACCGTACGGTACTCATCTCTCACGCACGGCACTGCCCAGGCAACTTTTTGAATTTTGGCGGTCGGGTGTGCCGCACGGCACAGTAAGTGTGCCGCACGGCACAGTTTATGTGCCGTACGGCACTGTCACTTGTCACTCAGCTTTTGCAGAACGCCCAGCAGCTCAAAATGTTGACGAACACAACCCTCTGCTCATGATGGTTTCGTGCGGACAGAAGAAGCTATGAATGGCCATGATGACATTGGAGTGAATGCCAAGTTTACGTGAGAACCAAGTTCACCCACCCGCTATATAATCCGACCGATTTCGGATGAAAAAAGAGAGAGGAAAATCATCAGAAAAGTTTTGTAAAAGAAACCATGAAACCTCATTTCTGAATCTCACCCCCATTATCAATCATCCTCATCACAACCTCTAATCTCCAGGAACTCAACCGAATCCTCTCCAAAGCAAAATTCGTTCAAAAACTCAATCCCCTGTTTTCGGTTTCAAAACCGTGAAGTAGCCATTTCTAGATTGCCCAAATCAAAGCCTTCAATCCTCCTTGTCACTACTCCACTGTGAAGTTGAAGTCCAAAGGAAGCTCAAACCATATTCAGAAGTTCCAGAGAGAAGCTCAATCCGAGAGTTTCGAAACCAAGGTATAAACCCGTTTCGCCGAAACTCTTAGTTTTGGTACCCTGAGGGGAGGGGTACCAAGTATGGAATGATCCTTAATATCATCTCCATGCTTGGTACACCTATATCACATTAAAATTAGTTCTATTTCATACCTCCCGGTCGCGCCGTACGGTGAAAACATCGCCTCGGACGGGGCGATTCAACGAGGAGGGACATTCCATATTTAAACACACTGTTTTTCCCTTCAAAATAGTCCATTTTTAATCACATTCCATGCTTTGTATGTGCCTCTGTTCAATCTTATCGAAAACCCAAAGTTTTAAACTGTTGTGCAGCCAATAGTGCCGCACGACACTCCTACTGTACCGCACGGTACACTTGGAGTGCCGCACGACACTCCTACTGTACCGCACGATACACTTGGAGTGCCGTACGACGCTCCTTTGAAAATCTGACCGTTAAGTTGATGAACAGTGCCGCACGGCACACTATTTGTATCGCACGGTACACCTAGTGTGCCGCACGACACACTTTTCGTGTAAAAATCGAAATTTTGAACACTGCTTTGCACAAACAGTTTAAATTCTGGATTTTCTTTATCTGTTAGCAGCTTATTTTTTTTTTCATTATGATCGTCTGCTTTATTCAAATGATTATTTGTTAAGATTCGGCAATAAAATGTTTTTCTATAAAATCCCACAAATGTTTAGTAAAGACCGATTTTTAATCGGGCGAACGGGGTGCATTAAAACCCTTCCCTGTTCGTAACCTGGCTCCCGAATCCAAAACGAATCTCTGGTTTTCAAATTGTTTTATAAATCATTTTCTCAATCATTTCTCAAAACGGTTTCTCGGGTCCCAAATCATTTTCTAAAAACCCGGGTGGCGACTCTATTTTTCAAATCACAAAACCAACCAGTGGAAATCGACCGTCCACACCTTGTAAACGAATGTAATCTTTGATGTAAAATCCGACGGGGTATTGGGATCGAAATTGAGATTATTCAGTGAGATTTTCTTTTTATCAGTAATTTCTTAAGAAAATGTTCGTTTATTTATGTTAAAAATCGAGGGCGTGACACAGGGTGTACTACTAAATGATCCTCTTTTTGCCCTCATGTCACTTGGTTTTAACCTTGCTGCTTTCCCATTCATGCTCCGTGGGACCCTCACATTTCGTGGTCTTAGGTAGTCAAGCTAGAGTAGCAACACAAAATCTCTACTTTATGACATAATAAAAAATCAAAGAGCACATACTATAAATTTGCAGCCTTTTATCTAATGACCGCTTAGAATCACACGGTGAGGAAGCAAGGATCCATTCAGTCACCTCTAATACAAATGATCGCATGGCACATGTAGTATGAATACGTGCTACGGTGGAGTTTCTTTTCAAAAAAGTGATGTCATACTCCAAAACACCGTACAGACTTTAGTCTGGTCGCTACCTAGCGCCCAACCTGAGTTCTCTAGCCTTCCATCACGGCGCCATACGAGTCCTCACATCTGGTTAACAAAAAACAGGTAAAACTCACGGCAGCGGGAACTACCAGTGATCAGTCCCCAAAAATAGACCCCATCTTAGCTTCGACCAAGGCGACCTTTGGTGGGTATATCTGATTCCTCTTATCAGACTTTATCACAGGCCTAACCTGTATATCTCATTACCCATCCGTCTCATCTTCACTCGCTATCTCAAGCGCCAAAGGCGATTGCTCGTGTGAGTGAGCCAATCTAACCTACTGACATCAATCTTTCAATTCTGTGTGTGTTATTCATAAACAAGTGCCCATTTTGCAAAAATAGTTACCAAATATTAAGTGCACAAATGACATAAAAAATCCCATATATCTTAAAGAAACACATTTAACTCCATTTACGCAGTCCAGAAGCCCTAACATGTGTCACTCAAGCCTCGTTAGCAATGGGTTTACACAATGGGCCTATAACTATGTGACTCGTAGAGATGTATTTCCTTATCGCTTCCTGCTGCGCAACAATACCTTTGATAAGTTATGTCTAACATAAGCATATGTCACGATATATGCACATCATTGCATATTTCAAGCTATCAACAACGTTAAATAGGGTATGCAGGCCATCTATTTCAACTCTTAAGGAGTATTAGGTTTGACATTAAGTCTTATATTCTCGTCTCTAGCAATAGGAGTGTCAATGGATTTTGCAGCTTTGCTACCAAAATCGTTCTAAAAATATTCTTAATGTAAGTCTGAGAAGACAAACCAAGAATCTCCTAGAACGATCCTTTAAGAGCTTAACTCCGAGCACATAGCTTGCTTTACCTATATCTTTCATTTAAAAAATAGAGGACAACCACAACTTTGTGGCGACAACCATCTCCTTGTAATTTCCGGCCAGTAGAATGTCATCCATATGCAATGACATTATTAATAAATTATTCTTGGACTCTTTAAATACACGCAATGGTCTTCATTGATCATCGTAAACCCATTAGTGATAATGGCTCGATGGAATCTTATATACCACTGCCTGGATGGTTGCCTTAGGCATAGTGATAAGTGCCGAAATGTACACATTTGAGCCGCTTAATTTACATGTGTTATGTTCTTTTATTCTATTTTCTTAATGTCTTTTGTGTATTTTTGTGATTTTAGGTTCTAAGAACAGGATACCGTATTTGGCCTTAAATTAAGAGAATTGAGTGTCACGTGAGCGTGTAGCACTGGATCATTTGTCCAGCCCGCATTCCGAATCACCATCCCCCGAGGCGCTGACCAACTTTGGTAATATGGGAAAATCGATTCATTGATTATTGTAATCAATGTGAGTAGCTGGTGTGTGGCTGGGGAATTGGAAAATAGAAAATAATTCTTGTGGAGCCTTGTTGACATCAGATTTTGCCCTACGATTCACATGCCAAGTTCATAAATTACATGAGTTAGACAAGTTTATTCCCGGTGTCAAAATAAGAAGATTGATTGTTCCTGCACCCCAATCAGACTCTGTTTTGAACATCAGTCGAGAGCATTGCGGACCTAGCGGAGCACATTATTAATATGAATCCCAGTGGAATTCGTTGATTATTTAAAGAGGAATTGAGTAAACCAAGGAAAGTCAGCAGTGGAGTTTTATATTTTCCAATTGCAAGACACCAAGCTATTATGTCAGTGGAAATTAAATGCAAGCACTTTGGTCCATGCCACCGACACTATCTCCTCTGCCTAAATAATCATGCCTTGACCTCATTGCGGAGAGAGACCCCTTTGGGGCAAATTTCGGACAGAAATCAGAAGAGAGGTTCTTTGGAACCAACCACAGTCCAGTCGCCATGTTCGGCTAAACCCCTCGTCTAGGGGAGGATGAAGCTCCGCTCCAAGTAATTTTTGTTTATGTATAGGTTCTAGGTTTATTTATTCGAATCGATTGTATAACTAGAACCCGTTTTGTTTCAATTGAACGAAACGATTTTTAATGCTTTCAATCAATTGAGTATTTGTACGCATGCTTCACAAATACGAGTTATGCAATGGCTTTCTGTGTTTGTGCTTGGGTGATTGAGATGGGTTATGCTCGTAAGACGGATCGTGCCACTGGACAGCCCGTAAAAGAGACGGGTTGTGCTAGCGAGACAGTCTGTGCTATGGGATAGTTCATGCCTGTCAACAACACAATTATTTTCTTAACAATTATGATTCGGATAATAAACTTAGCCTACACATAACTTTGTTACGCGGTCGGGGTGGATTCGAAACCCTGGATATTTTTCTCCACCAGTTTCACTCAATTCAATTATGCTTTTCTTTAGTTTAAATTATTTTGAGAATGAAAATCAACCCATCAATCTTTTCTGAATTAAAATAGAGATCAATCGAAAATAATGTAATTTAGCCAATTTGTCTCTGTGGATCGACACTCGGACTTAGCCACTATTCTCTGGAGTAGTAGTTAATTCCTTGTTTTTATAAATGTATTTTTGACTCGGTACGACATGGTCACATAGATAGACCGTTGGAGCATGCAAACTTTGCGCTCCTAGCCATTTGCCTCAAAACACTCTATGCTGATCCAAATAGATCTCCTCATCCAGTTTTCTATTGAGAAATGTCATTTTAATGTCCTAGAATATTTCTAAGGCTAGAATAAAGCGAAATTAGACAAAACCTCACTACTAGGGAGAAAGTTTCCTCACACTTTACACCAGCAATTGAGTGTAACCCTTTGCTATTAGACGAAACTTATTGCTCAATATAGAACCATTTGTCTCGCGTTTGATCTTAAGAATTTATTTGTTCCCAATGATCATGCGCAGAGGCGAAAGATCAACTATGTCCCAAACATGGTTTATCTTCTAAACACTCCAACTCTTCTTGCATTAAGTTATCCATTCCTTACTAGCAGGAGATAAAGAGCTACTCCCACTATTTTGGGCTCTTTTGCATCTTTTGGAGCAATCATGAAAGTCTCTCCCTCAATCCCAAAACGATGATGAGAGATTGTTCCATGTTTGCTTCAACGCATTAGAGGATCTTGAGAATCCGTATCCAATAGATCTAATCCATGATTAAGCAAGTCGCTCCAACTATCCCCAGGAGATAGGAGAATTTCTTCCCCATTCTCGACTGGACGACTCGGTGCGCCCAACATTGGATCCTCCATCTTGTAGAGCTCTACATCTCTACTAACCTCTCCTCTGCTAGGGATTCTCAAAGGAAAATCCACATCTCGTAACTCAATTTCAATCACACTTCCATTAGGTTACTCACTAAAACACATAACTCTCAGAGTGCTAAAAGATGCACTTCTTGTCTTTAAGCCTATTTTTCCATACTTAAGAGAAGTGCTATGTGTTTAAGCAAGCAACCACCATGGCCGCAAATTACACAAATTAGGTTTTCTGCCGGTCCATTACTAATATGGGGTGGAAGATAATGATTTGGAAGGCATGCAGTTAGGGATTTAGGCCGCAGTTAGCAATGCACCTCCCCAATCAGAAATTGGAAGATTTGTTTGCGCTATCATCGACCAAACCATGTCTAGCAACTTACAATTCCTTATCTCCGCCACACCATTTTGTTGCGGAGTGCCAGGAATTGTTAATTGCCTATTAACATTTTAAAACAAACACCTATTAATGGATAACCCAAAATGGAATACTCGAATATTATTTGAAGACAAAGGAAGTATTAAATCCCCCATTACAAAATTATTTTCTAATATTGAAATCAAATAGTAAACTATTGATTTTTCTAATCACTGTGTTTTCATGCTAAAAAGTCCAAAACTAATTAAATTCATTTAGACTAGTGGCAAATTATTTCTTGAGCAAAACTTATGATAACTCTATCAACCTGTCTAGTTTTTCAAAAGATTAAATCAAAATTTGATAAAATCACCCCTTAATTGATTTTATCAAATGAGGAGGAGGGGTGACTAAATCACAGCTTTTTGAATCACAGCTTTTTCAAAAAGCTATGATTTAAATCACCACTCCTCCTCATTTGATAAAATCAAGGGTGATTTTATCAAAGATTAAATCAAACAAGAAACTAAGAAAAACTTGACATTATACCATAATTTGGATGCTCCTCCTCAAGCCTTCCACGCAGCACGCTCACATTTTTATTGAGACTTATTATATAATTGTTGGTGCCTTTTTATAATTTTAGCTAAAAACCGTACAATTTTTTTTTGTTGTTGTTATTTTATCACTTTTGGGATTTGGATGGTATTGAAAATATCCTCATTTTTGTTATTAGATTCAATAAATTTTCATGTGCCACATTGCTAGGTGTAAAGTCTTATTTACATATTAACAAAATAACTACGGGTACTCGGGTAGTAATAGTAATAGTATCAATCTGACCGCGACACGATTTATCAAGTCGGTTTAGTGTTAAGATATTTGACATATTTATGCTAACATGTGTTTTGATACAAACCTGAAAACACGTGAACTCAAAATGACACGACACAAATACAATATGACACACCACAATGCTCACCGCTATTTATGAGATCATATATTTGGCTCGGTTAGGCTCGTGAACAAGTAGTATATTGTATATCATGAGAATTTTATAAGTAAACTTTAATAGGTATAAATTTTATAACTTATATATGTGATAAATTATATATGTACACAGTAAAACTTTTATTACTTGTATAAACAAAACAAGTTGTATAAACTTATATATGTATCAACTTGTTTATGTACATAATAAAAATCTCATTTGCAACTCAAGACCTACACAAGAGCTTGAATACCAGATGTTTTTGGCTTGTTAAGGTTTGTGAGAAGTTTGAGTTCAAATTAAACCTAGGCTAGCTCGGCTCATGCTCAACTCGTCAAATTTGTATTAAGCTTGAACTTGAGTTCGCTAGGAACCTTAACGAACAAACTTGAACATTTTAAAAATTGACTCGATTCGACTCGTTTGAAGTCCTAATGTCAACCGCCTATCTTAGCTAGGTGATTCTCATAATACCAGTGGTGTTTGTATGCACATGGGTTTTCTGTAATTACCTTTAAATGTAGTACAGTTTTTCCGTGCAATTGATATTTTGAAGTTGACGATTTACCATTTGTCAAGCTTTGATATGATAGAGAAGAAAAACGTAAAAGAAACCATTGTGAAAATACCAAAATTATTTGTAAAAATTAAATTGATATCAGATGGTTGTAATTAAGACAACTATATCTTTTTCCCCAATTTGTTTATCTTTCGCTCTTTAGTACGATACTCAACTCATAGAAGCACCGACACCTCTCCGGGCCCCGTACCGCAGTGTCCCGACACGGGGACACGGCTAAAAACGTGTCCCGACACGCCACGTGGCATGGGACACGGCTAAGTACCTTTTTTGGCTGGGGACACGGATGGGGACACGGCAGGGGTGAAATTGAAAAGTTTTAAAACTTTCTGAGGTAAATTTGAAATTAATTAAAACTTAAGGTAAAAAAGTGTAATTTTGTTAATGTATATATACTTCTTATCTCATTAGTCGACCCACAAAGCAGAGCCCCAAAAAACTGAACCCTAAATCGATCTACTGCAAGTCGAGCTACTGCTGATGTACAAATCGAGCTCTCAACTCTCAATCTGGTCGATCGAGCAGCTCTTTCTGGTCTCAATCGAGCTGCTACTGCTCGACCCTAAACTGAATTGTATGTCTCAAAAAAAGGGTTACCGAACGGACCTTCAAAGTTATTTCGTGCATTGACTTGATCATAAGAATATGCAGAATATTGGGCCATGGAGGGACACATTTGTGTTGCATGTAATGGGCTACCACATAGGGTGCACCCACCATTGTGTGCATAATTGGAAAAATTCATGCTTTTACTTAAAAGGAAAAGAACTTCAGCTACAAATGAAAAAACGAATAATAAAATTCCTCAAAATCGCACGAAGTTGCAACTGATCTAGCAGGGTCTAATTGCCTTAATTCCTCTCCCAATTGAAAGTCTTGTGTCAATGATTTGGCTCTAGTATAACATAATTAAGAATGACTAACTAAAAGCAAATAATATAGTGACAACGCAAATAACACAGGAACTAATGATAGGAAACTAAAAAGAAAAAAATAAGTAAATAAAAAAAAAGTTAATACTAATCAGATTCACCGTAACCTAAATGCAAGTATTATATCAATTTTTTTTTATTTATATTTTTTTTTGTGGTTATAAGATACTAACTACAACTAGTAGAAGGGAAAAAATCAATTCAAATCTTCTAGATTTCCTAAAAAAATATTTAAGTCCCCGGCAACGGCGCCAAAAACTTGTTGTGAAATTTTATTGTACTCGCAAGCGCACGAATCGGATTGAAGTATAGCAATGCAAGTGTGAGGTCGAACCCACAGGGACTTGTGTTTTTTTTTATAGGAAAGCTAAATATATTTAAACTGATAAAACCCTAACCTAGTTAACAAAAGTCGAGGGGGTGTTTTAAACTAGAAAATTAAACGAGCAAAAATAAAAACAAATAAATAAGTTGACAATTGAACAAACGGGAAAAGTGACTATGGTTTCAGAATCCACACTCATATTTCCATAGCAATTACTGAGAAACTCTTATTTATTTTCCTACTCTTCTTCACAGTAATTTGGTGGCTAAAATAGCCGTGGAAACTGTCATTGTTAAGACCTCTTAGAAAAAACAGCTTATGTACGCTCCTCCTCGCCGTAACGTTCAAGACCGAAATATCATATGTATCCGTTCAAAAAAAAAAATCACAGAAGATATCCAGTACTTGAAAATCAAAACTTGCATAACAGGGCTTAATAATTAGCTATCAATTTCAAATCATGGAAAAAACCTGATTGAATTCATATCCAAAATTACTAAATTAATTAATATGAGATTGGAGCGATTATTCGATTAAAATCAAACGTTCGGAAAATAAATAAGGAGTACGTAAATAATTGCTACAAAATATGAGGTTTCATCCTTAACCCTAGTCTAGAAATCTAGCCGCTCATAGATAAAAACAAGTCAAGCAACCGACTAGAATCCATAAAATAATAAAGCTTACAAATATTTCTTTGCTCTCTTGTTCTTCTATTCCCCGCCGTCTCCTTGTTCGGCCGCAGCCGCGGTGTAATTCCATCCTCTTCTGTCCGAACCCCTTAATTTATATAAACTATGTTCAAAGTCTCCTTAGGAAAGGAGAATCCATTATTGCCTAAAACTCCCATTATTTGGCACGACAGGATTTGCAAAATTACCTCATTAACTAGGAAGAGAATTATTTTTGTGTTAAATATCTTGCCTTGTATTCCCAGTCAACCCAATTACTTAGGGCACCCAATTTCCTTTTATTCTTCCCGTGCAAATCTATATAAGTTTCATGGTCCAAATTTCCATCTCGTAAGGATTAGATTGGGTGTGGGTGCTTTTCTCTTCCGTTATAAACTTGGTCCCATTGATCAACGACTGGAATATTTTTGTTACAATCATTGTTTTTCTGCAAATTAAGAATTTAAAGTGAATAATTAGAAACATAACAATTATATCTAATTGAGCACCAAAAAACAATTAACAATATGCGATATGGGGATTACTACATGTCAATATTTTGGGCTTATCACCTCTTCCGAGCCCCAATATATTTCGGATTCGTGGCAAATCTCGGAATGCACCACGTGTCGCCCTCTGACTAGGGTTAGGAAGCTCAAAGGACACGACCCATGTGTAGAGTCAGGTGGCGTTTTAGGCTGTCACATCATCGCCAGCTGTCACCACCCCAATGGCTATATCCGGTACTGCTTCATTTCCCGCGCTCTCTCTTTGAAATTTTCGCCTTCCTTACACACACGCGCGCGCACATCCCGCAGAACCTCCAGAGCGTCTTTCTCTAGAAACAACAAGAAACTTCATCGATCAAGACCAGATCTTCATCAAAACTCCCACCACCTTCTTCGATTAGTAGGTATTTGGCTTTCTTTCCTTGTTTTCGACATCTTTTCATGTATTTTTTTGCGTTCTCTAAGTTGATATCTTGGTCGTCGTTGATTTTTGGGAATGATGAAAGTGCCATGAACAGTTATCGCACTGTTCATCATTCAACTTGTTCTTTCCGAGATGACATGTTCTTTCCGAGACCATAAATAGTTGACTTTAGAAGCTAGCATTTAGCCGACGTGTAGCAACCTCGACCGCGTTACTGAGGCGATGTGACCGAACCGGGTTGAAGTCGGGATATCTCAGGCAGAGTTTAGACAAAAATCGAGTCAAATTAAAATTTCTTTGACCAATTTGCATATAACTAACCATCATTTTTTTCTACCCATGCACTTTTTTAGGCCTGGTTGCCCAGGAGCCGATTGCCATTTCTTCTGGGAGCAACAACTCGGGTTTGGATAGCTCCACCGACTCCTTCGACCCTCAGATGAGTCATTTGAAGAGGCTATTAGATAAGGAGCTGGCCCCTGACCTGGATATGGTGTCTGTAGAAATGGACTTGGACCCACTTGCCCTTGTTCCCCTCGGATCTTGCTCCAGCCCAAGAGTTAGATCATTTGCATCATTCTCTGAAGAACCGAGAGAAGAGAACTCGATAAACCAAGGAGAGATTAGTAGTGATGATAGCGAGGCTAGGGACGAAAATGGTGCCAAGGACGAGATTGAAGAAGACCGGGTTGAGGGCGACAACTCTGAGAGCAATCCAAACCCCTACCTCCACTTTTTTAGCAGAGATGTTGACAAGTATAGGGCCTTCTCCGAGCAATACCATATTCCAGACGATGTGAACCTTGTTCTGGTGAAGGAGGAGGACATCACCTTTACCCCTGCCATATCACCGTACCCATAATGGCCACCATGGAGGGTGGCCTCCGTTTTCCTATGAACTAGCTTCTCCGCCAAATCCTATATGAGTACAAGTTGACCCCACGTTACCTTGTCGTGAATGCCTTGAGGGAGAAGCGCAATTTTGTCTGACATTTTCGATTTGCTTGTAGTGTATAGTATGTCCCTGAACAAGGGGTTGAAGCGTCGGTTTTTGACATGTCGGTCTAATAGGGCATACCTACCTTATTAACCAGCTCCCCGACTCGGATCGCTGGGCAAACGACATTGTAGAAGTCTATGGCAACTATGAATTTGACCCGGAGGAGGAACGAACTTATCCTGTGTCGTGGTTAAGGATGTTTATAGGTCTTTTTTCTTTCATTATTTCATTGCTTCTGCATTTTTCTATAATGCCATATTTCTCGAGCTAAACTCTTCCTTTTTGCAGATCTGTCGCTTGTGTCCACTAGTTTGCATAAGGCGAAGGACGAAGGCCATATCCAAGCTGCCTACAAAATTCCTTTGCCGAGCAGGTTTGCCCACGTGGTCCTCGAGTACAAGCCTTCCTATACTTTTTTTTTAAAGAAGAGGCAAAAGAAGAAAGCCAATGAGGGCGAGGCTAGACCAAGCAAAAAGTGGAAGAGGCCAAGCAAAAAGGGGAAAGGAAAGGAGACTATGGAAATCCCTTCCTTAAGTGCTAGTGAAGACCTTGATCTCCACCGAGCTCCCATTGAGGAGTTGATCAGAAAAATCTAATAGCCGAGGGAGCTAGACTTCTTTAAAGACGAGGTGACGACATCTGAAGACGAACTCCTAGATTTGAGGAAAGCTGTTGCAGCTCGAAAAACAACAAAAGCAAAGGCAGCCGTAGCAGCGAAGCGGGTACTAGGAGTTGGGGACGGCTCAGCAGCACTTGAGTAGTTGAAGAAATGAAAAATTGTACCAAGCTCGAGTACTGGAGGAGAGACGTCAAAAAAGAAGGGCCATTTTGAGAAGGTAGTCCCCGAGAAGGGAGTTGTCGATACGGCTACCAATAAAATGACTCCAGTGCCATTCCGAGTCACTCCAAAGCTGCGAAGCAGACACCCCATCATGACCTCTGACAGTGTTCGCGACGAACCGAAGCTTGCTTTGCCTCTGCGTCAAGGTATCTCCCTTCCAAAGGATATGGAGCAATGTCTCGTGAGTTGGATTTCAACATCGAAGGCATGTTCACACACATGACCTTGGTAAGATCCGGACTTGAGCTGACTTTTGATTATTTCTTTTCTATACGTTTTAGTGATCCTTGCTTTTCCTTTCAGTCTTACCAGTCTACCGTGGCTCTTCATAAGAATCTCCTGACCATTACTAGAGGCATTCTCTCCACAAAGAAGAAGCTCCAAGAAAAGATCCAGAAGAGAGAGAAGGCCAAGAAGCAACTGAAGACTTCGTCATCCAAGCTTGAGACGGTCAGGAAGAGGCTGGCCCAGATGGACGAGAAACATAAGAAAGAGCTCTCGAATGCACACGCGGCTGGGTACTAGGAATGGAGGAATTTCGTGACGGAGTACTACATTGATCAGGTGGACGATCTGGTTGAAGGAGGCTTCAAGATGGGTGCAAAGATTTACTTCTTCAAGGGGATTGCACGAGGGTATGGGCTCGGTTTAGGCGCAACCAGTGTTTCAACCGAGTCTGACCTCAGGGTTGTATCCCAAGTGCCTATGCCTGGGGTAGAAATGCCCGAGTCCCCCGAATTAGAGCCCCAAGCTGAGGATATTGAGGACGAAACCGAAGCTAACAACTTATTGAATGACCCTGAACCGTCTATTCAAGTTTAGAATCCCGGCGAGACAAGCTGTTGTACGACCATGACTTGAGCTGGGTCAGCTTCAACTCCTCTCCTCGTAACCAGGTGGCCCACGAACTTTTTTTAACAGACTCCAAATGCCCATTTCTCGGCGTTGAGTTTTACCCCATGCTTCTTCAGAACGACAAACATCTCGGTGAGGTGGGCAATGTGATCCGACTTGTGTATACTCTTCACCACCATATCATTTTATGTAGGCTTCCATAATGAATCTGAGCTGGTCTTTGAACATCTGAGACACCATACGTTGATACATAGCGCCAACATTTTTTAAGACGAAGGGTATGAATCTATTGCAATATAGGGCATGGGGGTGATGAATGCAGTTTTTTCCATGTCACCTTCATCCATGAAGATCTGATGATGACCTCGGTAGGCGTCCATGAAGCTAAGCCTGTCATGTCCAACTGTTGCATCTATGAGTTAATCAATCCGATGGATTGGGAAACAATCCTTTAGTGAGCCAAGTCAAATACTGCACCTCTTTAATCGCTTGAGCTTCCAACAACTAATCCACTTCAGTGATGATCGCCCCGGCATAAGCTGCAGAAGATCTTCTCGGTTTCTGCACAATAGGGCGCCTCATTGGATCAACATTAAGCTCGTGTCGGACAAAGGCGTGATCCACCCCAGGCATCTCGTAGGGGGTCCAAGCAAAAACTTCAATATTTGCTCGAAGAAAAGCGATCATCTCTTCTTTCTCGGATTCAGACAAAGAGGATCCAACCAAGAAGTAACAGCTTCCGCCCTCATAGATTGGTACTGTTACAAGGTCTTCCACCGATTTTGCTTCGGGTGGCCTCCCTCCAGTATGAGAGCATCTGACACTTCCACCCATTGCACTCTTTTAGGTTTAACTTTTGGTTTTCTGACCACCATAGAGATATAACACTTCTTTTATATCTGATCGCCTCAGATATCTTCATGACAACCATTGACCCCAATAAACTAATGATAGGTAGACGCTACAGCTTTCATGGCGTGATGTCAATTTCTCCTGAGAATAGCGTTGTAAGGGCTTAGTGAATTCACCACGGTGAACTCGACCTATTGGGTTCTTGATCCACCTCAGACGGGTAACGAGATCATGCCAAGTGGGTAGACAAGCGTGCCGCTGAATCCAACTAACGGGACTTTAGTAGGTTTTACATCATCCGACAAGAATCCGAGTCATCTAAAACGAGAATAATACATCACCTCAACTACACAACCCAGATCTATCAGCACCCTCTAAACACTATGTTTGTGTATCCCAAGTGAAATTACTAAGGCATCGTTATGGGGGAACTATAAACCTTCTAGGTCCTTCTCGATGAACGTGATGGTCCACTAAGATTCTTTGGTTGGTAGCATTCGCTTCGGTGCTTGCCCGACCGTTGCGGATGTCGCTTGGTCACTTTCTTTTTGAAATCGTGTTTCGTTGTTTTAGTCACTAGGCCATGGATGACATGCATAATGATAGGCTTCTTCTCCCCGATTGGTCTCGCACCGGGGTTCTGTGCTCATTCCAATGTCTTGGCTTGGTCGATAAAGCGATCTAGGTGTCCCCCCGATAACAAGAGTCTCCAGATAAGCTTTGAAGGGTTTGCAGGCCGTAGTGTAATGGCCTTGTTCTTAGTGATACGTGTAATACACCCTTTTATCCTTGTGCTTGTCATGTGTCCCGAGCCTATGATCCGGCCAATGGAAGAACGATTCATTTTTTATTTGCCTTAGGAGCAGGTAAATCGGCTCGGTGAACACGGTTACCTCGGTGATGAAGTGGCCTGCTTTCGGTGTCCTCTTCTGGCCAGCTTTGATTGTGTTGACTGCTTTCTTCTGGCTACCCAAGACATGGATGACTTTGGCGGAGGAGTTTGTGGCGGGAGCATCTCGCTCAGTTAATAACTCCTCCAACTCTATATACTTGTTGATGCGCCGCTTCAAGTCATCTATATCCTTTGGAGGGTGAAGCATCAGATCGGTGAAGATTGGACTCTTGCTTTCCAAGCCCTCCTTGAAAGAAGTCGAGGCAATTCCCTGATCACACCCTTGGATCTGGTGGAAAAGCTCCCAATACCGAGCCGCATACTGATGGAGCATCCCATATGAGCGCTTCTTCATTCCGAGAAGGGAATCCACTTCCTTCTTCCGAGTGTTACTAGTAACAAACCGTGACATAAACGCTCTTTCAAGTGCTTCATAACTTCCAATGAACCCGTTGTCAAGCTTGTTGAACCATAGTGCCCCGAGGGTACCAAGGGTCATTGGGAAGAGTCTGCACATCACAACCTGGTCATTGGTGTACAAATAGATGATTTGCCTATAGTAGATCAGGTGGTTGTACGTGTCGGTTAACGCATTATAGCGGTTCAACTTCGGCAAAGTGAAACCAATCGGGAGGGTTGCCGAGGTAATCTCCTTTGGAAAAGGTGATCTCGACGGTTGCTTGAGGTGATCGTCTACACTTGGCAATGGTGGGAGATTTAGGACAGCGAAAAAGTTTGAAGTCTGAGCTCTCTTTTCAGGTAGAACGTCCCTAAAATCGGGTTGTCGTTTTGTTCCATCAGCTTGGTGGTGTGAGCTTTCCTTCCAATCCTTCTCCCTACGTGGATCTCAGGTGTCACCGTCTCCGTAGTCGTTCCTATCACCCCTACCATTGCTCGGTACGAGTGACACTTCCTAGTCTCACCATCTTGGATAATCAGAAGGTTTCCGTCCTGTCTTTTTGGCCGTCGTTGATTTTGTCTCGAAGATCAGCATAGGACTTTGTCTTTTGTGAAGGGGTTTTCTGATGACAACTATCAACTGTTTGTTCGCGCGATGGTCGTTGCGCGGAGCCTTTTTGATATGAATAGGCTTGTATTTCCCGTCTTCAAAATAGTACACCGTCTCATGTGTTGCTAATTGTCTCGAGCATGGCGTTCGAGAGCTCGACACCGAGATGTTGGATGACCGTTGGCGATAGGCTTGGATCTTGTCCCCTCGAGAAATGCTCAACTAGAGGGCTCCTGTGTCTAAGGACAAGGGCCTTGGTTGTAGCAGGACTGTTGAGGGGGAATTCGAGATGATCCTTTACCGAACGTCTCTCACTGGGATGTTCATTATTGTGTCCCGATTTAGAGGTTTCTATGACCTCTACCGGAGCCTTTTTCTTTACAGCCTTAGTGAGTTTGGCCATCTAAGCTCTCATGAGAGCCATCTCTGCGTCTCTCTCCTCGAGGCGCTGAGTCAGATGCTGAATGGTGAGTTGTTTTGAGTCGGGACTCAGGGTGAGTCTGGCAATGTTTGGTAAAACGGAGACAGAAATGTGAGGGGTGGTTTTTCGGTCTTTAGAAGATGAAGGGAGTTTAGGATCATCGGGATTCAATTCGCCACCCATGGTTTCTCAAGAAATGGTGAACAAAGAGTGAAAAAGAGGAAAGGAAGGTTAGATTTGGAGTATGAACACCAGATTCTGGGTTGAAGTGCCCCAACAGAGTCGCCAATTTTGGTGTCCTCCTCCAAATGATCCTTCTGGATTGAATCTTTCCAGCGTGAGTAAGAAGATCTGACTCTCTTGTTAACTCTACACAAGTAACACCCGACGTCAGTGCCAAAACCAGCCGGAATGTGGCTGGGGAACACATTCCGACGTTCTAATGAGAGACTTAGAGAAGTACCAGAGAAGTAGAGAGTAATGGATTGTATTGTGTACCTTCTAGGGTTACCTCTCTTCACCTGGGCTCCAAACTCAGGTGTGGATCGTACGCGCTGCTCGGCTGACGTTACGCTACGTCACGAGCCGTGTTCGTTATGATTGCATGTGTATGTTACAAATCCTTGAATGACGCGTGTCATAACGGCTCGTCCATAGTCATGATGACGTATGAGGGACGCGGTTACATGCACATGGCCTGTCGTGAGCTGATTATGCACGGTAATCGTCTCGAATGCCATCATCCATGACGTGTAAGTTGAATTGCCTTCCGCCTTCCTCGTGAGTCACTTTGGGTTTACCCGGCTCGGGCGACTCGTCCGGATATCTTTTGGGATAATTGGGCGTTTGGTCCGAACCAACTTTGACCCTTATAACCTTTACGTTTCGGCCCACTACAACCACCATTAGTAATTGAATAGAATAATATGTAACAAAAACCATTAATAGTCGTAACAAATGAACAAAAAGAAGCAATAAACCGAACCATAAAAATGCACAACACATGAACCAAAGTGTTATTATCTATTAATATGCACAACTTTACCTTTTTGTGTTGCAGGCCTATTTATAATTTGGGCTGAAAACAAACAGAGGCTTGGCTCGTTTGGGTGTTTGTGTAGTAAATGAACCAAGCTCGAGTTAATTGTAACTCAACTCGTTTGTATAGGCTTAGTCCGTGTAGTAAACAAACCGAACTCCAGTATTCAATACTAAATGAGCGGAGCTCGAGTTCATTTATTTGGGCTTTGACTCGAGCTTGATTATTTGACTAGTTTTGAAAGAGTGGAGCTCGAACAATCAAAGCTCAGCTCGGTTTGTTTGCAACCTTATTTGTATTTATACCATAAACTATCACACAAATAAGAAATTCATACCATATTTGCTTTGGTTGAACTGAGTTAAGGAGGTGGGATGGAGTTGGTCCAGCCCAGTACAACGGCAATTGAGGGCCGAGGGAGGGATGCTTGGTTTTTTCCTCTTTCAACAATAACTGCTTGTTACACTATATTTATGGATATTTTGACCGTTTATGTAGTATGACCACATGGTATTCAACATGTTTATGAACAAATCCTGTTTCGACCAATTTAGGATGAAATGGACTATTATGGAAAGAAGCTGGTCTTAGCGGCTCAAAATTGGAAAAAATTCTACAGTTGCAGCAACTACATGGCTTCAATGGAATCTGTTGATTCAATCAAAGAGTCACAAGATTCATGACCAACTGGATCCAGGACTTCAGCTTCTGCTGCCGCGGGAAGGAAGAGCTTGACACAGTGATATAATGAGGCAGATAGAGAGGGTCACCAAATTCAAAAAATAAAATTGTGAGAAAAGCCTTCTAAACTTGGATTCAGATATCATCGAGCCACTAAAATAATATTGCCCTATTGACAATAAAACAGAGAAAAACTGCAAGTCGCCTTCAATTATGAGAAAATACCTAACAAAGTTTAATTTTTCACCGTTCCATAACCCAGTGCTGGATTACATGTATGAGAAATAACCCAACAAAAACGGCGGCTCCAAGAACAACGGTGATTCGAACCCACAAATAGGAGATAAATGCCCTGAGCACAATCGCATCCCATAACCATAACCACAAAATGCAGAAAGCTGATCCTAGTGCAGCACCCACCACCACCTGGCTGATCGTATGGAGCTGTTGCGAAACTCGTAACCATGACTGCAAAAACAAAAGCAGAGAAGTCAGCAAATTTTTTATTCTTTTTTTAATTTTCTGAACTTGGAAGTTTCATTCCAAATTCCAGCAGCAGGTACAAGGACTCCAACAAATAAATGGAGAAGGATTTCTAGAGACTGGATTACACTATATCTAAGAAGCTGGGAAACAGATGCAGGACAAAGGATACGATGCGAGACAGATGTGGATACATCGTTTCTTCAAAAGTCAGGACATGTTTTACCCAAAACGTAATTACAAAATTCACAAACATTATAGATGTATCTTAGGATTTCAGTATAGACGTCGAAAACGTTATATCCATCAGATTAAAATGAAGAAACACCAGTAGTGTGATTCTGAAGGTACAAATCAATGGTCATTATTGATTTATACAAAAAAATCAAGTTTTACAAGTACTTAAGTACTTATGAACTAAACATCCATGGAAAATTTGGCTCTAAAACCTTCATTTTAATCACCTAATGCGTCCTCAATGTCTGCCCCGAAGTCCCCAAATTGTCCAAGTGTGCTTTTCAATTATTAATTGTAGTGGGCCAAGAAATAACATTCAAAGGGGTCTCGGGTCACGAACCAAGAAGGTCCAAGGGCCAGGAACGGTACCAGAGCCCATTAATAAAGACATACGTGATGAGCCGTCCGAGATAGGCCCATCCGAGACATACCGGTGTCTCGGCCGGGATAAAACTATGAACTGGACGAGTCATCCGAGACGGAACGTATCCGAGATGATTCGGAAGGATGAGCTGAGATCTCGGAGACGTCCTTTGTGACGTCATCTGAGGCGGTTAATGTTCATAACAAACTTGGGAAGGCACATGTGCATGCTACAGCTGTCCCAACGTCAGCATGACGGTTTCCGAAGCGGTTATGCTACGTGCCCAACTTTGATTGAAGGACGCGTGCATGCGATGATTGCAAATCTGGCTCGTGATGCTTGGTGACGTCATCCGAGCCAGAATGACTGATCTGCCCCTGTACTTGGGGAGCCTATAAATACGAAGCAAAGGAGCCCTAAAGAGGTACACAACACTTTCTCTCTCTACCCTCACATTTCCTCTAATACTTCCTACTCCGATCATTTACTAGACCGTCGGAGTGCCTTCCCTGACCACACTCCGGCCAGGTTGGGTGCTAACGACGTGTGCTACGTGTGTAGGGAAACCTAGAGGATCATCCATTACCCACTCGCCGCTCACTTGAGTCAAGAATCGTTCAAGAGGTTCTTCTGGTATTTTGAGGACACCACATTAACTTTCCGCTCTTTCAACATATGACTTTTCGGGAATGAAAACTTTGTTTCTTGCAATCAAAATAAGTTGGCCATCAACGAGTGCGCTGAGAGTCCCCAAAGTGTCAAGTGCACTTCTCATATGATAACATTCTGCTCTTTCATCATCGACTATTTTGGGAATGAATCTGGTTCTAGCAAACAAAACCTAAGTGGGTCGTACAACTTGATTGTTAAGCACATGCTTATATCTCATTGCATGAATGTTAAAACATGTTACTCAGTATTCGAAAGAAATCTAGACAAAAAATAAAGATGATAGAGTACATGGTCACAGTGTTTTCTTAGCTTCTCCCGTAAAGCAACTTCTGATACAAACCAACCAACCAGCCACCAGAACATTACACTTGAGCCTTTCTTTACCATAAAAAATTTGCTAAATATGCAACATGGAAAAGTAAACTTTCTGGTCTTTCACTTTTTAGTTTTTTTCCAAACACTGAAGAACTTCATTTTAGATTATCGGGTAAGAGGAAGGGAGCCCAACCCATGAGCCTGGGTCCAAGCAACACTCAAGTCTTACCTGGCCACTATGACTGGGATCTACCTAGCTTACTCATGCAATTATGGATTTCAAAATTGCATGGCAAATGGAGGAAGGATTTTGAAATTCCTCATGATGTTTCTGGGTAACTGGACAAGTTGTTGAACCCAAAACTTTAATTCTATTTCTGGAATAGCTACTACGGTACAACCATATGGTTATATGAACTCAAGTACATCCTCCTTACTAACTTTAGCAATATAAATGTATCTTATAGTGGATCTCAATTTGTTGATGAAATGTGTCACCTTCATAGTTCTACTGCTGCTCGTCCAATAAAATGAATACGTAGTTTGAAAATTAAATAAAGGTTTTGCATTAATATCATACTAGTACTAACATATTTCGCCATACTTACAAGATATGAACCAAATGCCAAAGCAAGGCCACTAAGCGTTATTGTAAGTCCATTCATCCCTAGCCACTGAAACACTGAGACAACAATCAGAGAAAACATGTATTAGAAATCAAAAGTGCCAAGTTTAACTAGTAAATAGGCCTTAAAAATAATTGCAACAGCAATAAGTAAATAATAACATTTTTTTTTTTTTTGGGCAAGAAAAAAATAACTAAACCAAGGAACTGAGTTATATCAAATGAACAGATTAACGAATGAATGGACAAGACAAGCACTTGTGAGGCAGAAGAAATGGAATGCACTAAGTTGGAACTATAGTGTGCATTAGGGAATGTATATGGAGCTTACATGGCATCCTGTCATTCCCTTTCACCTCACATACCATTGAAGAGGCATAATCTTACATAAATGGGTATTATCCAGCTCATGGAAACCAGATACAAAAACAAAGAGAATGAGTTTCTCACAATTTAGAAGTGGACTCCTCATTTAAAAGTGCTCCATTAATTATAATTTGACATTATTCCTTACTGATAGTATGTGATATTTGTACCACATCTCCATTAGTAGTCTAATAAATTCATACTAACCCAGGAAAACTCATTTGGATTGTCTGGAATACAGGAGGGTTTGGAAGTCACTTCTTACTTGTCGAATTCTGCAAGAACAGTGTGCAAAGCATAGATTCGTAATGGTTATAGAGACAATGTAGCCTTTTATGACACTAACTTCCCCCAATATTAAATGTTCTCAAGTGAGATGTCGCTTCGGCCTACCTAGTTTGTATTAGTTAAACGTCAAAACACAAAGCTCGTTAAATTCGTTAAACTAAAAAGTCCTGCAAGAAATTTAGGCTCCATTATGTCTATCTCCTGAACTGTTCATTTTAAAATAGAATTCGAATGGGTGGTTGTTTAGATGGTTTACAGTTATACACTGAACTACAAGTTTTTTTCTCCACAAAAGTAGAACTAAAAGAAATTTGCAAAATTATTTTCATGATTTGCATTCCCAAATTGAAATGAGCGGATTTTGTAAAAAAATTAATTAAATTGCTTTTTCAAATGCCAATTCAAAAAAAAATAATTGATTTTTCAAAAGAAAAATATATAAATTATGGTAGAGATTAGACAAGCAAAGCCTTACTAGAAACTACAACAAATATGATGAAAAAGAAGATCGATTGTGCATGCGATGATGGCATTCCAGGGTCGGATCTCAAGTTAGAAACAGGTCGCTGTTGGTTTAGAACCCCCTTCAGAACGGTGCAGAGTCCAGAATTTATAACTTGACCCATGGCAACCCATAATGCTTTAGCATCATGCATCCAAAGAAGCACAGCACCAAAAAGAGCAGCCACAAGCCACTTGCTCTGCAATCAACAGCAGCAAAGCTTTTGAAATCACAAGGAAATATAATGCATGCATGTTTCTAAGGAGGGAAATTTCATGCGGCCCATCTTCTATGAAAAGAATTGAGAACATCACCTAATAAAAACTTAATGCATAAATCATTAACTAAGCGTATGAAAAAAAGGCAAAAGTTTGTTCAACCTTTGTTGACATCTATGATGAGTTAGATACAGAATGACACTAATGAGAGACTGTTAACTCAACTAATGAGGACAATATTAACTGCAATGTTGTACTCATCTTCTACATTTGCAAATTAGTTGACACTTGGATATCATGAACGCAAGTATACCAGGCCTTCCATATAAGTAAATTAATCCTAATGCTGCTGACTAAACATATCAAGATATACTGGCCCTAAGCCTACTAGAATGACAAGTCGACAACCAATTGCCTATGTTAGCACATTCTGTGAATTACAAAAGCAAGGCATGACAAACATGAAACATGTTTTGTTCTACTGTTTCAAGAAATTCGGTTAAGCAAAGGATGGGCATTGGGCGTGCTGTCCTATTTGGCACCAGCCCAAGTTAGAATTTAAGACAGGAATAAGTTTAAGAAAAAATACAGGGTTCAAAAGCTTCAAAAATATGGGCATGCAAATATACGCACAAAAACAACCAAAACAAAATTCCACTCGTGGATATTGTTCTTTGGCAGGGCGTGTGGTGGTAGTCAGGGGTGGAGCAACAAATCTTGGCTAGTGAGGACAAAATCATACCTAAAATGATGTGTGTGCGTGTGTATGTTTGTTTCAAAAGTAGAAGAATATTTATGAGAGAATCAATACAATAGGAAATCTTAGATACACATTAAATTGAAACAACCCTCGATAACTTTTTATATTTTAAAATATAGATGAAACGTCAGTCGTTATAAAAAAAGAAAAAGGTTTAGATGTCTTTTTCATTATAGACATAAGGTATTATTCATCAATTAATTCACTCTATGCAAACAGCTTCTTCACAATCTTATACTCTTTGTGTGTGTGTGTGTGTGTGTATTGTATTTGGATGAAATGTTTCAGATGATTGAGACTTGAAGCTCTGGTTGTCTGGTATCAAATACTTTGGGATAATACCACAACTTTCATGGGTTAAATCCACTAATTAACTAACAAAAGTCTTAACAATAATAGGGATTCCTAAATGAAGGGGCTCAAATGACCATATTGCCTCCACCCTTGGTGGTAATCAACTGCAAAATCCCCAATTAGGTGTGGAACAGCAACATTTGTGGTCATTTTTTTTTTTTTTTTTTTGTGGTCTATCTTGTTGTCTTAGCTTGTATAGTTTGTTTAAATCTACGAGTTTATGTGCTTTAGGAGTTCCAATGCTTCTCATTGTCTTGTTGCCTTTGAAATTGAATTGGTGATTTTTTCGTCTATCAAACTACTGGTGCTCGATTCTTCACATTTATAGGAAAAAAAATATTCGATTCAACTAGGAGAACTACAGATACATTACAGTTCTCTTGTTTTTTTTTTCCTCCTGGGTTTGAGGTGAACAATTGGGGGGGTGTTATAGACAGTTTCCTTACTTCACGCAATTGAGTGTTGGTGTAGATTTGAAGATAGTGTGCAGCGTGGGCAAACTTAAATTTGGTCCACACCTTCTTATCTCAGACGAAGTTATGAGCAGTTAGTGTTTTCCGGTGTGTAGCAAAAATGGAATCCAATCAGAACTCAGAAGCTTTAATAGCCGTTCAAAAAAAAAAAATATTCAGAAGCTTTTAATACAAGAACACAAGAATTCAAATTGCTGTCTTTCATCATACATTTACATGAAAGTGAAATCAGGGAAGAAAACAAAAGTACGAACCATGCTATTGAGAGTGGACTCGAGCCCGTTGGCTCTGAAATTTGGGCGAAACTCAGAGGACCCATTAATGAAGGATTCATTTTCAAAAGCACCAACACCTTCATCACCGCTCATGGCGTTTCGACTCGAGGCCCTTTTATAGAGCGAAACAGGTTTGTGGGAAACAAATTCACGGTGGGAAAACAATTTCGAGGAGGGAAGAAATGGGAGAGTGGAAGCAGTTTTCGCAGATTTAAGTCTTGTGGTGTATGCGTATGCAGTCTTGTTTCCGGTGCTGGTGATAGTGGAGAGAGGATTGAATAGAATGGTCGTTAGCGCTGACATTTTTGTTTTCTACTTCTACTCCCTTGGAGATTCGGGTACTAGATATATGCTACTCCCTCGGATCTTCTAAGTTTCTATTTTGGGCCGCCAGTATATTAATTTTATAGGGTCTTGCTAACGAGTGCATTATTGCACCCGTTAAGGGTACAAAAAAATATATTTGTTAGGTCTCATTTGTACTTTATACACTTGTACATTTAAGTACACTTAAAAGTGTACTTTAAAGTACAAGTGTGACCCACAATTGTACTTTTTTGTACCCTTAACAGGTGCAATATTGCACCCGTTAGCATTTCCCAATTTGATATAGGAGTAGCGAGTAGGTAAATGTGTGGATATCTCGTTTTATTTTGTAGATTTTATTTGAAAAAGTTAGAAGATAAAACAATAATGATGATAGGGTCTTGCCTTGAAATTTAGGGTTTACTCTCATCTAAGATTTCAAGTTCGATTCCCCTTATCAGCAAACTCTAGGGCTATTGGGATTATATCCAGTCGTTACCTCTAAGGTCCTGAAATTAGTCGAGGTGCGCGCAAGTTGACTTGGATAACCGCTTTTCAATAAATGAAATAATATAAATGTGGACTTCTGCCACTAGATTGAAAAATATTGTTTTGAAAAAGGAGTCGTCACCCGGGTTTTTATTTTGGAAAACGATTTAACCCGAGAAATCGTTTTGAAAATGATTTAAAATAATGTGACTCTCGCGTCATTAAAAAAAAAAGAATTTGATTTGAAAACCAGAGATCTTTGGATTCGGGAGTCAGGTTACAAACAGGAAAAGTTTTTAAGGAACCCCGCTCGCCCGATTGAAAATCGGTCTTTACTAAATATTTGTGGGATTTTTTAAAAATATTTTAATGCTAAACTTTAATCAGGTAAACCAATAATCATGCAAAGTAAATAATTAAACATTGAAAAAGGAAAAGAAATAACATAATCAACGAAATAACAACAAATTAATAAAAGAAAACTCATTTTCTCAAACTGTTTTTAAAAGAAAATGATTTAAAAATTTGAATTTGGAAAAGGGTACCGTGCGACACTCCCACGTGTACCGTGCGGTACAGGTAGAGTGTCGTGCGACATTGTTTACCCAACAAACAATTTGAAAATTTGATTTTCGACAGAGATGGAAACACATGCACTTCTATGACTTATAACTACATAAAATTGATTGTTTCAAAGTTGAAAAATCATATTTTTATATGGAAAATGTTCCTCCTCAAAGATCATACCTGCATGCCTTGTTTGTTAGGGGGGATATGGGGTTGGGATTTGGGGATGTGTTGGAGTGGGTCCCAAAATCCATTGTTTGGTAACCATATTTGGGATGAGATTTGAAATCCCCACCCAATTTTAATCCCCATCCGTACGGCCAATAGAATCCCATGGGGGGGTGGGGGATTTGGATGGGATTTCCCCATTTTAGTGCAAACCGGATATCCCGAGCAATATCCCGTCGAACACAAACACCGGATATGAATTTTTCCCATCCATTGATATCCTGAGCAATATCCATTTATCTCCGGCCAAACAAACGAGGTCATAATGCAACGATTGCATTATACGGCATGATCACAGAGTTTTTGATTGAATGATTTTTACTGGAACATGGGCCTACCAAATGCAAAGATGATATGGGAAGATCATCCTGCACTTGGTATACCTCCCCTCAGGGTACCAAGGTATACCTCCCCTCAGGGTACCAAAGTCATGGACTTCGGCGAAACGGAACTATACCTTCGAATGAAACTCTGGGAACGAGTACCCTCCTTGCATGGCTGACTCTAACTTCAAACTCCTTTGTACCTCCGGGGTTCCCTTGATACGGCAATGTGATCTTTGGTTCTGGGTTTAATGAAGTGGGTGATGATCAGGATAGGACCAAACTGAGGACAGAGTAACAGGAGCTATGGGTTTCGAATGGGTCTTTTTTCTAGAGGAGTTTAGGAATGACTTTGGGGAGAATTGATGATGGTAATGGGAGGTTTTAAGATAAGAGCACAATTGGACAGAGCTTAGAGGAATTTCTTCATGGTTTTCGATTCTGTTCTTCCCTTGGACCCCCGTTGGGTATTTATAGCCGTTTGAAACCGATCGATCATCATACAAACTTGGTGCGTACTCAAAGATTGTGGGCTACATGAGTAGATTTTCCCTCCTCAAGAAATCATGATGAAGCTTGGGTGCAATCCTCAAATATTTGAGCTGCTGGAACTCTGCAGAGAATCGATGTGATACTTGATAGTGTCGTGCGGCTGTCCCGCGCGGTATTGAAACTGTGTCGTGCTGCACTCTTCCACCGCCAATCAAAGAAAAGGAAGCCGTGCGTGATAGTTGAGTGTCGTGCGGCACTGTTGACCATGTTGATTTCCTTTGATTTGAAGGATATCAATTCGAGAGGTTTTCCGAGCGTTTCTTTTCCTCATCGGAGATTAAAAACGTGTACGAGAGCTTAATTTTGGGGTGTCTACATTTGCTCCTCTTTGACGAGGCTTATCAGTCATTGTGTGATGAAAGTCGCGTCAAATATAAAGACACCCCTCAATTCAAACATTCTCATGCGAAAAAAAACAAGTAAATTTTGATGCATGTGGTCACGCTCATTCGAGCTACCTACGTACCCCGCTGTAGGGATCAGACCAACGTAGTTCGTTGGGGATATGGATATAAGAGTTATAGAAAACTTACCTCGTTCGGACTGTGAGAACTGACACCCTTTTTTTTTTTTTTTTTTGGGGGTAAATCGACACCTGTTTCTCAATGAGGGATAAACGAATAATGTGTTAAGGGCAGAAACCTAGTTCTGACTGCGAAGACTGATGCTCTGATTTTCAACGAGGGAAAAATGAATGATGTACTGTGAGCGAATCCTGCGATTCAATGCCGTTGAGGCTCCGAAAAAATTTATGAGAAACTAAGTAATGCCGTTGAGGACTTTTCTAAAAAAAAAAAATTGATCCTGAAAATCAATTTTGGTGCCGTACAGGACTTAAAAAAAATGCCGTTGGGGACTTTATGGAAAAATCGATCCTGAAAATCAATTATGGTGCCGTAGAGGACTTTAAAGAATGCCGCTGGGGACTTTCTGAAAAAATTGATTTTTGGTGCTGTAGAGGACTTTAAAAAAATGCCGCTGGGGACTATCTGAAAAAAATGATCCTGAAAATCAATTTTGGTGCCGTATAGGACTTTAAAAAAAATGCCGCTGGGGACTTTCTGAAAAAATTGATCCTGAAAATCAATTTTGGTGTCGTAGAGGACTTTAAATTTTTTTGGAAAATTGATTTGGTGCCATTTAAAAAAAAAAAAAAAATACGTATCAAAATTCGAGAGGTAACAAAAATACGTAACAAAAATACGTAACAAAAATACGTAACAAAAATGGGTATTGGCTAAGGCACGGTTTTGGACCGAAAACAGAGTATCAAAATTCTTCGGGTTTCTAATGGGATTTGCTTTTGGAAGAGTTTGAAACGGTTATGGGATTGGTTTGTGAGAGTAGTAGTTTGGGTATGGAATGACTAGAGATTTTGGCAAAACTTAGAGAAGGATTTTCATGGTGTTCTCTCTTCATTGTACACCGGTCGAGGTTTTATAACCGTAGGAATCGTCTTGGCCATCAAAGGCAAACTTGGTACCCACTCAATGCAATCATAGCTACTACATAGCCTTTGAGCCTTGCAAGAAATCATGATGAAAAGAAGGAACCGAATGTCAACAATTCAAGCTGCTGGAACATCTGTAAAAAGTCGACTGATGTATGACAGTATCGTGCAGCATTGGAACTATACCGTTCGGTACACCCACTGTGCTGTGCGGCACACTTCCACCGCCAATGTCAAAAAGGAATGTCGTGCGTGACTGATGGAGCATCGTACGTGAGAGATGAGTGCCATACGAGCACTGTTGACTTCGTTGACTTGAAGAATTTCATTCCGAGAGGTTTTCCGAGCGTCTTTTTTCATCATCGGGGATTAAAATGTGTATGAGGGTAAAATTTGGGATGTCTGCAGTTGCCCCTCTTCAACGAGGCTTATCGATCATTGTGTGATGAAAGTCACGTCAAAGATAAAAGACACCCCTCGATTCAAACATTCTCGTAGAAAACAAACAAGTGAGTTCTGATGCATGTGGTCGCGCTCATATGAGCTGCTTATGTACCCCATTATAGGGATCAAACCAGCGTAGTTCGTCGGGGCTTGAAACATGCATACAAGAGTCATAGAAAACTTACCTGATTTGGGTTGCGAGGATTGCCACCTTGTTCTTCAACGAGGCAAAAAGGAATGATGTGTTGTAAACAAAACCCACAAGCGAGGCTCCGTAAGTAGTGCGAGGCCAATTCGAGCGAGACCATTAAGGTCCCCATAAAACCTTATTCGAGCGAGACCAATAGGGTCACCATAAAACCTGATTCGAGCGAGACCAATAAGGTCCTGATAAAGCCTGATTCGAGCGAGACCAATAAGGTCCCCATAAAACCTTATTCGAGCGAGACTATTAAGGACCCCATAAAACCTGATTCAAGCGAGACCAATAAGGTCCCCATAAAACCTGATTCGAGCGAGACCAATAAGGTCCCTATAAAACCGATTCATGTTTAAGAAAAAGATACCGTGGCTTTAAAATCCTTTGAAAAAATGATTTAGTGCCAAAAACATTCGAAAAATACACAAGTGTGCCGTGCGGTACACGAAGTGTACCATGTGGTAGAGTAGGAGTACCGTGCGATGGGATTCAAAATACATGTGTCGTACGACATAGTATCTGTACTGTGCGACATAGTAAAAAGTACCGTGCGGTACTGGGAATTAATGTGTAACCACCTAAACCCTTGATTTTCTTCTCACGTTCCATGCTTTCAAAATTCTTGGTCGGTTACTTTGAGAGGGTAGTAAGCCGACACCCCTCTTTTATTCCTCTCTTCCTTCTTCTCTTTTTCCCAAAACTTCTTCTCCCTTCTGGTCCAACTCCTCCCGAAATCAAACTCCCATATTTGAAACACCTTGGTTATTGCGGATTCCAGCGACGGCCAAGGCCAATCCACAGTGTTCGGCGAAGATACAACATCGTCGGTTTATGAGGAGGGCGGTACATCGTCCGGCACGATTGAAGGTGACCCAACGGTGTTCTCGGCTGAAATTGATTCAGCCACTACAAATCCGGTTCATGAAACGTCTCGGGTGGCACCAATCGAAGCCAAAACTTCATCTCTCATGCCAGAAGGGGCATCAACAGGACTTGGTGGCGCTCCCCCAAGCGGTTCATCAACTCTGGCAGGCCCACGGGACACCATGGGTGCCGTTGGTGATGTCAGTGGCACGATAGGAGATGGTGGTGCGGTTGGTGAAGACCGGAGTGCCGCACGACACGTAGACTGCCGTACGTGACATTGGGAGTGTCGCGACTATGGATCAGAGTACCGTGGGTGGTGGTTCGGCTGTGCATGGAGGTCCAAAGGCTATGGACGTTGATAATTCAGGTATGGGTACTCCAATTTCTGATATTGCAATGAACCTTGGTGGCATTGATGTTGTGGTAGAGAAAACCGGTGCCGGGGAGAGTGGGTCTCAGACTAGTGTTGTTCCTGGTGATGTTCTGGGGGCTACTCTTGTGACTGAAATTTTTGTAGGTGGTGAGCACATAGTGACCAATATACCAGTGACTCAGAGGGGTTTAGGTGATAGCGATGTTCATGTGGAGGATGTCATGGGAGGGAGTAGTATTGATAATGAGGAGACACCATCTGTGAGGCGTATTGCTCATGGTTTGACTATTGCAATTGGTACTGCTAGTGTTTTGGAGATAGAGGTTTCAGAGCCTCCACTGTTTGTTCCTCCAGTTGGTTCTTCCCGTAGGGCAGGTGTGACTTTAGTAGACACTTTGGAGGGGTCGAGAGATGAGGATGTTGCAGCAACTTTGCAGGAATCCCCCAGTTTGTAGATATTCTGACTCGGGAAAGTTTGCCGACACATGTTTAGGATGTTGAGCATGAGGAGAGACAGAGAGGCTGAGGTAGCAACTGGGGCGGATCGCTTGACTACAGTGCGGGAGATTGAGTTGGAGTTGGAGTACTGGGTTCCCTTTACTCCTGCGACTTATGTGCCACGGGTCCACTTCTTTTTCCCCTAGGCTGTGACACATATACTCCTTCGCTGCCTTATTATTTGGACTCACAGATCTTACACGACCGCTCGACTCATATTGCTTTCAAGAATCCTTTGGTATGCATCCTTTTTACTTTTAGCTTGCATCTATTCATTGTTCATTCCTTTTTATAGCAACTGATGGAAATCATATCATGTTTTTCTAACAGTATCAGAGATCTCTCGGCGGCTATGGAGGTTCAGCTAATTCCTTGGAGTATTATCATGCTTTGCCGTCGAGTGTGAGGGCTTTGGTTGGTGCAACTGGCTTCACCATCTTTATTCGGATCTTGACCATGACACGGATAGACCGCAAATTGATGAGAGCTTTGGCAGAGAGGTGGTGGGATACCACCAATACTTTTCACTTCAGGTTTGGAGAGATGACCATCACTCCTCTTGACTTTGCTGCTATCACCGATTTAAAAGTGGGAGGTGAGCCCATCCCGTTTGATTCAGGACTGTATTTGGACACTGCTGTTGTGGAACAATACTTGGGGAGGAGACTATCGGCTATCAGAACTAAAATATCAGGCTGAGGAGGAAATGACACAGATGGCTGGGGTAAAGATTCCCCGATAATGTAGGCTTGAGGGAACCAATCATGATCACCAAACACAGTTTCTATGGCAGGATGTTCTTCATCCCTAGGGAGTGGAGGTGATATCAAATTACCTAGAGAATTATCGCCGGGTACCCAACGATAAACTTCGCCAAGTGTCCGATTCCATACATCTCCAGGTTCTTCAAATAATGCGGGGAGCGAAACTGCATCTAAGAGATCGACACAAATCGCCTCCCATCTCTCTCGCCAATCTTCTTGTTCGTTTGGTTCGACATATTCGAGGGTATGCACCATGCCTGAGATGCACATGACCTTATCAATCCGACAGATATGGAAATTTGTTGGTACAGGAACAACTGGCTTGGCATGAGAATCTGAGACAATGAATCGACTTTGGTCCCACTCTTGGTGGAGCTTTTCCCAATCTTGATCATTCATGGTCCATTCCTCATTTTCCGTGATATCCGCCCATCTGAGTTTCCATTCTGCTTTGATGCTCTCAAGGAAGCAAACTCCGAGGTCCTCTAGCACGAGAACAATTGGCTTTGGCTTGGTGACTGGTATGATGTATAGGCTTGGGTCAAATTTAGTGGAGTTTAGGTCATTTGAAGTGGAGCTGAGGGAGATTTGGTTAATTTGGTAATTGGGTTTATGTTCGGGCATGAAATTGGAGACAGTGTTGGGCTTTTTGAGAGGGAGTGGGATGATTCCATCTTCAATGAGGTCTTGGACTTTGTGTTTGAGACTGATACAATTATTAGTGTGATGACCGGGCGTTTGGTGGTAGGAGCAGAAGGCGTTTGGGTTATGGTTTGGAGGAAGCACTTTCGGTAGCTCTTTAGGTTCGAGTGGCTTGATAGCATCTTGTTGATACCCCATTTTGCCCCGCAGCTCTGGATTAATAAAAAATGCCTACTATTTTTAAGTCCGATAAAGCGAGACGTGTGAAAAGACATTTTTGCACTTCAATTGATCATCATAGGAGTTAATTTTGGACATCGACAACCTTGCATTGTAATATACGCGCAAAAATTACCGTGAACAAGGATCACAAAAGACAAGTGCATCGAAGCACCGAAAATTGGGAAGCTGGAGTTCTTGAAAGGTGAACCAAGGGATAACATGGCAGGTGACCCTTAATTGTTTTTGGTGACTCACGTCTGTGGCCCATTAAATGTTTTTGGTGACCCACGGCTGTGGGGAGAGGCTCTAGAAAAGGAAGAAAGGTGCTCCAGCAAAAAATGGAAAAAGGAAAGAAGGAAGAAAGGAAGCGAAGAAAAAAAGGGAGGAAAGAAGGGAATTCACTACTGCTTTTTTGGTTTTTCTTACATCCTTTAAAGAGAGAGAGAGAGAGAGATTGTCTTAGAAAGGAAGGAAAACAAAGTGCAATATCCCCCTACAACAGAAGTTCTGTTCGTGTATGATAGTTTTGAATAAAATCATTTTCTGAGCAAATTTTGGTTTGTGTTTCTTTTTATTGTCAGTCCAGTGCAAAATGTCTTTCTGACTTTCTCATTTATGGATTCTCTCCTAAACTACATGTTTCGGTTCATTTCAAAAATAAAATATTTTGGTTTCTAGTTTAATTTTTTGAAAGGAAAAAAAAAATAAAAAAATAAAAAAATTAAACTAGAAACCAAAATATTTTATTTTTGAAATGAACCGAAACATGTAGTTTAATTAGGAACCTCGGTTTACAAAAAAAAAGAGAAATTCTCTTTTTGTTTTATTTTTATTTTCACTTTTGGTGAGGAGAGGGATTGTTCATATTGCCAAGGGAGAATCAATGTCTGGTTCAGAAGGATTTTGTGCGCTTAAGTTTAAGCATAACTCGCAATAGTTAATTTGCTATTTTGATTTATGGTTTTACCGAGCATAACATTGTCCTTCAATTTTTGATATAGAAGCAAGGTAATGCAAATGCAAACTTTCAATTCAATTTATGTTCTGTCTATTTCAATTTGTACAAGATACAAAAACCCAAAAAAAAATGTAAATAATCTTCTCACGATAATAATGTCAGCATTTTGATATGAAAGCAAGATGGTGCGGCAGTTGTCTCTTTAGATAGGCCCCACTTGCCCAACATTCTTCAAATTTCTGACATTATTATTTTTAACATTGTAACAGTGTTAGTACTTTGATATGAAAGCAGGATTTGCGTGTATAATCCGCCAAGGCGTAGTTTCTTGTTAGAAAGGCGCCCGCCTGCCCACCATTCTTCGAAGTCCTAACATTGTGATCCTTAGTATAAGCACATGTTTTGTTATTTTTGTATCGTTCATTTATCATTGCACATATTTTGTCTTCCGCTGTGTTCTTATTCATTTCAATATTATTCTCTCTGTTTGATCCAAGATGTGAATATCCCCTTTCCTAATTCGAAGTCTATTTGCATTGAATTGAGGATATCGACGCCGTCGAATTGAGTACACTGTCGTCGGTATCAAAAATGAGATTTGTACATATGTGCAAGTCTCATTTATCCAAGTCAATGCAAATTGGTTTTGATTTAATTTATTCATGATTTAGTGATCCGAAATCCATTTGCAATGAATTGAGGATACCGACGCCATCGAATTTAGTACACTGCCGTCGGTGTCAAAAATGAGATTTGTACTTATGTTCATGTCTCATTTAACCAATTCAATGCAAATCAATTTTGGCATGTGTGGTTGAATTGAAGGTATACACGACAAAAGTAGGCTCTGCCATCTTGCCTTTTATACCCTCGGATTCACCTATCATTGTAAATACCGTTCATTTTAGTTGTTTATTTCCCCGACTAGGGATAATTTTGAAAAGGGTTAATTTTGGAAAATAAGTACCGAAAGGGCGATGTAAGGTGCCTAATACCTTCCCTACTCGTAACAGTAAATCCCCGGACCCATCTCTGATTTCGCAGACCGCAAACTCAAACAAAGTCATTTTTAATTGAAAAATAATTTTCTAAAGATGCTTTCATCAGAAAACATCTTTAGGGGTGACTTAACACACCTGAACTCTATGTTAAGTGGCGACTCTAATTTTCAATAAAAGTCACAGCTATCAAACACATTTTTCATAATATCGTCACACAAAGCCAAGATCTTTTCTCATGCCGCATCGAGAAAATTTCGGGGCGTGACACATCTCTTTCGAGGAGCTTTCTATAGACTGTGATTAAGGAAAAAGGGAATTGGTAGAAATTTCTCATTGATCGGGCTGGTTGGGTTGCTATCTGGTTAACTGGCTCGGTTTTGGTTGGTTTGGAATTTGAGGAGTTGGTTTGGGCTTGGTTGTACTAATTGGTTCTGAACAGGGTGTTGTTGTTGCAAGAGTAGACTCGTTTGGACCTAGTGGACTCTCCTTTCTCAAATATGCCGGTTCTGAGCGCATCTTCGACAGCAAGGCCGACTTCGCAGAAAGTTTTGAAGTCGGTGGTGGTTTGAAAAATCACCAAGTGCTTTGCAAAAGCTGGCGCCATGTTCTTTGTGATGATCCTCTTATGTTCTTTCTCCGAGAGTCGATCTATCATCTGGGATGCCTTTCCTCTCGACCTTTTGATGAAGTCAGCAAAAGACTCATTCGCCCCCATCTTCGTTGAATCCAATTCCCGAATAGTCATTTCAAGCTGAATGTTGTAATTATATTGGGCCATGAAAGTTGCCCCAATATCCCCCAACTTCCTTTCTTTGAAATTGGAGTGGATAAAACCTGGTTACCCTAATAATGGGCATATCACGTGCCTATAACAATCACCACGAGAGGGTGAATAGCTCGGCACCACATAGGGAGTTCTTGAGCCCTGTGCCGAGCTGGTCTAGCCATGAATAAGGCTGGATTAAGAGAGTGAATTAATAAATCAGGATGCACTAGCTCGGCGTAAGACATAAAGGGATGCCCCTGTTATGGCCTAGCTAGGAGGGCTATGTGTATAGCTTAAAACAACATTTTGGAATACATAATTCAGCTCGACGTAATGAGCTGAGCTATGTACGAGTTATTCCGAGATATGTGGAAGCATGGCACCACCACGAATAAGGCGGTGAGACATTCCAGAATCATCTAAGAAGGTTCCTTATGAGATAAGGAGCAATCCCGTGAAATAAGGGATTAATATGGGAGGTCCTAACGTGATTAGGAGTGTACCCCATATAGGAAAGAAACCTGTATGGAAAGAAAGACTACTGCAAGACAAGATCTTGCAGTAGTTGGGAAGCTCGTGCCTAATAGGAAGAGTCCTATTAGGAGAAGGATTCCTAAAGAGAATAGGAAACCAGGAGCACGAGATGCCTAAGTGGATGAACGTCTACACCTATAAATACAAGGCAAAAACCATGACAAAAGGTACTCTGTGAAACCCTTTTTCATACGCATTGTGATTTGTGAGTACGAGATACTGACTTAGGCATCGGAGGGCCTTTGCCAACGAGGGGCAAAGGTGCTCTAACCCTTTTTCTGTCTTGCAGATTTAGGGTTGGTTTAAGGAAGCACGTGATCCAGGCATACGTGGATTTACTCCCCGTACAGAAATGTCTAGGTTTAGAAACCACCGTAGTGTTGGTCCCGTCAGAGTTTGCTGAAACATTTGAGCCATAGCATTCTTCTAGATATTATACATGGACAAAGTGCCCACATATGTTTGCAGATGAGCTTTGGGATCTCCACTTCCATCGAACTTTTCCCAGGCTATCGGTTTGAATCCTTCCGGGAGTTTGGCGTCAAGGAACAGACACAACTTATCCATGTCAACACCTGTGGTAGCCACTTTTTCTTTCTTTTGAACAAACTCTTCAAGATTGGTGATCTTAGCCATCATTACTTCTAAGTTCGGATTATCTTGCGGAGGAGGTAGTGGTTGCTCCCCTGGACCATGCGGCTGTCTATTTCGAGTGGTCAATTCTTGCATTAAAAGTAGCAATTCAGCCATCTGATTATCGCTGCGTTCCCGCTGTTCTTCCAAGGCTATCCCGAGAGCCTCAACTTCATTCTTGTTTGCTGCTTCGCGAGGTTTCGACATATTTGAAGGACCTGCTGAATCTGACTGTATCATTTTTACTCAGTTCGAATTTATCACTATTTGGGAGTTCTAATCCAACTAGGTATAGTATTCTTCTCGCTCTTACCAATGATTAAAACTAATGGTAGAAAGAAAATTGACTTAGTGACTGGTGCAAAAGTGCTATGTGCATGCTTTTTGAAAAAGAATTTATGTACAAATGAAAGAATGATGCAGGATGCAATATCTACTACAGAAACCACAGTTTTAGAAAGGATTGCCCCAATTTTCAGTGCTCTATTGGATATATTCGAATCCCCATTTTATTTGAAAGATCATTGCAAAACAAAGGCCGAACCCTTTTAGGGGTCGCCTACGTATCCCCATTTCGGAGGAATCAGGCCTCTTTTCCTCTAACAACAGGAAATTCAACATAACTAAAGTACAAACTGACTCAACTAATAGAAAGGAAAAGTACAAACTGACTCGATAAAGCAAAGCACAGACTGACTCGATAAAGCTCGAGCTGGCTTGAGCTACAAAAGATGGACTTGACAGTCCCAAAAAGACCCTGTAGGCTAGACTTGCTGACAACTGGCTTGCTGCTGACTCATCACTTGCTGGGAGAGCATCCCTGACTTGGTTCATCTGGCTTTTCTTCCTTGCTTTGTTACGACTACTTCGGTGGCTTTTCCAGAGCATACATTTCTTTGAGCTGTTGAGGAGACAGACCATCATTCAGAAGGAGACAGTCTTGATAGCAAGCTTCACAGTCACATACATCCCAGTACTTGTGTCCAGTCACCGGATCTTGGAAGTAATAGACTGGTTTTCCGTTTGGCAGGAAATACTTGATCGGTGGCATCACTTCCGAATCTTCGTCCTCACTTTCTTGTTCCACCATAACAGTGATTTTTGTCGGGGATGTTTATGGTTTCATCATCCTCTGGGAGGTGGAATTCCCAACCTTGACCGTTCATAGAGCTCTCGGAATTATGCCACTAGAAGGTTAATCCTAATTGATCAGACATGACTAGCTGGTGACTGAGTTCTTCAAGCTTGTCTTTATCTGGGGTTTCATTCCCAATTTCTTCTTGTCCCACTTTTTCAAGCATCCACACCGGTGCACCATGATAGATGGTAAATGTGAACTTGAGCTTCTTACTTCCGGAGCGATCACCCATTTTCGGTTACAGACTCTGATAAAAGAAATACAACATTCTATTTATTGGGAGGAAGAGAGCCATTTGCAGCATTTATTTTGAAAAAGGGGATTTTATATATCCAACAAAGCATTCGATTATTGGGATAATCCTTCTTATTATTGTGGAGAGGAGGTGATAACCTAGAGTGAAGACTACCATGTATATGCATGCAGACAAGTCAACAAAACAGTAAACAGTTAATAGGATATATCACATAATCCTAACCTGTGGGTCCCTATCCTAGGTTGGAAGGTTCTAGGTTTACTATATGCAAAGGCCAATTTTGGTTTTGGGGGCCCCCAAACTAGAACCAATATTTGCCTCCCAGTGCCAAGTGTACTGCATGGCAAAGGTCAAGCGGCAGACTGACTCATCACGGTCCAGGGTTGCTGAGCATTCGGAGATGCCCTAACACCAGCAAGCTGGGTAGGGTAAACAAGACACAGTAGCGGAGCTTATCCAACATCGATGCACGTGCCATGCAAAAGTTCAGCAGTAAAATTATTTTAAAAAATCCCACAAATATTTTTCAAGCTTGGCTCTCCAAATTAATCTCTTATTTGATATCTTTACACAAACAAACAACCCAAAAAGCTTCAGTCAGGATGGCCAGGCAAGGCCCTGTTAGTCCACCATTCCTTCCTTCGATAGCACGAAGCATTTTCGTTTTGACAAGCTTTTGGTAAGTTTATAAGTATAAAAAGACCAAATTAGAGATTAATTTGTGAATCCCCAGCAGAGTCGCCATTTTGTTGACGTCGCCCACTGGATGAAATAAAGTAGTTCAAAATGGAGTCGCCACCCGGGTTTTTATTTTTGGAAAATGGATTTAGTACCCGAGAAACCAATTTGAAAATGATTTGAAAAATAATGTGACTCTTGTAGTTAATGAATAAAGAATTTGAAAACCAGAGATTTGGATTCGGGAGCCAGGTTATGAATGGGGAAGGATTTTAAGGCACCCTGCTCGCCCGATTGAAAATTGGTCATAACTAAATATTTGTGAGATTTTTAGAAAATACATTAATGCCAAACTTTATTCAAATAAACAGTTTATCATATAAAACAAATAATTACATATTGGAAAAAGCAACAACTATTATGATCAAGCAAATAACAGCGAATAATTAAAGGTGGAAAACCATTTTTCCAAACTATTTTTGAAGGAGAATGATTTTGAAAAATCTAAATTTAAAACAGAGTGCCGTATGGTACTCTATGTGTACCGTGCGGTACAGATAGAGTGTCGTACGGTACTGCTCATACAGCCAACGGTCAAATTTTTGAAAGTATGTCGTGCAGTACTCCAAGTGTACCGTCCGGTACAAAAGGAGTGCCGTACGACACTGTTTATTCTGCAAATAGTTTGGAAAATTGGTTTTTCGACAGAGAACAAAATAGGAGCATGTTTAGGACCTAAAACTTGATTAAAATTGATTACTTTGAACTGGAAAATGATATGTTTGATGGAAATTTTTCCTCCTCATCAGATTACCCCGTACAAAGCGATGTTTTCACCGTACGTCGCAATCGGGAGGTCTTTAATCATGATGATATTTGCTATAACATGGGTCTACCAAATGAGAGAGCAACAATTCTTGGTTTAGCAAAATGGGTATTGGCTAAGGAACATTTTTGGACCGAAAACAGAGTATCGAAATTCTTCGGGTTTCTAATGGGATTTGCTTTTGGAAGAGTTTGAAACGGTTATGGGATTGGTTTGTGAGAGTAGTAGTTTGGGTATGGAATGGCTAGAGATTTGGGCAGAACTTAGACAAGGATTTTCATGGTGTTCTCTTTTCATTTTACACCCATCGGGGTTTTATAACCATGGGAATCAACTTGACCATCAAGCAAACTTGGTACCCACTCAATGCAATCATAGCTACCACATAGCCTTTGAGCCTTGCAAGAAATCATGATGGAAAGAAGGAACCGAATGTCAACAATTCAAGCTGCTGGAACATCTGCAAAAAGTCGACTGATGTATGATAGTGTCATGCGGCACTGGAACTGTACCGTGCGGTACACCCACTGTGCCGTGCGGCACACTTCCACCGCCAATGTCAAAAAGGAATGTCGTGCGTGACTGATGGAACATCGTACGTGAGAGATGAGTGCCATACGACACTGTTGACTTCGTTGAATTGAAGAATTTTATTCTGAGAGGTTTTCCGAGCGTCTCTTTTCAACATCGGGGATTAAAATGTGTACGTGGGTCAAATTTGGGGTGTCTACACCGTGGTGATGGGTATGGTTGTGCATGGCAATTTTGTGGCCATGGATGTAGATGCTCTAGGTATGGGTATTCCGATTTCTGATATTGCGATGAATATTGGTGGTGTTTATGTTGTGGTGGAGAAAATGGGTGCCAGAGAAAGCACAAGAACTGGGTCCCGGGTTAGTGTTGTGCCTTGCGATATAATGGAGGCTACTCTTGTTACTGAGATTCATGTTGGTGGTGAGCGCATAGTGACTTATATTCCAGTGACGTAAAGGGGACCAGGTGATAGTGATGTACATGTAGAGGAAGTTGTGGGGGCGAGTAGTAGTGGTGGTAGCGAGGAGACACATTTGGCGAGACCCGTTTCTCGTGTTTTCGGCGGCTCAGCTATTGCGCTTGGTGCAACTAGAGTGCTGGAGGAGAGTGCTAACAGGGAAGTGGAGGTTTTAGAGCCTCCATTGTTTGTTCCTCCAGTTGGTTCTTCCCGAGGTTCTGGCTTGACTTTAGCAGACACTTTGGAGGGGGCGAGAGACGAGGATATTGCAACGACTATGCAGGAATCCCCTCAGTTTGCAACGGTTTTGATTCAGGAGAGTGCGCCGACACACGTTCAGAATATTGAGCACGAGGAGAGACAAAGGGAGGCTGAGGCAGCTGCTGGGGTGCCTCGTTTAATGATAGTGCAGGAGGTGGAATTAGAGCTGGAGCACAGGGCCCCTTTCTCGCTTGAGACTCATGTGTCGCGGGTTCACTTCTTCGTTCCTCTGGGGTGCGATGTGTATGTTCCATTGTTGCCTTTTTATTTAGACACACAGATCTTGCATGCCCGCTCGACTCACATTGCATTTGGGGCATCTCTGGTATGCATTCTCTCATTTTAGCTTGCACCTGTTTGTTGTTCATTTCTCTTTATAGCAACTAATAGAAAATATACCACGTTTTTGCAACAATCTCAGAGATCTCTCAATGGTTATGGAGGCTCAGCAGTTTCCTTAGAGTATTACCATGCTTTGCCATCGAGTGTGAGAGCTTTGGTTGATGCGGCAGGGTTTACCACGTTCATTAGGATCTTGACCTACGACACGGATAGAACACAGATTGATGAGAGCTTTGGTGGAGCGGTGGTGGGATACCACCAACATTTTCACTTCAAGTTTGGAGAGATGACGATCAATCCTCTCGACTTCGTTGCGATTACTGGTTTGAGAGTTGGAGGTAAGCCTATACCGTTTAATTCGGGGCTTTTCTTGGATCATGCTGCTGTGGAGTATTACTTGGGGAGGAGACCGAGTGGTAGTGAGTCAATGGTGAAATACATTGCTTTGGTTGAGTTTTGGGATCATGAGCAAGCATCTGCTGTGGAGGCCGCACAGATGGCGAGAGCTTACTTGCTATACCTCTTTGGTGCTTCCCTGTTTCCAAACAGGCGGGGCATGGTGCACTTGGGTTGGTTGCCAGCATTGGCGAATCTGGAGACAACTGGACAGTTTGACTGGGGTGGTGCAGGCTTGTGCACCATGTACTGTTTTCTTGGTTCCGTCTGCCGTGGAGTGGGTACGAACCTTGGCGACTTTTGGAGAGTGCTGGAGGTAAGACTTTGTTTACATTTCTCCTTATGCAATTCTGAATAGTACCTTTGCTTTGTTCCCTGTTTTGATTTCTCCTTAAAAATGCAGGTGTGGGCTTACGAGGTTCTGGGGATATTTACTCCAGGGAATTCTCATGACAACACCAATGTGCTTCCGAGAGCTGCAAAGTGGGCACGGGAATTTCTTGGACCTGGCGAGCACAAAGGAGACTTGAAGAACTTCTGGCTTTTCCTTGATTGGACTAGAGGAGACAGGGTAAGTTTTTGCAATCATTTCTTTATGTCCCTTGCCTTTTGATTTCCTTGAAAATGATGGAACTCTCCTTGCAGGTGAGATGGAATGTCTGGGATGGACTGAATGTTGATTACCTGGTAAGGAGCAGAGAGTTGACACGCAGTCGAGTGCTGTTGGAGTCTCCGTACTGCTATCAATGGTACTTGGGTGACAGGGTGTCTTGCTAGTCTCTTGGGCTTGACTTCTTCAGAAGAGCCTCTTCCTCCACTTGTCCAGAGGACACATGACTACTCGAGCTGAGATAGAGAGGTACACAGTGCCGATGGAGTTGACTTTTAGCCCCTCAGTGGATTATGCTGGATATTTGGATACCTATTTGGCGCATGATCTGGATATGGAAAATTGTTTGAGAGCTGCAGATGCTTCTGCCTTGCCGGAGCTGAGGAGAGAGATTGAGGTGGTTACCGCCGGTGGGATGATGGGAGTAGTGACAGTGCCTTCTATTACACCAGAGGTTACTCTTGCCATGACAGAGGTGACTTTGATTGCTTTCTCATTTCAGTATATTCTGAATTGTTACTCAGTGATGCACTTGCCTTTCAGATTCCTGTCGGCTGGGCAGCGTTAGCTTACCAGTTGGTCCTTGATCTGCAGGACATGGTCCGTCAGTCTGTGATGGGCATGGCTTTAGAGGTGCGCCCGCGAGCTGAGCCAGGAGTTGTACTTGGTCGTAGGTCGAGAGCTGCTAGGGATAGGACGCCTGGACCTGGTACCGGGGAGGCTAGACGAGGTAGGGACACATGTGGTGGTAATCGGCGAAGCAGAGAGAGTAGCCGTGGAGCAGGTGCTAGCAGGGAGAGGAGAGTTAGTCGCAGAGCTGCTCCTAGTAGTAGAGCTATTGAGGTACCTTATTATACTTGCTTTCCTTTCCATTTACAATTTATGCTTCACACTGTACTTCACAAGTTTTGCTTTCTGTGCAGGGTGCGTCTCGTCCCTAGAGAGACCAGAGTGCCGGTCGTTCAGTGCCTCGAGCTTCCACAGCAGTCCCAGCGTCAGACAGAGTCCTGCGGTCTGGGCGTTCTTTGATAGTCCAGGACAGGCTGAGAGAGAGTGCACGAGGAGAGGCATCTGGTTCTGCTGCCCTTCAGTGGCTTCCTCGAGGGATGGATGCAGAGAGTAACGGTGCTGAGGAAGAGGATGGTTCCAATACCCCGGAGGAGTATAGGGCTCGAGTGCATGTGCCGAAGAGACCTCGTACCTGAGACTTAGCTGTTAGTAGTAGTATGCTTTTAAGTGGGGCTTGTGTGCCTCGTTTTGATCTGGGTGCCTGTTTTGCCATCTTTTCTGCTTTTTGATGGAGATGGCCTGCGTGCCATGGTAGTAGACTTAGCGTTGGGCCTATTTTGCGCTTGGATATATCATGCTTATTATGTGGATGTTTTAGTATAGTTTTATAAAAACTTTTGCATTTTGTAGCAACGAATTTAAGAAATCGGCACTTGCATATGAATACTTAGTTAAAACAACCGAACTGGAGAATAGAGATGGGAATCTGACACATATTTGTGATTATGACTCACATGACTTGATGAAACAAAAGGAATAAAATTTGAACAATGCAAAAAGTTAACGATAATGGAACAAAACTTGTCATGCACACGTGCCGATGCTGCCATTGGTATTCGGCCTCCAAACAAGCGAAACGGTTTCCCCGAGATTCCACAAGTACCTGACATGATGTGCATGAGTTGACCAAACTTGAGAAATAGCCATATCACAAAGTGTAACTTGCCGATATTCCAAATTTTGGCGTATCTCGGTTTTCGAGGTACCCGACCACCAAGATTTCGTTAGGAACGCCAACCAATCCTTCTGTTAAGTCATATGTACGTATTATGACTTGTGTACATAGCTCAAGTGCCAAAAGAAGCATGGAATGAGTGTTGGACGACCAAAACACAAGTTTCTTCTTAAACTGCCTTCACAGTGTCGTGCGGCATTCTAAGTGTTCCATGTTGTACACCTAACTGTGCCGTGCAACACACTTCTAGCAGTGTCAAAAATTTGCAACTCGTTGTCAACTTTTGGCCTTCCTTCTTGATGTTCTGTCACTTGTTTGCACGTCCTTGGGTCTTGAAGAGCCATTGTAAGGCATTCCTTGAGAATCTTTACAACTTTGGCATGACATTTCACGATCCTCATGCGGCACATTTTTCGAGAGCCATTCTTTATATGACCTCCACAAATGTCGTTTGTTTTGCAACTACTTTGCATTCCCAAAGCAAAACTTCTTTCTCCTTTGCATTTCTTGTGATAGAGATGGGTTACTCGTTGATCAGGCGGACGTAGTCTTTTGCTCTTACAGGTAGGCTTCTCACTCAGCTCTCCTTTTTTTGGTTTTTCTCTCGTTCTCATTTTACCTCGACATTCAGTTTAAGGCTTTCTAAGGTTCCTTACTTGTTTTCTCTCTTTCACACAGTTGTGGTTGATGTAAGAGGGGAAAAACTCACGAAGTTATTTCCTTGCTCTTATGAGATCAAATCCTCTTCTGATGGAGCGACCCTGATCCTGCAGCACAAGCAAACTGTCAGAGCACCCCTGCCTCTAGGCAGCGAGGGCCCTCCGATGGCTAAGTTAGTATTGACGAGCTTGAGGACGAATGAAACGAGCGTGTAAGTATGAGAGTTGGTTTTAGCATACCCCCTGTGTTTAGGGTTTTATCCTTATATAGGCGATTCCTTTGCACTCACATTCCTTGTGGAATTCTTCTCTGTATGGAATCCTTCCAAGCTTAGGATTCTTCCTTATTGGGCAGCATAGTCTGCATGATTTCGTATCCTTATTCGATAAGGATTCTTGCCAAGATGGCCGCGTACTGCTCGTTCGGAGCTTTACCCTACATGGGAGTTCGCTCCTTGTTTAGTATGTTGACTGGCTTTCCATCTTTGAGTAAGATTGCGCTTATCTTCGCAAGCTCAACTGATTCTGGGAATATCTCTGAATATTCCCTCCTTTCCATATCCTTGCAAGGTAAGTCTGTTGCTAGGGTTTATCTCACTTTGGGCCGTACCACCTGTGCCATCCGACGAGCGGGCTGATTTGGTTTATTACTAGATTACGGCCGTGGTGGTCGTCGGCGTATTACTTCGTGTCACTTCCCTCGTGCATGTCACGTGGTAGCTCTGGACGAACTATTCTGTTCGTCTTCTGTAGCCTTTGGAAAATACTCCACACAATTGCTCCCCAGCTTTTGGTTGTCCATGCATGTTTGCGCATGATGAGCAGAAGCTTATTGACAAGCAATTGCTGCTATCTTTATCTTTTCGTACCATCGCTTTGCTTCGTACCGGTGCGATTGCCACGCGTCAGGTGTTGCTCAGTTTTTCCAAGCGATAAGTCTATGCGAGCGTAACTTCCAAGACACCTTTTTGTCCCAGGGTGGCTTTGAATCATTGCACCCTTTTAATTACCGATTTGACGTTTCTTGGAAAGGTGTGAAGGCTTTAAACACTGTCGTTTTGGATGACATCATGAAGTATTGTTATGAATTTCGAGAAGGTATAAGACGTTTCCTTAACCTTCTTCTTTTTTCTTTCCATATCTGTATTGCATTTGAGAGAGAGGGAGAGTTGTTCCGTTGAGAGCGCCATTACCCCTGTGCCCTTTGAGTTGTTCTTTTCACAGACCTCCCCTTCGTCGGAAAACGTCTTCTCCGGCCGCCTCCGATTGCCTGTAAGTTTCTTGCAACCCTTTCCGCTCTTCTTGCACAATTGCTTTAGGGCTTTTCTTGTACCTGCATCGCTTTCGGCCATGGGTAGGTTTAGGAGTCACTGTGATAATGAGGCTCACATGGAGGCCTTCCGCCGCCGTTACGAGGTCCCAAATGACATTAATCTAGCCCTGGCTCCTCCTGGTACCGATACCCATGACCAAACTGGGGGCAGGATTCACATCCCCCTTTTAGCCGTTGTGGAGGGAGGTGTTAGGTTTCCTTTACATCCTCTGCTAGTCGAGATTTGCAATATCTGTCGCCTGACCCCTCTTCAACTCTGTCCCAACTTTTATCGTGTGGTCATGGGAGTGGTGGCCCTGAACAGACTTTTGGGCACAAACCTGGGATGGTATGATATCCGTCGTCTTCACAGTGTCTGCCCCACCACCCATGGGACCTATTATCTCAAGATCCGGGGACAAAGGGCGTCGTTTAGTGACCGATCTTCCCAATTCCTGTAGTGGGGAGAATGATGACTTTTTTATTGTGACTGGAAATTTCTTGCCCATGGACGAGGGTGACAACGTCGTGGGGGTGAGTCAAACCGCAACGCTCAGAAGAGCAACGCGACCGTGGAGGCTGATTTGGCTGTTGCTTAGGCGTCTTCTGACCAGGCCTACAATCAAGGAGTGAATGATACGAAGATGAAGTTCAAAGCCCAGATGCCGCAGTTCGAAGACTTGTTCTTTGCCAGGGGTTGGAAGGCATGCCTGACCAAGTAAGATGTTGACAGGAGAGATTCGATTTGGACCGAGATTGAGTACCCCAGGCGTAGGGATGCTGCTCCCCAAAGTGCTGCTGTGCTAAACCAGAGTGCAGTTGTTGACCCTAGCCAGAAGGAAGCTAGCGGTAACACATCCGTCCCTGACGAGCAGCGGGTTGAGCTCCCCTCCTTTGGTGCTGTCGAAGAATCAGGTAATATTTCTGCCACTGAGGTTCACGAGGCCCAGTGAAGAGGCCTTGTGCCTGTTTGATCCGTTTAATCACAATCCTTGACATTCCCTGACTTTTTATGATATTTTAACACAATTTTTGGTCCCATGCCCTGCGTGGCGATTTGGACATGTTGACCCTGCGTGGTCATGTTTTTGAAACTTTAGTAATTACGCCCTTCATGGTGTTTAGGTGGGCTGAAGATTTGGTCGCCCGTTGTCATAATTTTGACTCTACTATGGTAGTTTAGCGAGTTCTGGATACTTGAGTCTACGTTTGACCCTTCCTGTGTCTTGGACGAGGCCATGGACGAGCTTAGGCATATTCGCGCCTAATCATGGACGAGCAATATTCGCTGTATTCAGATTGATTAAGTGTATCGTGCCCCCAATATGGGGTTTGTTCGTGCGGTCAAAGCCCATATTTACTCAAAGTAAAGTAATGCACAATTTTGCAAAAGAAGAAATAGATGATTTTATTCGCAATCATGATAGTCCTTCTACTTTATTTTCAAATAAAGGTAGAAAATCTTACTTTGAAGGAAAAAAAAACTTACTTTGCCTTTCTGGGTATTATTCAAGGGAAAAAAAAGATAATTTAAGGAAAAAACATCATAAGGTTCTGAATATTCCAAGGGCGGGGGACCGGATTCCCGTCTAAATCCGCAAGTCTGTAGGCTCCAACTCCTGCCATGCCAATCACTTTGTAGGGCCCCTCCCAGTTTAGCCCAAGCTTCCCATCTGATGCTTTTTTGGTATTCCCTACCACTTTTCTCAACACAAGGTCCCCTGTTCCAAACTCACGAGGGTGGACCTTCTTGTTGTAAGTCCTGCAAAGTTGTTGCTGGTAGGCTGCCAGTGTGACCAAAGCCCTTTCTCGTCGTTCTTCTGTGAGATCCAGTTTTGTTGCCAAAGCTTGATCATTCCCTCCAGCTTCTACCAATACCGTTCTGTTCGTTGGTAACCCCACTTCGAGGGGGATTACAGCCTCTGTCCCGTAAGCCAAGGAATATGGGGTCTCTCCCGTCGAACGTCTTGGCGTGGTCCTGAATGCCCATAGTACTATTGGGAGCTCGTCGGGCCAGCTTCCCTTCTTTTTCTCCAATCTTCGCTTAATTCCTTTGAGGATCATTTTGTTGGAGGCTTCTGCTTGTCCGTTGCTTTGAGGATATGCTGGTGTTGAGTAGTAGTTTCGTATCCCATGCTGGGCACAGAAAGCTTCGAATTTTGGCCCGAACTGCGCCCGTTGTCTGAAATTATGCAATAGGGCACTCCAAACCTTGTTATGATGTTTTGCCAGACAAATTTCTCCAAATTACTCTTAGTAATCTTTGCCAGCGGTTCGGCTTCAATCCATTTGGTGAAATAATCTGTCCCCATTAGCAAGAACTTCCTCTTGCCCGTTGCCATAGGCAGGGGCCCTATGATATCGAGCCCCCATTGAGCGAACGGCCATGGGCTAGTGAGGGGTTGCAGGTTTTCTTCCGGTGTTCGGATTATTGGCTTGAACTGCTGACACTTTTCACAACTTCTGACGAACACCTTTGCATCTTCTTGCATGTACGACCACCAATACCCCTGGGTTATTGCCATGTGCGCTATTGATCTCCCTCCCGCATGTCCGCCGCACGTCCCGACGTGTATTTCATGTAAGAACTTCTGCACTAGCGCGGGATGTACGCAAAGCAAGTAGGGACCGTGATATGACTTATTGTACAGCCTTCCCTGTGGTGAGAGCCAGAAACGAGCGGGCTTCAATTTGATCTTATAGGCCTCCTTTTTATCTTCTGGTAGGACTTCATCCTTTAAGTAAGCGATGATCGGATCCATCCAGCTTGGTCCCAGGTCTGCATCCATATTGGTTTCTCCTTCCTGCCCAATGCTGGGCTGAGCTAGGTATTCAACGGCCATAGTGCGTTTATGCTCTGTAGGTAGCGCTGAGGCCAAGCAAGCTAACGAGTCTGCATGAGCATTTTGTCCCGAAGTGATTTGCTCTATCTTTGTGTCCTCGAAATCTGCCATTACATCCTGCACGGCCTTCGCATAGGCCGCCATCTTTTCGTTCCTCAGGGCGTATTCCCCAATAAGCTGGTTTACCACAAGCTGAGAATCACAGAAGATTTTTAACTTCTTGACCCCAAGGGTCCTTGCACTCTTGAGCCCGATTAGGAGGGCCTCGTATTCTGCCACATTGTTCGTGGCGCTGAAGCCCAAACGAACGGATTGTTCGAGCATCAGGCGTTCTGGAGTGAACAACACTATTCCTGCCCCTGAGCCTTTGTTGCATGCTGATCCGTCAACGAACAATTGCCAGCTTCCTATGTTTTGATCGTTGTCTTGAGGACTTGGTTCATGTTCGCGAACCATGGGAGGCTCAACATCGGCCGGGGTAAACTCAGCTACGAAATCTGCCAACACCAGGCCCTTGATGGCCGTTCTTGGTTGGTAATCAATGTCGTACTGACTAAGCTCTACCGACCAGGTGGAGATTCTCCCAGAGAAGTCTGCTTTTCGAAGCAGCGCTTTCAGAGGAAATTTCAGTGTATACAGTGATGGGACGTTCCAGGAAATAGTGTGGCAATTTCCGTGAAGCCATGATTAAGGCTTTGACGAGCTTCTCCAGGGGGAGGTATCTGGTGTGTGCGTCCAGGAGAGTTTTTCTTACGAAGTAGATTGGTTTTTGCTCTGTGCCCTCCACTCGGAGGAGGGCTGCACTAATTGCATGCTTTGAGACGGCTAGGTAGAGGATCAGCCGTTCTCCTTTCTCTGGTTTTGACAGTAACGGGGGTGTTCCGAGATACTTCTTGAGGTCTTTGAAAGCTTCCTCTTGCTCCGGTCCCCATTCATATCCTTTCCTTTTCTTCAGCAGCTGGAAGAAAGGCCTGCACCTGTCTGACGAGTGACTGATGAACCTGTTTAATGTCGCCGCCATGCCTATCAACTTTTGCACTTCCTTGGTTGTCTTTGGGCTCTCAAGTCTCTGGAGGGCTGTAATTTGATCTGGATTGACTTCGATGCCACGCTCCGAGACCAAGTGGCCCAAGAACTTTCCCGAGCTTACACCAAATGCACATTTTGAAGCATATAACTTTAATCAAAATTGTCGCAAGATGTCAAAGGTTACCTTTAAATCAGCTAGGTGATTAGCTTTCTCCTTGTTTTTCACCACCATGTCGTCTATGTAGACTTCCATGGTCTTCCCAAGCAAGTCTTTGAACATGAGTGTTGCGAGTCTTTGGTACGTGGCCCCGGCATTTCTGAGGCCGAATGGCATGACCCTGTAGCAGTACAACCCTTGTGGAATGATAAACGATGTCTTTTCCTCGTCTGGTTCGTGCATTGCTATCTGGTGGTATCCCCTGTAGGCATCTAGAAAACTCATTCGTTCGTACCCAGTAATTGCATCAACGAGCTGATCAATTCTGGGCAGAGGAAAATTGTCTTTGGGGCATGCCTTGTTTAAACTAGTGAAATCCACGCACACTCTCCATTTCCCATTCTTTTTCTTGACGACGACAGTATTGGACAACCACTCAGGGTAGTTTACTTCCCTGATGGCTTTGGCTTCTAGGAGGCAATCAACCTCTTCATTGAGCGCTTCGGCATGCTGAGAGGCTGACCTTCTGGTGTTTTGGACTACTGGCTTGTGCTGGGGATCCACATTTAAATGATGACAGATTATATTGGGATCAATGCCTGGCATTTCTTGGGGCATCCAGGCAAACACATCAACGTGCTGCTTGAGGAAATGTACGAGCTCTTCTTCCTCCTGTTTGTCAAGTTTCTCTCCTATCAGAAAGTACCTTTCCGGATCCTGGTCATCAAGATGAACCTTTTTCAGTCCTTCCATAGTTCTCTAGGCTGGGTTCCCTCCAACGTCTTCCAATGTATGTTGATCGGGTACTTCGACGGACTGAACGAGGTGTGCCTTGGGAGCTCTATTGATCGTCGAGACCAAACACTGGTTTGCCGTTTTCTGGTTCCCTTTGATGTGCTCAATGCTCTCTGTCCCCGGGAATTTTATCATCTGGTGGTAAGTTGATGAAATTGCTTTCATTTTGTGCAACCAAGTCCTGCCGATGATGGCGTTGTAGGAGGATGGGACGTCAACGACCAGGACTTCGGTTTTCAACACAACAGACCCTGCTCGTACAGGTAATATCACCTTACCCATGGGCCAAACTGGCTGTGACCCGAACCCAATCAAGGGAGTATGGCTTCTTTCCAAGTTCGTCTTGGGTAATTCCATCTTCTTGAAGGTGTCAAAGTAGAAAATCTCTGTGCAGCTCCCCTGATCCACCAATATTTTCTCAATGTCGTATTCCCTCAAACGTAGGGTAACGACCAAAGCATCATTGTGCGGCAGCGTCACTCCGTCCAGGTCCTCGTCCGTGAACGTGATTGGTCGCGCCACGATCTCTCCCTCCCTAGGCCTCTTGACACCTAGCTTGTACACATGCCTCGCATGTTCGCCCTGCCTTTGTACATATCTGATCTCGCTTTCGGTATAGGGGCATGGCCCTGAATCATTTGGATCAGACCCTTGGGTTTTGCCAAACAGTCCACCTCTTCGACTAGGGTTGCTGGATCTTTCTTTCTCTCTGCAACATACTCATCGAGAAGGCCCTCAATTGCCTTCTCGCCTAGGAACGTTTTGTACTCGAAGCAGTCCTCTGTCATGTGTCCCCAGTCTCGGTGGTAGCTGCATTTCTTGTTTGTTGCTCTCCGCCTTTCTGGGCTTCCTGTCATTTTTGGCGGGTCGCAGAACCATGGCTTGTCCCTGAGTTTGTACAACATCTTGTACATTGGTACATTAAAAACAGTGTAAACGCTGTGGAAATAACGGGTCTCCACAACAGCCTTATCCCTTCGTCCGGACGAACTGTCCCTCCTGCTAGTCGGGTACTCCTTCCTATAACTTTTTTGCTCCGCCAACTTTCTTTCTGTAGTAGTAGGCCGCCCTGCGTTCTCTTTCTTGCTTTCTCTCATACGGTCGTCCTCGACGAGAGCATGTTGCTCGATACGTTGCATGAGCTTTGCCACTGTCCTGACTGGGTTCATTGTCAAAGACTTCCTCAGATCTGAGTTAACGGGCAGGCTTGTCTTGAAAGTTGCTATTGCATACTTCTCGCTATAGTCCTCAATCTCATTAAAGGTTTCCCAATATCTCTTCGAATACTCCCTCAAACTTTATGTTTCCTTCTGCCCAATAGCAGTTAGTATAACAAAAGTTTTTGGTACCGCACGACTCGTCAAGAATCTAGCCGTGAACCCTCAGAGAGCTGCCTCCAACTGTTGATCGAGTTTGGGGCCAATTTATGATGATACCAGCTCAGCGCTACCTTGCCCAGGCTTGATGGAACCATCTTACACATCAGGGCGTCGTCCCTTACATGCATAAACATCGCCTGCTGGTAGTGCTGGATGTGAGTTACCGGGTCATTTGTGGTTTCATACAGCATGAACGGATTGTGCTTGATCCTGGCGGGTGGGTCCGCCCGTTGGATCCACTTGGCAAGTGGGGAAGCAGCCACGTGGTTGAGGGCTTTTCTAGCAGTTTGCAGGGCCCTTTCGCGCCCGTCGTAGTGCTCGTTCGAATCGGTCCTCTCATACCGGTTCCTTCAATGCCTCCTTCTTCCCCTGCTATCCGGGGATTCACTAGTGGCCCTTCTCTTCCTCTGGGGGCCCTTCCTGGCCGTGGAGTTGGCCTTTTTCGATGAGGGCTCCCTCCCCGAGAGTCTCATGTCTTTACTCCTGTCTTGGAATCTGGATTTTAGGTTTTCCTCCACTTGTCTCAAGCGATCCTTCAGGTTTTTTATTGTAGCCTCTTCCCGAGCGACCTGCCGCGCCAGGTCTGAGACTTCTTGTTCGCTCCACACGAGGCTTTCTGCGTACTCCCGGTCTCGCCTCACCTGAGAGTTATTCTTTTTCGAGGTGTGGCGTGGCGGGGAATTCCGCCGTTGGTCTCTCCGTGACGGGACGTTCGAATCTCTTTCTCGGGATCTGCCAGGCTGGGAACTTTCCACACGCTCCACTTGGCTTGCCACCCTCGCGGGTGGTTCTAGAGAAGGATCCCTCCCGGCCCCACTCTTTGGCGGTGTGCGTAGATCTCTATCGTCCATGGATGATCTAGGTGGGGGGTTTTTTCCCTGCTTTCCCACAGATGGCGCCAATTGTAAGAGGGGAAAAACTCATGAAGTTATTTCCTTGCTCTTATGAAATCAAATCCTCTTCTGATGGAGCGACCCTGATCCTGCAGCACAAGCAAACTGTTAGAGCACCCCTGCCTCTAGGCGGCGAGGGCCCTCCGATGGCTAAGTTAGTAGTGACGAACTGGAGGACGAGTGAAACGAGCGTGTAAGTATGAGAGTAGGTTTTAGCATACCCCCTGTGTTTAGGGTTTTACCCTTATATAGGCGATTCCTTTGCACTCACATTCCTTGTGGAATTCTTCTCTGTATGGAATCCTTCCAAGCTTAGGATTCTTCCTTATTGGGCAGCATAGTCTACATGATTCTGTATCCTTATTTGATAAGGATTCTTACCAAGATGGCCGCGTACTACTCATTCGGAGCTTTACCCTACATGGGAGTTCGCTCCTTGTTTAGTATGTTGACTGGCTTTCCATCTCTGAGTAAGATTGCTCTTATCTTCGCAAGCTCAACTGATTCTGGGAATATCTCCGAATATTCCCTCCTTTCCTTATCCTTGCAAGGTAAATCTGTTGCTAGGGTTTATCTCACTTTGGGCCGTACCACCTGTGCCATCCGACGAGCGGGCTGATTTGGTTTATTACTAGATTACGGTCGTGGTGGTCGTCGGCGTATTACTTCGTGTCACTTCCCTCGTGCATGTCACGTCGTAGCTTTTGACGAGCTATTCTGTTAGTCTTCTGTAGCCTTTGGAAAATACTCCACACAGTTGACACGGCTAATCTTGCGGGACCAACCGCATTTGCCATTAACTCAGTGCTTGAGAACTTGGTCATGCCAAACTTCAGAACTTATCAAAACACTTGGAGGGAGCGTGTGACCATTCCAAGAAATCCATATCCCTGTGTTCTTCTTCCAACATGTTACAAGAGATGGTTGACAAGAGATATTGAAGCAAAAGAAAATGGAAACTAAAATAGACTGTAGACTCAATCTTACTGTGCCCGAAATAAGTTGTGGACCCATGACACAACTCATGTGGACCGATGCTCTGTTGTTGTTTGTTATGAAAGTTTCATGCTTAGCCATGTAATTGAAGAAAGTTTGTTCGAATAATGCTTGAATTTTGAGAACTTTCCATTTTAGTTCGTCGGCTCTGTTTGTGAGATTTGAAATGCGCATAATGACTTGGAATCAAATCAAAAGATAATGTTTGCTGGTTGAATCTGATACTATGTGCAACTATGTTTTCTCTCAGTCCACCATGCCTAGAGGTCAGGACTCAACCCCTATTAAGCCCTGGAAATGGCCTCCTCCACCATGTGGTGGTTGGAAGTGTTGGGTTTGTAAGGAAGCTCATGTTTTTCTTCGATAATACCCTCTTTGCCCTGATGATTATCTAATTGAGCGTGATGCGATGTTATTAGTCATATGCTTGGACGCCTCGTTGGGCTTCTTCCCTTTGTTGTTTTCGTGACAAAAAGGGGGAGAATGGTTGGCTTGCTTGAGAGGAGTATGCTTGGTAGTATCTCTTTTGCTACTTGGTATCTTGCATGCTTGATATATCCTTGGCTACTTAGTTAGTGCTTCTTGGATATGCATATGTTTATGATTATGCTCATGGATTTATCTTGTTCTTATGGCATAGATATATCTCTTTCCGTTGCGCTTATTGATCATTGCTATCATTTGGTATCTATGCTTGTGGTTCTTGTGCATAATCTCTCTTTCCAAGGCTTTATCAAGTTTCAAGGATGCTTCTCTCATCTAGTTAGATTAAGTTTTGAAAGTTCTTATAAATCTAGTTAGAATCTGTTTCCTTGTATCGTTCTTGTTTAAATGGTTTTGTCCCGGAAATGCCAAAGGGGGAGATTGTTAGGTTTATTGGCGATTTCCAGGTTTGTCAAACCATTTATGTTTGTAATGGGTTTGGGTGGTAGAGTTCTAAGTGTTAGTCTAGATGCTCGACTCTTGTGCTCTCAAGGTTCATTGTCAAGTTGATGCCGCACCAAACACTTTGAGGCCTATCCGGAAAGGTATAACCATGCATAATCATTCACGCATTTAGATCATTCAAATGTCTCATTTTATTGTGCATGGTTTTAGATTAACTTGGGCATTGATTTTCTTTTAAAATCCCATGATTTTAGTGTGAGTTTATGGCTTTTCATTGTCTGCGTTTGCATGAGTCTGCAGACGCTTGTCATCTAGCGACATCCTTTGACACGTGTTTTAATCTTGACCATTGAGATCATTTTAATAGCGTTTCCAAGCGTTTGCAGACGCGTGTTTGTGGACAGCCCTTATTGTGCCAAGTGTCTTAATCCTATCAGAGCATCTGCTTGCGTTTGCACTCGTCAGTCATCCCTTTAAGTGGTCAAATGTCATGTTTTGAGTGGTTGTCTTGGGGAGCACGAAAATGGGCACTATAAAAGCCAATTTTCTTTCATTTTCACACACCCCACTTGAGAGAAAATCAGCCCCTTTTTAGAGAGAGAAAGTCTCATCCCTTCTCTCTTTTGTGAACTTTATGTTCTTGATGATTTGAGCTTGTTCTTCTCATCTTTCTTCAATCTAGAGTCTTCCACTCCATGGATCCACTCTAGGTTGATTTTAGTATTCAAAAACTTTCATAAAAATCAAATCTTTTTCATACATCATGTTGTGTTGCCTACTTATGTACGTGGCCGGATGATCCGGAGCCGTCTTTGATACGGAGATCGAGGGGTGTTGAACTCGTGAAGGTTATGGAATCAAGAAGGGGGGCTCGGGGAGCTAAATCAAGGAGTGGAGTTAGATGTAGCTTGGGGCAAGTTGGTAATTCCTAATCTTGTAGCTCTTGATTTAACCTTTTGATTTATAGCAATTAGTAGATTAGACCGTGGTTTTATACTTAGGGTAGTTAGACCCTAAGTAGTTTCCACGTATATCCTCGTGTTTGTCTTCTTTCGCTTATTGCTATATTTCCTTATATTGTGGTTTTAATTGTCTCACCGTTGAAAATGATTTTACTTATAAAAGTGGCTAAACCTAAACCCTAGAGTACCTTATGAAAGTGTCTAAACTATTAAAATCCTATAATAGGAAAGTGCACCCTAAACCCAAACCCAGGGTACCCTATGAAAGGGCCTAAAATTCTAGGGTATCCTATGAAAGTGTCTAAACCACTAAAACTCTATAATAGGAAAGTGCAACGTAAACCTAAACCAAAAAAAGAATACCTTATCTTAATAGTAATTAAAAAGAGTAATTTACTTTAATGGTTAAATGTCTATTTTCTAGACCAAGAGGTAAAAATCTGTTAAAATGGTTCTGGAAAGGTTCTACATGTGTATTGGTTAGGTTTTGGTTCTTAATTTTTTAGAACCGGTCAAAATGGTCCGGTTACTGGATTTCTAGAGAACTGGTCCAAATCCGGACCGTGGGCACCCTTAGCTAGACCAGCCTGGAAATGCGTTTAATAAGCCCAAGATACAAATCCTTCAAGCCCACCTCATCTCGGTTTTCAACAACCTATATTCGTCTTTTAAAGCTCACTTGGTTGTGTTTGATTTATTAGAATGGAATGGACATTGGAATTGAATGAGAATGGAACCACCATTCCATTCCCTTGTTGGGTTATGCTTAGGAAGTAGTTCCGAAATTGGAATGGCTATAGTAAATTTGGAGTGGCAATAGTAAATTTTGGAGTGACTATAGTGAATTTTGGAGTGGCAATAGTGAATTTTGGAGTGGCAATAGTGAATTTTGGAGTGGCAATAGTAATTTAGTGTGGCATCAAAAATTAGAGAGGAATGGAATGATGATTCCTTGCCTTTTCTAATGAAAGTAGTTAGTGTCCGACGTGCTTTGTACGTCACTGTGTGCTCAGCGGTGAATGAGTGTTCAACAATGAATGTTCGATTTTTACAATAATAACCTATGTGTATGAGAATTCTACTATTCTTTTGTAGAAAGAAGGCATTTTTTGTTTAGCTGCCAAATTGAAATAAACCTTCAGTTAAGTGTAAAGCATTTTCCTCCTGCTGATGAATGTACAACAACAATGTTATGAATAACATATCAAATTGGAATGGTAAAATGACTTTGGTAACACTTATTGAATTCTCGATTACTTGAATTCAAAGATATATAGCAGGTGATGTGCACTGTTAGTCCTTGACGTGAATGCAAGCCTGGGTCATTATTTTTGGCATCTAAGAATGGCTTGAATTGCTTCAGTCAATGGTGATGCGAGGAGCAGATTTAAAGCTTCCATTTCATGGAAATATAAGCTCTCAGAACTTAACATTTGTTTGGTCAAGAAACTTTAATTCTTATTTATTTTTCTTCTGATATTCAAACAGATTTGGATGCCATTATTCTTTACCTGGCTTTACACCTAAAGCATTTTTACTACATTCTCACCAAATCTATTCTTTGCGTATTCTATCCTTCCTAACTAAGCAAAAGCTCAAAGGTTTCAATTTGTGAAAGCATAATCTTTAAGAGATCAACATTTATTCAGATTTCTATCTTGTAATCATATTTTGAATAGATTTGCCTTTGCAATTTATTTGCTCTCAGATGCGAAGAATTTACGCTCTAATTCAGCTCTTGACACTAATCAAACTAAATCAGTATTTTGAATGACTAAATAGTGAATTTGGAGTCTGAAACATCGTACATGAACCTATGAACATTCAATTAAGTTCTGCATTTAAAGTATCAACATTCAGTTTGCAACGTATGGTGTTGCAGTGGCTTTGCTTGGTGTGTTTAGCAACATTGCTGTTGGATTGGTCATTGATCATATAGCGCCATTATTAACAATGGTGAGGACTGCTGAGATGCTTGCTATGAGCCAGCAGATTGATGAGAGAACTGATACCCTTGATTTTGCTGGAAAAACCATAGGTCCCAGCGGGAACAAATTAGAGACTGAAAACTAGAATACATCATTGGAGTTAAAAATTCATTATATCGCTTAAGTTTTTTCCATTAATGGCAGTTCTATTAACAAAACTTGAGATTGAACACTTTGGTCCTCAAGTCTGAAACATACATACATACTAACAAAAACACAAAGTTCATGAAGCTAATGCAAGAATATCTCCATTTCATTTAACTGGCCTCAAAGTAGCAACCCCAGTCTACGAGCTATCTTCCAAAAGCATACGTACGACTGTGCATTCAATACCCAGAATATGTCCGCTCACATCCAGCCTTCGTAAATATCACAATCTTGATTTCAAATTTAACGACAGAGATGAAGACATCCATGTGGTGAGCAACAAAAGCATTCCAAGCTTGGCCTTAAAGACATCCATTACTACATTGAACAGTCCATGTATTTTACTTCCATATGAAACAAAGTGCTGAATCCCGCCGTCCTTGCAAACTTGCTTGATCTTACCAGGCAATTCCTTGAAAACATGGGAAACAATTCGATGAACATATAGTATACAAAGTTCAATTACAGGGATTAAGTTTTGTTATCTCAAAAGATGATTACAACGATATTAAGTTTTATTGGCTTTTGGTTAAGAAGGATTAACATATATTGTGGATTGCAGACGCTTTGCTTTCTATATGCTGCCACATGGAAATTTTTAGCTCACTCATCAGATGCATGTGTGCACGTGCATTTATGTGTGCTTAGGCCTGATTTCGCTCAATTTAAAAAGGCTCTTGAGTTGCAATAGTTTGTGTCGAATGTAGGTGCAGTGTGCTACAAAGGTGTGTTTCTGATGTGTTTTGTCCAATCAATCAATCAAACTTCAAACTACATGTACTCCATTGATATATAACTCAAAATACAAGCTTTGAACACAAAGAAATGTTGTCTTCCTCATAAACTTGAACCATTTTGCTTCGACTGAAATACAGAGGTAACATAAGGTACATGAACAAAGAGAGTGTCGTGAGGCTTTTCAATAACCTTTCCACATAAATGCGAATTACATATCAGCACTTCAGAAAATATAAAAAGCATTGCCAAACTCAGTAAATCGAATGTTCAAATGTGTAAAATAGAGCTACTAATCTTTAATCTTTAGCTTGTGGTTTCGGGTATGAGGAAAGCTACTTTGTGAATGTGATACCAAAGGGTAGGTCTGTACCCAACCTACCCTGTACCCAACCTACCCTCTCAGACACTCATTAATGGGTATTTCGGGGCCTTACCTTTTAAAAAAAAAAAAAAGAATTATAAGATATATACACTCATCAACCAAGTTTCTAGAAGCAAGCAACACAGGTCATGAAAACTAAATGTTCTTTTTTGTTTCAAGATAAGCAGGGATCTTGCCCATCAACATGAATAATGTCTTTCTACATATAATGTGAGATTTTGTTTTGTTAAGATAAAAGAACAAACGTTGTGTACTAATGCTGTAATGAATAAAAATTGAGTTACTTTAAAAGCCAAAAAAAAAAAGAGTTGGCATTGTAATGAAACGTTCAAAAAGTTAAATGCATGCTATGAGCAAGCACCTTGAAGTCGAAGCCATGCACGCATCATCTCGTGAACTAAGACAGAACCGTACCTCATGGCGGTCCATCAGAACCAAGTCCATTCAATACTCCACGAACTTCATGCCGGCAGCGGCGGCTGCCACTCGGGAGGACGTTCCATTGCTCACCGAGCCATCACTTAGGGGTATTGGTGGCCGAAGATGAAGGAAGACGCCGAAGAGTTTGTTCGGAAATGCCACAAGTGCCAGTTGTTCAAGCCAATGATCCATCAGCCAGCCGAGGACCTTCAACCGGTCACCAATCCATGGCCCTTTGCCCAATAGGGCTTGGACATTGTCGGAGAGCTTCCACTTGCTCCAAGAGGATTTCGCTACCTTATAACTGCTACAGATTATTTTTCCAAGTGGGTGGAAGCCGAGCCTTTGGTTTTTATCACCGAGGCGAATGTGAAGAGTTTCCTGTGGCAGAATATCATCTCTTGGTACGGGGTTCCGTACGCAATCGTTTCGGACAACGGGAAGCAGTTCACTGGAAAGCAGATGAAAGAGGTATGCGATAAGCTCGGGGTACGGTTCTTCAACTCCACGCCTGTTTATCCTCAAGGTAACGGCCAAGCCGAGGCGTCCAACAAGACGGTCGCGGCTGGACTCAAACGAAGGCTAACTGCAAAAAAGAGGAAAATGGGCGGAGGAACTCCCTCACGTCCTATGGGCGTTCAGGACTACTTCGAGACGATCCACAGGACAAACCCCTTACTCCCTCGCTTACGGTATCGAAGCTGTTATCCCTATCCAAAAGGGTGTGGATGGTCGATTTCCACCGGTTGGATTTTGATTTGAAAATAGAGTCACCACCCGGGTTTTTAGAAAATGATTTGGGACCCGAGAAACCGTTTTGAAAAATGATTGAGAAAATGATTTAGAAAACAACTTGAAAACCATAGATTCGTTTTGGATTCGGGAGCCAGGTTACGAACGTGGAAGGGTTTTAATGCACCCCGCTCGCCCGATTAAAATCGGTCTTTACTAAATATTTGTGGGATTTTTCGAAGATATTTTAATGCGGAACTTTATTCAAATAAACAGTTAATCATGCAAAGCAAATGATAAAACAATAAATGACAAACGACATGATAATAAACACCACAACAAAGAATTAAAACAGAAAATCAAAGTTCCAAACTGTTTATAAAGGAAACTATTTTAAAATTTCAGATTTGAAAAAGAGTGTCGTACGGCACACAAAGTGTACCGTGCAAAGATAGAAAGTGAAAGTGTGCCATGCGGCATCTTGTTCATGATTCTAACGGTTAGATTTTTAAAAGTGTGTCGACAAAGACTCCAAGTGTACCGTGTGGTACAGAGGAGGTGCCGTGACACACTCTTGTTTTCTTCACAAACAGTTCAAAACTTTGATTTTCGATGGGAATGAAATGAGAGCAAACACGAGAACATGAAACCTTGTTAAAAACAGATTATTTTTGAAATGGAAAATGGTATGTTTGAATAGGAAATGTTCCTCCTCATTAAATTACCCGTACAAGGCGATGTTTTCACCGCACGACGCAACCGGGAGGTTTATAAGCAAAACGGTTTTTACTATAACATGGGCGTACCGAATGCGGAGACAATATTGATGATCATCTCGCACTCGGTACCCCTCCCCTCAGGGTACCAAAGCTAGGAGTTTTGGCGAAACGGGATTATACCTCGGATTGAAACTCTTTCTTGAACTTCTGAATGTAGCTTGGGCTTCCTCTGGACTCCAACTCCAATCTGGTATGATAGAAAAGATGGTTGATGGCTAGAACTTGAACAAATTTGGAATGGCTACCTCACGGGTTTGGAACCGAAAATAGAGGATTGGGTTTTTTGATTGAATTTGCTTTGGAGAGGATTATAGGATTGATTTATGGAGGTTAGAGAGTATTGGCAGTAAGTAGTTTTGGTTGAGGGTGGAATTAGGACAGAATTTGAGAGAGGTTTTTCATGGTTTTTGATTGCTAATGGAAAATGAGAGCTTTCGGTGGTGAAAAATAGGGGGAGAGATCTCTTCTCCTCTTGAAAATGAAGTGGGGAGGAGTTTATATAGGGTAAAAATCTGCTTAGGGACCAAGTATACTTGGCCCAAACGAAAAGAAAAACACTTGGCCATCAAAATACTTTGGGATCAAGAAAACTTGGTGACCAAGGTTTGAAGCGTGCTGAACGGTACACAAACTGTGTCGTACGGTACACAAACTGTACCGTGCGGCACACCTGACCGCCAAAATTCAAAAAGTTGTTTGGGTTGTGCCATGCGTGAGAGATGAGTACCGTGCGGTACTATTGACCAAGTTGACTTGAAAAATTTCAATCCGAGAGACTTTCCGGGTATTCCTTTTCATCATTGGGGATTAAAATGTGTACGAGAGTCTCATTTTGGGGTGTCTACAGTTGCCCCTCTTTGACGAGGCTTACAATCACTGTGTGATGGAAGTCGCGTCAAAGATAGAAGACACCCCTCGATGTGGACATCCTCGTACGAAAACAAACAAGTAAAATGTGATGCATGTGGTCGTGCTTGTAAGAGCTGTCTACGTACCCCATTGTAGGGATCAGACCAGCGCAGTTCATCAGGGTCTAATGAAAAAAAGCAAAATGGTGATTTTATAAGAGTTTACAGAAAACATACCTTGATCGGATTTTGGGGATTATTACTCCGTTTTTCAACGAGGGAAAACGAATGATGTGCTGTGAGACAGAAACCAGTTGGCGCTGAGAAAACCTTTGTTAATGTCGTTGAGGACTTACGAAACCATTGGTGCTGAAATAATTGTCGGTAATGCCGTTGAGGACTTATAGAACCAGTTGGTGCGAAATCAGTTGATGCTGATAAAAACTGTTGTTAATGCCGTTGAGGACTTACGAAACCAGTCGGTGCGAAATCAGTTGATGCTGATAAAAACTGTTGTTAATGCCGTTGAGGACTTACGAAACCAGTCGGTGCGAAATCAGTTGATGCTGATAAAAACTGTTGTTAATGCCGTTGAGGACTTATAGAACCATTGGTGCCGAGAAAACTTGTTGTTAATGCCGTTGAGGACTTATAGAACCATTGGTGCTGAGAAAACTTGTTGTTAATGCCGGAGAGGACTTATAGAACCAGTCGGTGCTTGAGAAAACCGTCGTTAATGCCGTTGAGGACTTATGAAACCTGTCAGTGTCTGAGAAAACTGTCGTTAATGCCAGAGAGGACTTACGAAACCTTTCAGTGTTGCAATGAATGATGAGATAGGACCAGCGAGTGAGGCTCCGTGAACAGTGACAAGTGATTAGAGAGAGACCGGCAAGGTCCCAATGAAAACATGATTCGAGTGAGACCAGTGAGGTCCCCAAAAGGGTTCGTGCTAGACCAGCGAGGACTCGTGAAAAAAATTGTGTGGGCAAGACCAGCGAGGTCTCGTGAAGAACTAAGTGGTTTGATTGACTTGAGTTGTTGAAATTGAGTTTAGAGATTGGATTGAAAAATTTGTTTCAGAAGGCAGATTGATTTGAGAAACTGACCTTAAAATTGATTTGATTGAAAAGTTGTTCCTGGAGGACAATTTGATTGAAAACCTGTTCCAAAGAATGCTTGACTGAAAGACTGGCCCACAGGACGGTTGATTGAAAAGCGGACAATTTCTAGTCTTGAAATTGAATTTTGATTGAAGTTGATTGAAATTGATTGAAGTTGATTGAAAAATTGATTGAAATTGGTTGAAATTGATTGAAGAATTGATTGAAATTGGTTGAAATTGATTCAAGAATTGATTGAAATTGGTTGAAGTTGATTGAAAATTTGAAAAACTATCGCTGAGGACAGTGGATTGAAAAATGTTTGTTTGAAAAATCGCAACGAGGGACGGTGATTGAAAAATGTTTGATTGAAAGCACATCTTGCGGGATGGTTGATTGAAGACATGTCTCGAGGGATGCTTAATTGAAAACATGTCCCGAAGGACGAGCGGTTGATTGAAAATATGTCCCTAATGACGGTTAACTGAAAACATGTTCCGAGTGACAATTGATTGAAAACATGTCCCGCAAGACGTACAATTGATTGAAAACATTTCCTGAAGGTCGGTTGATTGAAAACATGTCTCGAGGGACGGTGGAGTAAAAAAAACTGTCTCGCAGGACGATTGATTGAAAAACTATCCCCAAAGGACGATGGAATGAAAAACTATCCCGAATGATGATTGGTTGAAAATTTGTCCCGAAGGACGATTTAATTGGAAAATTATTCCGGGAGGACGATTCAAAAAAACTTGTCCCGAAAGACGATTGATTGAAAAATTGTTCATGAGAACTCTTGTGTGAGACTCAGGTTTTCACATTTGATGAAACAATGACAACATTTTTTTTTTTTTTTTTTTTTGAAAGTAGGTGGCGCAACAGGGTGTCTCTTTTGCTTTACTATCTTTCCTTTTGGATATGGTCTAGATTTGAAGTTACACTTGATCAGTGAGCTTGAGCTTTCGAGCTTTCTGGCTTTTTGTGAGGCTTGAGCTTTTTGGCATTTCTGCCCCAAATCTTGAACTCCGGTGTATGTGCTTCTCCCAGTAGATGGCATTGAGTTGACATGCCCCAGTTGTGGACAAATGTGCCCAATAGATGTCAAACTTCAGTTCTGAACCTATTGACTTGTTTATCCAAAAATAGACTCTTCCATACATTGACATCGTCTTCCACGAGTTTAAGAATATCAAGACCGTCAAGGGTTGACTGCACAAAAGACCTTGTGTGAATTTGGACAAGGCCTGGATGATACAAGTGACTTTACAAAGATGCCCCTGGTTTGGGCGGAGAATTACTATTCATGAATTTGGTAGACGCGGGTTATTTTGTTACTGGATCGACCTTGTGACAAAGGAATGGACTCTGACAAAACTATGTTGACTCGAGAATTTGGGAAGTGGCAAAACGTGCCACACAATTGATGTTCGAAACCGTCATGAACTTGAGTATTTTCGTTTTGAAATTGTTTCACCCCATCAAAGGATGTTCATTCAAATCGATTGTTTTTATCAAAAACACAAGATTTCTTATTGTGAACTCTTGCCCCCGAGATGCTGACACACTGATTTTCCATTGAGATGCCCCGGTCTGGACTTTTGCTTCTGACGGATGCTAGTGCTTTGACTTTTGATCTCCAAGGGAAATGATACTGTTCCCATTCGGATTTTCACTATCAAGTCGTGCTTTTCAATCTGAAAGGACTTTATTCAGGTTATAACGGGGCCAAGGCTTTGGGCTTGACAAAGAAAGGATAAAAGGCTCAAAACAAATTTCATTCTTCTTGGGTTTTAGAGCTAGCAGCTATCTTGAACTCTTTTTGTGTGCCCTTTCTTTTTTTCTTCAATGTTTTCCTTTGTGCCCCATTTTGACTTTTGATGGACACTTTCTTTCTTTATTTGGTTGTGCCCATGAACTTGGCATTTTTCATTCTGACGTGCCACTAACAATTATGCATTTGGTACTTTTGAAAATCTGGCTTTCATGTGCTTGACACTTTCATTTTGACATCTTGCTGATAGTCATACATTCGACACTTTCATTTCTCTTAATTCACCCCAGTGTGGGGGGATAGCTGTCTAGCTGGGTTCTTTTCCAAAGAAAGTGATTCAGGCTCAAAAGGGCTATCAAGGGATATATTTATCTGGGGAATAAAAACAAAGAATGCCTTTTCTTCATTTTGAATTGCACAACTTGATAGAGAGAATCCGTACATGCTCTACCTTTTGCCTGGATCGTACTTCAAAGTTTTGGATCCAGCGAGCTTTTTGCCTTAACTTTTGCCTAGGCCGCCCTTGCGGGTTTTCGACCTAGCATGTTGTTTTTTTTTTTTTGTCAAAACATTGCTCCTTGATGACGTTGAAGGATGGCGCATGGAATTCCTTCTTCGTGTGAGAGGTGAGGGTTCAATCAAAAATCATCCCGTGTTTTGAAGTGATTATCATGAATCTCAGATGATGGTGGAAAACAATTCCATTTGGAAGGATTATTGCAAAACTCAAGTTTATTACGACAATTCTAACACAAAAGCATGACATCGATTTCAAAAGTTGCGACCGAACCACTGAGGGTTGCCTACGTATCCCTGTGCAAGGAATCAGGTTGTGCGTAGTTCGGGACTACAAAGCTGACTCTAGTTTTGGTTTTTGTTCTTTTCTTGACAATAACAAGATATTACGGAGTCAAACTTGAAGACATACATCAAAGTAGAAATAGAAATACAAACTGACTCAATAACAGAGAAGACTCTGACTCGAAACTTGAAAATTCCCAAGACTCGTGAAAGATTGGTCTATTGCATGGTCCTTGGCGGTTCATTCTTATTTTGCTGGCCTTGACATTAATCAGTAATCCCCCATGGGTTCAATGTCGAACATGGCAGAGTTGATATGAGGATTAGGACTTGTCTGGGTGTTTGTTTTTGTTGATGGTGAAATGATGGTTTTGCTGTCGATGAGGCTCTGAATTCTGTGACGAAGGCGATGGCACTCATCGGTACTGTGACCGGGCATTTGATGGAATGCACAAAAGGCATTAGGGTTATGGTAAGATGGAAGCTTCTAAGGTAGAGGGGTTGGAATGAGTGGTTTGATATGGCCGGTTTTGAGGAGCTTCTCATAAATCAAGGACAGAGGCTCGGAGAATTGGGAAAGGGTTCTTTGTGGCTTCTGAGAGTGGTTGGTTTGAGTTTTGACTTCGTTGATAGGCATGGCTTGGTTGAAATTTTGGTTTGTGGAGCTGGAAAAGGCTTGGGTATAATCATTTTTGCTGAACAATGTGTCGGTGTTGCCAGGGTACACCCATTTGGCTTTGGGAACAAGTTCCTTTTTCTCGAAAATGCCAGACTGGATTGCCTCCTCAATGGCAAGGCCTGCCTCATAGAAGATTTTGAAGTCTGCAGTAGCTTGAAATACCACTAGGTATTTAGCAAAGTCTGGCAATAAGTTCTTCGTGATGATCCTCTTCTGTTCCTTCTCTGAGGGCCGGTCTATCATCTGAGATGCCTTTCCTCTCCACCTTTTGATGAAGTCAGCAAATGACTCGTTTGCCGCCATCTTGGTTGCATCCAATTCCCGAATGGTCATCTCGAGCTGAATGTTGTAATTGTATTGGGCCATGAAGGCTGCCCCAATATCTTCCCAGCTTCCTTTCTTTGAAATGTCTAAATTCAGAAACCATCGCAGTGCCGGTCTTGCCAGAGTCTGCTGAAACATTTGACCCATGGCACTCTTCTCGATGTTATACATGGACAGAGTGACCACATACGTTTGCAGATGAGCTTTTGGATCTCCACTTCCATCAAACTTTTCCCAAGCTATGGGCTTGAATCCTTCCGGGAGCTTGGCGTCGGGAAATAGACACAACTTGTCCATATCAACACTCGTGGCAGCTACTTTCTCTTGTTTTTGGACCGATTCTTCGAGTTTGGCAATTTTCGCCATCATTGCTTCCAAGTTTGGATTTTCTTGCGGAGGTGGATTCGGCGGTGGTTGATCTCCTGGTGGCTTGTTCTGAAGGGTCAATCCTTGTATCAGAAATAGTAATTCAGCCATCTGACTATCACTATGTTCCCGCTGTTCTTCCAAGGCTATCTTGAGAGCCTCGACCTCGTTCTTGTTCGACATATCTGCAGGGCCTGCTGAACCTAAATGTGCTGCTTCTGACAGAGTTTGAATTAACTGCTATTTAGGAGGTCGGGTCCAACCGGGTATGTTGTTCTTCTCGCTTTGACCAATCGCTTAGAACTGATAGTAAAGCAAAAGCAGACTTAGAAGTGCCGCCATTTTATTTCCAAAAAGAAGAATGTCATTTTTGCGTCGTGCATGTCACCCTAAGTCTCAAAAAGTTTTCAACAACCATGGGTAGGTCGACTACTCAGTAGGTTAAGTTCCTGTGTGTTGGAACCAGAGCCAGTCAACTTTCGTGACCATCCAAGGTAGAGCAATAAGGCTGTCAAAATCTGGATAGAAATGTGATAGAATCACAAGGAGCCGTTCGAGCACGGCTGACACTGGAGGTGTTTCAAACTCCAAAGATTTAAAGTCTCCTAGACTATGGAAAAATGGGTCTTAAAAAGGCTGCCCCGGTCCTCAGTGTATCTTTTGCAGTGTATCCTTTATTTAGGATAGCAGGATTCTAGAAAATTAAACAACTTGGTTCTCGATGATTCCTTTTCAAGGGTCTAACTTTGATTTTAGGGACGACTGCCCCAACTTGGGTCAATTGTTCCTAATTTCTGTTAGGTCATTGGCAAGGAATTGTAAAGGATCAAGTTGATTTGACTTTCCTAAGTCCTGTTATTCTAAGGAATGAATTGATCTGAACAACATGCATTGGAATGCACGACTCTTCATCGGGCAGGGCAACCTCTCAAGACCGCGGGAAAATGTGCCAGTATAGTGTCCAACTAACCATGATAATGCAAATGCATGCAAAATGATGACAATCTATGGAAAGCAGGATACATCACGTAATCCTAACCTGTGGGTCCCTGTCCTAGGTTGGAAGGTTCTAGGTTTACTATATGCAAAGGCCGGTTTTGGTTTAGGGGGTCCCCCAGACTAGAGCCAATATTTGCCTTCCAGTGCCAAGTGTACTGCATGGCAAAGGTCAAACGGCAGGCTGACTCATCACGGTCCAAGGTTGCTGAGCATCCGGGGATGTCCTAACACCAGTGAACTGGGTAGGGTAACCAAGACGCAGCAGCGGGGCTTATCCAACATCGATGCACGTGATGCAAAAGTTCAGCAATAAAATTGTTTTCAAAAATCCCACAAATATTTTTCAAGCTTGGCTCTCCAAATTAATTTCTTCTTTGATATCTTTACACAAATAAACAACCAAAAAGCTCCAGTCAGGATGGCCGGGCGAGGCCCTGTTAGTCCGCCATTCCTTTCTTGCGATAGCGCTAGGCATTTTTGTTTTGACAAGCTTTCGGGAAGTTCATAAGTATAAAAATATCAAATTAGAGATTAATTTGAGAAGTCCCCAGCGGAGTCGCCATTTTGTGGATGGTCGATTTCAACCGGTTGGATTTTGATTTGAAAATAGAGTCGCCACCCGGGTTTTTAGAAAATGATTTGGGACCCGAGAAACCGTTTTTAAAAATGATTGAGAAAATGATTTAGAAAACAACTTGAAAACCAGAGATTCGTTTTGGATTCGGGAGCCAGGTTACGAACGTGGAAGGGTTTTAATGCACCCCGCTCGCCCGATTAAAATCGGTCTTTACTAAATATTTGTGGGATTTTTCGAAGATATTTTAATGCCGAACTTTATTCAAATAAACAGTTAATCATGCAAAGCAAATGATAAAACAATAAATGACAAACGACATGATAATAAACACCACAACAAAGAATTAAAACAGAAAATCAAAGTTCCAAACTGTTTATAAAGGAAACTATTTTAAAATTTCAAATTTGAAAAAGAGTGTCGTACGGCACACAAAGTGTACCGTGCGGTACAGAAAGTGTGTCGTGCGGCACTGTTCATGATTCTAACGGTTAGATTTTTAAAAGTGTGTCGTACAACACTCCAAGTGTACCGTGTGGTACAGGAGGAGTGCCGTACGACACTGTTTTCTTCACAAACAGTTCAAAACTTTGATTTTCGATGGGAATGAAATGAGAGCAAACACAGAACATGAAACCTTGTTAAAAACAGATTATTTTTGAAATGGAAAATGGTATGTTTGAATAGGAAATGTTCCTCCTCATTAAATTACCCCGTACAAGGCGATGTTTTCACCGTACGACGCAACCGGGAGGTTTATAAGCAAAACGGTTTTTACTATAACATGGGCGTACCGAATGCGGAGACAATATTGATGATCATCTCGCACTCGGTACCCCTCCCCTCAGGGTACCAAAGCTAGGAGTTTTGGCGAAACGGGATTATACCTCGGATTGAAACTCTTTCTTGAACTTCTGAATGTAGCTTGGGCTTCCTCTGGACTCCAACTCCAATCTGGTATGATAGCAAAGATGGTTGATGGCTAGAACTTGAACAAATTTGGAATGGCTACCTCACGGGTTTGGAACCGAAAATAGAGGATTGGGTTTTTTGATTGAATTTGCTTTGGAGAGGATTATAGGATTGATTTATGGAGGTTAGAGAGTATTGGCAGTAAGTAGTTTTGGTTGAGGGTGGAATTAGGACAGAATTTGAGAGAGGTTTTTCATGGTTTTTGATTGCTAATGGAAAATGAGAGCTTTCGGTGGTGAAAAATAGGGGGAGAGATCTCTTCTCCTCTTGAAAATGAAGTGGGGAGGAGTTTATATAGGGTAAAAATCTGCTTAGGGACCAAGTATACTTGGCCCAAACGAAAAGAAAAACACTTGGCCATCAAAATACTTTGGGATCAAGAAAACTTGGTGACCAAGGCTGCTGAAACTGTGCCGTGCGGCACACCTGACCACCAAAATTCAAAAAGTTGCTTGGGTTGTGCCGTGCGTGAGAGATGAGTACCGTGCGGTACTATTGACCAAGTTGACTTGAAAAATTTCAATCCGAGAGACTTTCCGGGTATTCCTTTTCATCATTGGGGATTAAAATGTGTACGAGAGTCTCATTTTGGGGTGTCTACAAAGGGGCTACCAACAATCCGAACCGAGTACTTTGACGAAACCACTAATGACACGGCCTTAAGCAATGACCTGGACTTGGCCAAGGAAAGGCGAGATGCAGCTCGGGTAAAATTGGTAGCCTATCAGCAGGAGGTTGCTAAGGGGTACAACAAGATAGTTCGGTTGAGGACATTTTGCCCAGACGACCTGGTTCTAAAAAAGGTCACGGATAAAAACAAGAAAAGGAAGCTGATGCCGAATTGGGACGGTCCCTACCGAGTAGTTAAGAAGGTAGGAAAAGGAGCTTACCAAATTGAAGACATGGATGGGAAGCTCGTAGACAAACCATGGAATGCTTACAACTTGAGAAAGTATTATGCTTAAGGGCGCTACTCTCGGATGATGAATTTCAGACTTCGAAAAATTATGAAGAAATTTTGATGTATCACTTTCTCGGAAGTCTATCAATGAAAAGCCTTTTTTGATCTCAATTGATATCTTATTAATCATGTCTCGGTATTCGTACCCAATGGCTTCGGCTAAAGGAACAAACTCACACATGGGTCTCAACCCATAAGACCGCTCGGTTTAACCGAGCCAATCAACTCATTACGTCAATGAATTATCAAAATCAAACAACCTCGTGGTGGTACTAACATAAGTCATCTCGGTATGTTTTCACCAAGTCAATCAAACCCTTGTTAAGGAGTATTGTTTCAATGATAACTTATATTTCTAAGTTACACAGTTGACTCGGCTTTCCGAGCAAACGAACCGAGAAATGTTCTATCTTCCAAACCAAATCACTGATATCACTCTCGGTTACAACACTTGTGAAAATTTTCTCAATTTTTACAAGTCTTAAATATGAGCATTTAAATTGACTCGGCAATATATCCGAGAAGATCTGTCAATTACTTCAGATATTTTTCATGCCTTAGTAAATTTCGTGAAAAACATTCATCCCAACTTAGGCCAGGGGTATTTAGTTGCCCTAAGCCGAGATGAATGGGGGTATTACTATACAAACCCGAGACAATCATTCAAACATGAAACAAGAGAAACAAAGACAAACATCCCATTCATTCAATTACAATAAACGACTCGGCATAAAATTCCACCGAGCCGTTTCAAAATAAGACATAGTTTGGGGGAAGAAAGAAGTGTCGTTTCAAGAGCAGTAACAACGGTCTGGCAAATAGTTCCACCAGCCGTACCCAGAAAACGAACTAGAGAAATTGTTCAAAAAAGAGAAAGAGATTGTTCAAACAAATACAAGGAAAACAACATTAAGCATCCTTCGCAGGATCTCGGTCACCAATCTTGGTCTCATTAGCGCCGGCGTTATCAACACTCTCGGGATTTTCTGCAGCTGCTTCCTCCTCTTCTTCATCCTCTTCCTCCGAGGGGATCTCAATTTCAGGAGTCTCGACCTCGAGAAGAGCTCGAAGAGCAGATTCAGCAGGAACGCTGCCAGCTTCTAATCCGAGCTCATACCCCTTGGCCACCCCTTTAAAATAGTAAATCTTGGCACCACTTCGGAAACCCATATTCTTGATCTCGGATACCTGTCCCTGATAATGCTCCACAATCTTTTCTTTAGCCTCCTGAAAACCAGCCGAGTGCGCAACGTTGACCGCATCCTTCGACCTCTGCTCCTCCTCAGAAAATTTCTGTTGCAGTTCTTTTACCTGCCCTCGGAGAGCGTCTAGCTCGGATAGCTGCCTCGTCTAGCTCCGAGAGCTGAAGTTTCACAACAACCAAATCGTTCTCGGCATCCCTCTTCTTCGAAAGGGCATCCCTGTACTTCAGCTTCAAGGATTTGAAGGAGGAGGACAGATTAACGACTTTTTGATGATAGCCGAGAATCGATTGATTGGCCTGAAAAAACACGTGATAATAAGTAAAAGTCAAGGCAATTAAAGGACAACGAGTTCGGTGCAAGGAAATTACCAGCGTCAGATGCAAGAACATGTCGACTATGTTCCCCTCAAGATCAGCAGGAAGCTTCTTCATATCCTCAGGGAGACACACCCCCTGGAGCACAGGCAGACCGAGCCTAGGATTGGCTCGGACGTTGTCCATCAACAGCACAGGCTGTCCCTGCTTGGTCTGGGGGGCGAAAATAAAGGGGATGGAGGAAGAGGCTTCAGCATTCAAATCCTTCAGAGGGGCTTCTTTCTCTGTAAGAGCCTTCTCGAGGGAGCTCTTGTCAGCAACACCATTATCATTTCGAACATCCTTCCCCGAGCCTGATCCCAGCAAGAGCCTTTGTTTCTTAAGCTCGGCATGGTCGGTCTCAGGGGTAGCAGGAGCTCGTTTAGATTGACTCGGATTACCTTTGGCAGACGGAGCGACAGACTTCTTTGCCTTCTTACTTGGAATTAGACTTGGAAGCTCACCAAGGTTACCCCTCATATCTTCTTCTTCCTCCTCTTCAAACTCCTCTTCTAGTGGCTCTCTGACTCTTCCAACCAGACTCTGACGCTTGGCTCGGTGAAGATCGATCTCGGTGTCTGAGCTCAATTCGATAGCGTCAACTGTCTTCCCCTTGTTCGTTGACCGCTTTCTCTTCTTGCTCTGTCTAGCCCGCTCGGCCGCAAGCACCTCTTGAGACTTCTTCCTCCTTTTCTGGAGATACGAAGTGTAAGTGGGCTCGTAGCCTAACAGGACATGAGCGTACCTCTCCTCTCTCGGAATAGCATAAGCGGCCCTGATGTTATCGTCGTTTTTCGCTCTAACCAACCGAGCAGAGATCGGGGACGGTTCTGCAAGACAGATAAAACTCGGTAAGTACAGTTCAAACCACGGGATATACAAACAAGACAAAAACTAAAGTAATCTGAACCTATCAATGTATCCTGCCGAGGAACGGGATAAAGGCCGTCATCGTCGGGATCAAATTCGAAATTCCCCCGTACTTCCACGAAATCATTAGCTCCGCGGTCGGAGTCCGGAAGGTGGTCGATCAAGTACTCGCGTGGAGCCTTCGGATTGCTCCGAAGGGATAAGAACCTGCGCCCCCCCGGACTGGTCCGAGACACGTTGTAAACTCTAATCAAGTCAGAGAGATTGAAGATGAACCCGAACCTCTCCCTAAGCACCTGAACACCATTGACAATACGGAAAGAATTCACGGCAAGGAACCTCGGGGAGAGCTTGTACTCGTACAGGAACTGCCGCAGGAGGAGATTCATGGGGAACCGAACACCACCCTCGGCGATCGCTATTAAGGGAAGAGTGATGTGGTCGTCCGAGAACGAGATTTCATCTTGGGAGACCAAGCGGATCTCAACGTCGCTCGGGATATTATACTCTTCGCAAAAAGCCTCATACTCTCCTGGCTCCCCGCTGAAGAAGTGGAGGTACGGATTGGGCTCTTTCTCGGAGGGCTTCGCCTTGGGATGGCGGGTTTCTCGGTGATGGACCCCGGAAGCATGGGTCCCAACAGGAGCGTTGGCAGCAGGATTGAGTGGTGGACCCTCGGTCGTCGGTTCGTACACCGACCCAGAGTTGTCCGCCCCTCGCTGAACAACTTCTATAATTTGAACATTGGGGATCTGAGCCGAGGCACCGTTGCCATCTCTCCCTTCCCCGAGATCTACTGAGTCGGTGTGGTCGCTGCTTAGCTCTCCCTGGTTCACCGAACCCTCACAACCGGACCGAGAGGCGAAGTGGACGTTGATAGGATTGAGGGGGTTGAACTCGTCATCTACTGGGCCTATATCAGCCGAGGCCATTCCGACGTCAGGACCGTTTACCGCTTGCCAGAGTCGGTAACCGTAGGCCTCAGGACTGTGTATGGGGGACGCGGTGGAACCCGATCGGTTCGAACTGCCGGATGATAGAACTAGTGGCTCCAGGATTTCCGAACCTGAAAAGTGCACGGGTGAACAACAGTTAGCCATATAACTGATAGTGATCTACAAGCTTCTGTGGAGATTACTAATTGGCTACATTGGCTCGGATTAATCCCGAGCCAAAAACCCTAATCAACCTAGGCACAATCTGTGCTCCTCATAAATCCTAGGCAAGGGGAGGGCTACTAATGGCTCGGGTTTCAAACTCGGTCAAAGTCCGGATCTCTTGTCTCGATTTTGCCTCGGTTGACAAACAAAATTAAAATCTAAAACCTAAGGGCTGGAGGATGAAAGAGCAAACTGAAGAGTCACAGGGGAAGTTCTAACAAAGAACACGATGAACAGTTGAACGTTTGAGTTCACTGTTCATCGCAACTTCTGCGATCTCTCAACAGGTCATCAAACCTATTTTTCTACCAAATAAAACTTAAGATATCGTTTCAAAAACTCCGGATCAACAGCAAAATCAAGGACAAAACAAGAGTAATAGAGAAACAGAAGGGAAAAATCGTTACCTGAGCTACGCCGGAGAAGAGTAGCAGCGGTGGCGAAGATGAACAGTCACGGTGTTTTCCACCGGTTGAAGGCTGAGAAAGTGGTAGAAACACGGTGGAGGGCGGAGGCGTAGAGGCTGAGGATCACGATCTTAAGTTCGCCGGAAAACGAAAGCGGGATGAAGATTAGAGGCAGAGAGTAAGAGAAAGGTTTTCTCTCTCTTAAGTTGCCAATTTATAACTGGCGTGGAGGGTTTAAAACACAGCGCGGGAAACGAGGCAACATTTGGGCGGCGACGATTAAGCTTTGACACGTGTCACCTGATGGGACTGCCCGAGCCTATCCTCTGACAGCCCACATAAGCGTGCCTCTCTCAGATAAAACCACGATCCGCGTACGCCTCCCTCAACCAATTGATATCAACCACGTGGTGCGATCCGAGTCGGTCCACGAAGCAATCAGAACTGGGGCTCGGTGAAAAGAAACACAACGGAAGAAGTTTGGCCTTCTCGGATACGCTCCACGTATGCCACGGAATAACGCAGCGGCCCAAACAGGAACGGTCAACTCCTTTCTCGGAACAAAGTGTCTCGGAAGAAGTTGAGGGGCTATGTAGTGGGCCGAAATCTAGCGACTTAGGCGGAGCTCGGTTGATGAGCCCGGAAAGATTTGGGTCCAAACGAAGCTCCAGGCCAGCCAAGGATCAAGACACCATGGGCCGACCGAGCCAGGCCCATCCGAGACAAACCGGTGTCTCGGCCGGCATACCACGAACCGGACGAGCCATCCATGACGGATCGCATCCGAGATGGCTCGAAAGGATAATCCGAGAAATCGGTGACGTCCTCTGTGACGTCACCCGAGGCGGTTAACGCTCGTAACAAACTGGGGGAAGGCCCATGTGCACTTTACAGCTGTTTCTGTGTCAGCGTGAGCCCCGCCGAGCGGTTATGCCACATGTCGCAGCCCCATTGGAGGATACATGAATGTAATACTCGTGAGGCCAATTCGTGACGCTCGGTGACGTCACCCGAGACGAAATGACTAGGCTGCCCCTGTCCTTGGGAAACCTATATAAACGAAGCGAAGAGGCCCTAATGTGGACGACTCTTTCTCTCTAAAAACTTACTCTCTGAATTTATCTCTTTCTTCTCCGATCTCTTACTAGATCGTCGGAGTGCCTTCCCTGGCCACATTCCGGCCAGGTTTGGTGCTAACGACGGGCGTTACTTGTGCAGGAGCTCGTGAAGGGTTACTCTCCACTCTCTCGCCATTCACTCGGGTTGGGAACCACTAAGAGAAGGCTCTAAGGATATTTTGAGGACACCACAGTATGCACCGCATTGTGAATGGTTTGCTGTGATTATTGGAGCTAAACAAAGCAATTAACTATATTTATTCCTTCGCATTGGTTTTTTTTTTATTAAGATTGGAGCTAAACAACTTTAGAATTAACTATATTTATTCCGTTTAAAACTTGTTGTCTTTTGTTTGGTTTTTTTATTATATTGTTTTAGAGATTGAAATTTTTTTTTTTTTAGATTAGTATATGGATGCTTTTATAAATGCATACATGCATCAAATCATGATTAATTAGATTTTTAAAACTTTTTGTCAATTTATAACACATTGGGAGATGGGGGTATTAACAAGTTACTTAGAGGGGGCATTGTGCAATTTTAACCTTGCATATATTTCAATTCCCAGAGAACTCGTCAGTTCTCTTCTCGGCTTCTTCTTTTTTTTATTTTTTTTCTTTTTCGTTGATGCCTCTCTCTCTCTACCGTGACCTCACAAACCCACATGTTCAACCCAAAAATCGAAGTCTTGACCGGGAGATTTGATCTAAGATCCAAGAGGGAAAGTTGTTCTACACGTTGAGAGCTTCAAATCCATCCGAACAAAGTCCAATTTGGTCGACTTCGGGTTTTCATCATTTTGGGGGTTTTTCCCTTTGAGGTAGGATTTATGCTAAATGTTTACATATGGAAGTGTATATGTGTTGATATACTTTTATTTTGAGTTTTTGATAGAGTAATCAAATTTATAAGCAAGCCCTAGACAATGTGTTAAATATTTTTGCTATGGATGTGTTTTGTTTGGGGATTTTCTTTACATAGTTCTGGAGTTCGAAATTTTCTGAAAATTTTATTGAGAGTTCCTCTATATGTCCTGTTTGTTGGATTAAAGTTTCAAATCTAGATTCCATGTGTAGAGCTCTATAGAAATTCTTGAAGTGGCTGCTGTCAAATTCGTAACTGTGCAGGCAGCACCGACACATATTAGAAAAATAGTCTTTTTCTTTACCATAGGTATTACAATGGCACACCGTTTGATTTCTACGGAATTAGATACGTATATCTTTACGTATATGTAAAGATTGTAACTTAATTTCGCCCTAGTACAATAAGTTTTAGGTTAAAGTTGAGGCATGTGTGCGTTTAAAGCCTTTGTTTAAGAAGATTATCTTTCTTTAAATGGGTGTACTAGTGGTAGGTTCTATCATGCACACTATATGTTTGATGAAATGCTAGTAACGTAGATGAGTATTTTCCTGAACTTAGTATAACATTTTTTGTGTGTTTAGTGAATTTGTGGGAAGTATACCTTGATGTATTTACTGGATACTTGTTATTTACTATATCTGAGGAGACTACATTGAAGTTATTCTATTGTGGTTAATTTAGATGATTTGGGCTTTAAGCCGAGTATTGAGATGAAAAGAAATTCATTGTTGATTGTGGTTGGTTGATTTAGGCCATTGGAAAAAGAATGGTGATAAGATGTTGTATTAGTTATCGAGAGGCAATATATGCGTAATAAGATGCTAAGTTCGAGTAATATTGAGAAAAACAATGTAAGGTGTTGGTAGCCAATAGTCGTCCTAGTTGAGGTGAGGCCGATATTAATGGGTATTCAAAAAGGACCAATGTATTGCTTGTGTTGACAATGTGCTTGTGATGTGCTATTCCCTTTCTTCATTTATATATGTACAGTGATTGTGTGAGTTGGATGATATGACAATGGGTGCTCGTGTTGAGAGGGTAGGTTGAGCGGACATCATTGTATTGGGAAGGGTCGAACCAGGTTATATGATGTAATGAAAATTAAAGATTTAGTTTCCTATGTCATAAGTACTACCCTAGTAAATTAGTGAATTAGTCGCATGACCTTTGCTTAGTCATTTGGGAATATTTTCATTGGGTGCACTAAAGGAAAGGAAAACAATAAACTTTTTTATATGGTTTCAATAATACGAATACAAAAGGAAGAAAGTATACAATTTTTTTTTATTTCAACCTTTATATATATTCATATCTATTCGTTTAGCATATTTCCTATCCGGGCTTAGGCTCATGTTGTTGTTGATACCAACTTTTCAGGTTCGGAAGTAAATTCGAATGCCTGAGGATCCTTGGTTATGTCCCAGCTCTTCTTTGGAGAGATTCATTGCCTACTTGTATAATTTTTTTTTTTACTTGTGAGCCTACGAGGCCATAAACTTGTAAAATTTTTATTTTGGGATTGTATAAATCTAAATAGTGGTTCTTTGAACTTTTGTGCTCAAGTGGAGCGTACTAATTGTACTTTATTATGGGAATCATTTTTTTTTTAAAATGTAGCGTCTTATCGGCATGGCATAAGGATGAATATCATGTTAACTATAATGTGTTATCTGTAAACAGGTTTAATTGTGACTTATAGTTGCTCATTTTTGGGGCATGTCTTGTCAATTTTTTTTTTAAAGAAAGTAGTAATTTCGCTCGTTTCTTTTTATGCCTAAATATCCGGGGCGTGACAACTTGGTATCAAAGCTAACCAGGTTGAATACTTTGGAACTGTGGGAATAGTGGGACTATTGAGCTTGCATGGAAGTGATGTGACATCTAAATGTTGTGTGCTCTTATATGCCTTCTTGAATAACGTGTTCCTTTGGATAGCTTTTCTTTGTGCTTAAGTGATCATGTGCCTAGCTGCTTACTTGCCTACATGCTTCAATGTTACGTGGAGTGCATGCTTACATGGATTCTAACTTGCTTGCAAGTAATATTTCTACATTCCTATGTGTTGTGTGCTAGAGTCAGAATTCGTATTACCTGATTTTCAGTCGCACATATAGTAATAGTTTTCCTTCACCCTTTGGATTTTACAAGTAGAGGATTTAAATCTTTCTATATCTAAACCCACTTGATTCTATGTGAGCTGCAACGAAATGATTGTTTCCACGTACGTTTGAGCCTTCATTCTTGTTTGTAACGCGGAGTTGACCTTATAACCTACACAAGCGACTTTCGTACCTTGTCGAGGGTGAACTTTGATGCCTTGTTTGAAGCGTGTTTGGCTGATGCAACTTTATATCAGATATCTGGTTTATTCGTTACTCCATTGTCTTTCCTTTTCGATTTGATCATTATTCCCTCTAATTTTCCGGCTGACCCCATGTTCTAATCCATGAATTGTACCTTTGAAATGAAACAAAAAAAAAAAATCTTGTTAACTTGAGGGTTTTAACTGTATGATTTTTTTTAAGGACATGGTACTTTGGTTTTGCGTGTTATGCTTAACCGGTAAAGCTTTGTGATAAAAAAAATAAAAAAAAAGGGACTTTTTTTTTTTGGAAAGTATTTGTGGTGTTTAGTTTTTCAAGTTCATTGTTCTTGTCAGTATGTATAGGTTTAAGGTGTTCTTGTGGAAGCGGGAAATGTGCTTAGTGTTGTGTGCTGTTGATTTTAGACCTAGACGTAGAGTTTATTTTGGGTTGTTATAGTATTATGTGCAATTGATTATAGGCTAAGTTCTTGAATCTTGTGTGGTGGTTGATTGTACTTGATTTTGTTAGATAAAATACGAAAAGAATTATCCAGTTGAAGATAGATGGTTTAGCTATCTACTCATGTCACTAT
>CM029277.1:17155414-17268919 GCA_016920895.1 Vaccinium myrtillus
GGAATTACATGCAAGTCTTGAAGGTTGGATTTTGATATTTAGATTTTCTTGATAAAAAAGAAAAGAAGAAAGGTTAAGAATTTGATATTTGATATTGATTGTATGTGGGGTTTACTTGGATCGATTTAGAATTGATACTTGTTGTGTGGGTATATAATTAGTGTCATACATTTTACTCTAGAAATATTTTGCTATGAATATTTTACTCCTATGCATTTTGATTTTGCTAAGCAGAATGGGATTATTGTGTGTGGAATATCTCAAGTCACCTTATATTTCTATCTAGTGTGTCATGAAATGCTTGACTGTTACCATTATGAAAAGGTGTGTTTTGTTCTAGTTGTGGAACTAATATTTATTTTATTTATAGTGTAGTGTATTGATACGTTGTTAGCCTAATTGAATTAGGATACTTGTTATTGAAGTAGTCAAATTGAGTTAAATGCAAAACCTTGAGAGTTCTGAATTGATTTGAGTTTGTTTGAATTCTTAGAGTCATGAGTTGTCGATTGGGGATTGAATTACAACCTAGGGTGACTTACAATTTTATTTTGGTCGAAGGTTGATTGACAGGCTTATTAATTATAATGCATGTATGATATGATTGATCCATTTGGGCACTGTGTGAGCTTGTGGATTTGTTGGGGTATTGCCCAGTGATATGTTGGTGTGTCGTGTCAACCCGTGGATTTGTTAGGGTACTGTGGTATTTCATGAGCCCATTAATATATTCAAGTATTTGGTTAATCCATTAGTGTCTAGATACGATGTGAGACCTGTTGGTGCCTAATTTTTACATTGGTTTGTGAAAAATAAAAAATAAAAAAATAAAAAAATTACAATTAATGGAAACCTTTGTGGCATCACCACAGAATCCGGGTACTTTGGAGCAAGGATCTAAATTCTAATTGATGTATGTTAACTTGTCTTTTAGATGATGCGTTAAGAATTTCGTGGACGAAATTTCCTAAGGTGGGGAGGTTGTAGAGACCTGTGCAAAATGTTATTATATTGTTTTAGAGAATGAAATTTTTTTTTTATTATTATTTTGGTGTATACGTGCTTTTATAAATGCATTTGGTGGAACGGGCCCGGATTTGTGCGCCATGGACTGGGGGTGAGAATTGTTGAAAACCTTTAGGGTTGATTAATTAGATTTTGTAGCTTGGGGACCTTTTTGTATCAATTTATAACACATTGGGAGATGGGGGTATTAACAAGTTACTTAGAGGGGGCATTGTGCAATTTTAACCTTGCATATATTTCAATTCCCAGAGAACTCGTCAGTTCTCTTCTCGGCTTCTTCTATTTTTTTATTTTTTTTCTTTTTCGTTGATGCCTCTCTCTCTCTACCGTGACCTCACAAACCCACATGTTCAACCCAAAAATCGAAGTCTTGACCGGGAGATTTGATCTAAGATCCAAGAGGGAAAGTTGTTCTACACGTTGAGAGCTTCAAATCCATCCGAACAAAGTCCAATTTGGTCGACTTCGGGTTTTCATCATTTTGGGGGTTTTTCCCTTTGAGGTAGGATTTATGCTAAATGTTTACATATGGAAGTGTATATGTGTTGATATACTTTTATTTTGAGTTTTTGATAGAGTAATCAAATTTATAAGCAAGCCCTAGACAATGTGTTAAATATTTTTGCTATGGATGTGTTTTGTTTGGGGATTTTCTTTACATAGTTCTGGAGTTCGAAATTTTCTGAAAATTTTATTGAGAGTTCCTCTATATGTCCTGTTTGTTGGATTAAAGTTTCAAATCTAGATTCCATGTGTAGAGCTCTATAGAAATTCTTGAAGTGGCTGCTGTCAAATTCGTAACTGTGCAGGCAGCACCGACACATATTAGAAAAATAGTCTTTTTCTTTACCATAGGTATTACAATGGCACACCGTTTGATTTCTACGGAATTAGATACGTATATCTTTACGTATATGTAAAGATTGTAACTTAATTTCGCCCTAGTACAATAAGTTTTTAGGTTAAAGTTGAGGCATGTGTGCAGTTTCTGAAAGCCTTTGTTTAAGAAGATTATCTTTCTTTAAATGGGTGTACTAGTGGTAGGTTCTATCATGCACACTATATGTTTGATGAAATGCTAGTAACGTAGATGAGTATTTTCCTGAACTTAGTATAACCTTTTTGTGTGTTTAGTGAATTTGTGGGAAGTATACCTTGATGTATTTACTGGATACTTGTTATTTACTATATCTGAGGAGACTACATTGAAGTTATTCTATTGTGGTTAATTTAGATGATTTGGGCTTTAAGCCGAGTATTGAGATGAAAAGAAATTCATTGTTGATTGTGGTTGGTTGATTTAGGCCATTGGAAAAAGAATGGTGATAAGATGTTGTATTAGTTATCGAGAGGCAATATATGCGTAATAAGATGCTAAGTTCGAGTAATATTGAGAAACGAACAATGTAAGGTGTTGGTAGCCAATAGTCGTCCTAGTTGAGGTGAGGCCGATATTAATGGGTATTCGAAAAGGACCAATGTATTGCTTGTGTTGACAATGTGCTTGTGATGTGCTATTCCCTTTCTTCATTTATATATGTACAGTGATTGTGTGAGTTGGATGATATGACAATGGGTGCTCGTGTTGAGAGGGTAGGTTGAGTGGACATCATTGTATTGGGAAGGGTCGAACCAGGTTATATGATGTAATGAAAATTAAAGATTTAGTTTCCTATGTCATAAGTACTACCCTAGTAAATTAGTGAATTAGTCGCATGACCTTTGCTTAGTCATTTGGGAATATTTTCATTGGGTGCACTAAAGGAAAGGAAAACAATAAACTTTTTTATATGGTTTCAATAATACGAATACAAAAGGAAGAAAGTATACAATTTTTTTTATTTCAACCTTTATATATATTCATATCTATTCGTTTAGCATATTTCCTATCCGGGCTTAGGCTCATGTTGTTGTTGATACCAACTTTTCAGGTTTGGAAGTAAATTCGAATGCCTGAGGATCCTTGGTTATGTCCCAGCTCTTCTTTGGAGAGATTCATTGCCTACTTGTATAATTTTTTTTTTTTTACTTGTGAGCCTACGAGGCCATAAACTTGTAAAATTTTTATTTTGGGATTGTATAAATCTAAATAGTGGTTCTTTGAACTTTTGTGCTCAAGTGGAGCGTACTAATTGTACTTTATTATGGGAATCATATTTTTTTTTAAATGTAGCGTCTTATCTGCATGGCATAAGGATGAATATCATGTTAACTATAATGTGTTATCTGTAAACAGGTTTAATTGTGACTTATAGTTGCTCATTTTTGGGGCATGTCTTGTCAAATTTTTTTTTAAAGAAAGTAGTAATTTCGCTCGTTTCTTTTTATGCCTAAATATCCGGGGCGTGACATTTGTCCCTTTTCTTAAATAAAAAAAATAAAAAAAAAGTTCTCAATAGCTTAACTATATATTCTGAGATTAATATTGAAGGTATTTTAGCAATTCTTGTAGTTCTGAAACCCGGCCAATATATTATATATCATAACGCTAAATTCAAATGTGTCTTTGTAACTTAACCTCATTATTTTAAAAAAAATTTACCAATAAAAATGACATCTTCCAAGTCTAAAATGTAAGCATTCTTGTGAACTTAAATCTGTAGACGTGTATGTTTTATTTAGTCTGGTAATGATAATATCAAAACTTTAGTGTATAGTATGTTGGTATCATGTGTGTGTTTTATTTATTGCCAATTGTTGTTCTATAGTTGTCATCATGGCCGACCTACACTTCATCATCGGCTGATCCACACTTCATCAGTAGCCAAAATCAAGTCAATCTTTATGCATATATGATTTTAGGACTCTCCTTTTGAAATGCGGTTACTGTGCTTTATTTATTTATTGCCAATTAAGAAGTATCATCATGATCTACACTTCATGAATTACTTTATTCGATGTTATAAACTTTAAATATGTCCATACATCAATGCATATGGGGGTGCATGTAGATTGTTGGCAGTTTAATGGAGTATGCAGTGTTTTTAGAGAGAGAGAGAGAGAGAATCTGGAGAGCACATGGGGGGAAGGTTGGGGTAGGGAGGTCCCGCGTTTCCTGGTACAGTTAAAAACCCCCATTGCCATGCCCGGCTTACGGGTAAGCCCAACAAGCCTCTGAACTTGGGTAACCCATCCGGGTTGGGACAACCAAAAATAAAAAACCTCAAATTATGTATAAATTCATTAAAGTTCGCCACAATAACGTAAACCAACAAGATGGTTCCCTGGTAAACTGAGGCTCCCTCCCATCCTCGTGACTCGAGTTGGACTCCTAAGCAGTAGGCACTACCCTTTTCTATTTTTTTCCCTTTCTCTTACTTCCTTTTTAGGCCTTTCTTTCTCAGTGTATAAAGCATCCGCTTTGTCCAGTGGTTAAATGGTAGTTCCCTTCCACTCGTGTTCGACTCTCAGGCCCCATTTTTTTTTCTTTTTCATTTTTTTTTCATTTTTGTTATTTATGACTCCTTTTTTTACCCCTCTCATTCCACAATTTTATGAAACCACACACTACTCAATTACTTTGTTAGAAATTTTGCATTTGACAAAAACAACAATGTAAAACTATATTTTCTTATATTGGATTAAAAAGACTCCCAAGGGTGGAAATTTAAAAAATATATATATGAGTGAGCTAATACAGTGTTTTATTTTTTTTTTCCCACACAAATCATATTTAAAATATGAATCAAAGTATCATTTTAGTTTGAATTTTTGTATTCTATATTTTTTTTGTAAAAAAACTCTTGAAGATGTAGGGGACCCAACATTAGAAGATCACTACTGCAGGTTATAGTTGCTTCAATGGAGAGAAGTTTTTTTTAAAGTTGGAATTCATAAAAACTAACTTTTGTAATATAAGTGATTAAGGTTATGATCTAAATTGAAAATGAGTTCTTGGATAAGTAAGTACGATGACTCAATTGAATAATCTGCTTATAAAAATGCAATAAGAAGGTTTCTTTTAGAGAGCTTTTTCGAGAAGGACATAGTATAGAGGTTATTCATGCAATTAGGACATCAACTTTTTTCAAAATGCCAACAGGACATTTGGGCTAGGGGTGAAACCGGTTCGGTTCGGTCCGGTTCAGGACATTTTCGACCGAACCGGGAAAACTCTGTTCGGGGGCAACATAGAACCAAAACCGGTTCAAAAGAGGTCGGTTCGGTTTGCCGGAGAGAGGGAGAGAGGAGAATGACTGCTTTACAGAGATGAAACAATTTTTACAGATCTAAAATATGTTTACACACCAGAAACGAACAGATCTAGATTTTTATACAGAAACGAACAAATTTATTGATTTATATACACCATCTCTACGATTCTACAGATTTACAGCGTTATATATATATATATATATATATATATATATATATATATAATAGGGTAATCTTCTAATCCGGACCTCCCGTTTCCGGACCTCCATGATCCAAACATTTTTTTGACGATCCGATCCGTCCAATGTGTTCAGAAGGTGTTTTCAAGGGTCCACACGGGAAATCTTCAAAAAAAACCGGGAACGGCTTAATCCAAGCAGTTTTCGCAAAAACTTTATATTTACAGTTTTTAAGAAAACCGCTTGGATCAAGCCCTTCCCGGTATATTTTTTGAAGATTTCCCACGTGGACCCTTGAAAACACCTTCGAACACATTGACGGCTCGGATTTTCCAAAAATAATTTGCAACACAAAAAAAATCATTTTTTTCTTATTTTCGGGAGGTGTGGATTAGAAGTTTTACCTATATATATATATATATAGAGTCCGGTTCTAGTCCGGGAGTCCCGGATCCGGGACTCCACTTCCCGATATTTTTTTGACGATCCGATCCGTCCAATGTGTTCAGAAGGTGTTTTCCAAGGTCCACGCGGAAAATCTTCAAAAAAAAATACCGGGAAGGGCTTGATCCAAGCAGTTTTCGCAAAAACTGTAACCTTGGAAAACACCTTTTCAAGACATTGGACGGCTCGGATTTCCCAAAAACAATTTTTAAAAGCATCAAAACACCAAAAAACCCTTCAATCCGGGAAATCCGGGATCCTTGACAGGATCGCCGGTGTATATATATATATATATATATATATATATATATATAGAGAGAGAGAGAGAGAGAGAGAGAGAGAGAGAGACGAACAGATCTCCTTGGTTCGACGATGATAAGGACGACGGATGGATCGACAATGATAACGACGACGGTCGACGACGGACGGAGTCCACGACGAACAGATCTTGGTGGCGGCGGTTTCTCATCGCTGGGTTTCTATTACTGGGTTTCTCTCGCTCTTCGTTTGGGACTTGGGGCTGAAATAAAAATGAAACACGACATGTGAAAGGGCTAAGTATATATAGTAGTGATTGTTAGGTAAGTAATAAATAAATGTTTTTCCTTTCTAAACACAGAGGTGTTGAGAGTCAAGTTGATAAGTCTTTGGCACTTTATGCATGAGGTCTGGGGTTCAAACCCCACCTCCAATGTTTTTTAATGTATACTGGTTCGGTTCATTAAAAAAACTCTCTGAACCGTGAACCAAACCGGTTTTCAAAATTCTAAATTACCTCGAACCGGATAAAGAAAAGAACCGAAAAAAACTACCGGTTCAGCGGTTCGGTTCATCGATTTTGATTTTCACCCCTAATTTGGGCAAATAGGCGACAAAAATACCCCGCGGGAAGGGTCTTGTTTGGCTAACACAGAAAATTAATTTTTCATTTTTTCTCATATCTGATTGCGCAGATAACGTAATCTGTTGACCCTGCGGGAATGGCCTTGTTTGGCTAACACAAAAATGAATTTTTCATTTTTTCGCATATCTGATTGCGCAGATAAGGTAATCTGTTGACCCTCCTGGAAGGGCCTTGTTTCGCTAACACAAAATGAATTTTTCATTTTTTCTCATATCTGATTGCGCATATAAGGTAATCTGTTGACCCTCCGGGAAGGACCTTATTTGGCTAACATAAAATGAATTTTTTATTTTTTTCTCATATCTGATTGCGCAGATAAGGTAATCTTTTAACACAAAATATGTATTTATTCGTATTTTTTTCCTAATTAGTAGTTATACCATTATCTGTTGAAAAAAGACATACGGTAATCTGGTGCAATCAAGGTTGTTAATCCCGTACCGTACCGGCCGGTACGTACCGGATTTGAGGAAAACCGGTAACCTCGCCCTATGATTTCGTCCCATCCTCAATTCCGGACAATACCGGTCAGTTCCGGTCAATCTGGACAATACCGGCCGGTACTCCCTTACCGGCGATTTCGTCCGAGAAATTGCAGATCTAAAAACAACGAGAGAGAGTGAGAGAGGAGTACCGAGAGAGAGTGAGGAGGACTCAAAGGAGTACCGAAAGAGAGAGAGAGAGAGAGAGAGAGAGAGAGAGAGAGAGAGAGAGGAGTGTCGCTGCTGGGTTAATCGAGTTTGGGGTTGCAACTTGGAAATGAAAAGTTGATGATGATAACTGATAATGATATGTATATATATATATATATATATATATATATATATATATATATATATACATATTAGATCCGATACAAAATCATAAGGATCCCGGATTAAGCCTTTTGGTGTTTTGATGCTTTTAAAAATTGTTTTTGGGAAATTTTGTCAATGTGTTAAAGTGTTTTCCTTGTATTTTGCTAATTAAAGAAATCTTCAAAAAAAAAATACCGGGAAGGGCTTGATCCAGCGAATTTTTATGCAAAAAATTATATATATATTTTTTGATAAAACCATTGGATCAAGCCCTTCCCGGTATTTGTTTTTGAAGATTTCCGCGTGGACCTTGGAAAACACCTTTTGAACACATTGGACGGATCGGATCGTCAAAATTTGATCCGGAACTATGAATCCCGGATCCGGGATCCCGGACTAGATAAGGACCGTATATATATCTAGTATCAGATGACGTCATGGATGACGTTTTTGCCCATTGTCGCGTTTTTGTGCCGACGGTTCATCTTTGGATCCGTCGTCATGGATGACGTTTTACCGATGCTTCTTTTTCCCTTCGGCTTTTTGCATTTTGATTTCAATCATAGAGTCCCAAAGATCCGCCTCAGTGGGGTATGGTTCGGTGTCATTGGGATCTTGAGCTTCTCCTGCTAAGCAAGCAAACTGACCTTGGTCCTGATCTTGAAAGGATATTAGATCCTGAGAGCTCATGGAAGTGTCGCTCTTAGCGTCTGGTTGAGATGAACTGATTCCTTGAAGAGCTAAATACTGATCTTTAATAATTTCCATAAGCTTAATATCTTGCTCATGATCAGACATATTTGGATTCTGACTTTGAATCATCAACTTTATTTGTTGAACGAAATTTACTGGACCCTGTGAAGGGTTACTGCTTGAGGCTTGTGTCATATATATATATATATATATATAAATATATTCTCTATTTCACATATTAGACGTTACAAAATCATAATATTTCACATTAACCCCATGAAGTTTGACAAGTAAGGTTTAAGGCCTTGTAATTACATTTTGGTACTATTACAATACTTGTATTTTGCTAATTAAAGGTATTGTGTTAAGGGGGTTATTTTATTTAATGATGAATTTTTATGATAAATAAATTATATGAGATTTTTTTTTGATATATACATATATATATATAAATACACACACATAGTGTGTATATATATATATATTCTCTATTTCACATATTAGACGTTACAAAATCATAATATTTCACAGTAACCCCATGAAGTTTGACAAGTAAGGTTTAAGGCCTTGTAATTACATTTTGGTACTATTACAATACTTGTATTTTGCTAATTAAAGGTATTGTGTTAAGGGGGTTATTTTATTTAATGATGAATTTTTATGATAAATAAATTATATGAGATTTTTTTTGATATATACATATATATATAAATACACACACATAGTATATATATATATACAGTGAGCTTCCCATCAGGACTCCCTGATGGGCTTCCCATCAGGGAGCCCTCCAATTCTCCTATTTTCCGATCAAATTTTCACAATTCGAACCGTCCAATGTGTTTAAAAGGTGTTTTTAAGGGTCCTCGTGAAAAATCAGTGAAAAAAAATACCGGGAAGGGCCTGATAAAAATGCATATATACAGTTTTTATCGAAAACTGATCGGATCAAGCCCTTCCTGGTATTTTTTTTCACGGGGACCCTTAAAAACACCTTTTAAACATATTGGACGGTTCGGATCGTGAAAATTTGATCGGGAAATAGGAGTCCCTGATGGGCTTCCCATCAGGGAGTCCTGATGGGAAAGATTTCGTATATATATAAAATTTCTTATTCACACTCCCGGATTTAAGGAAAAAATGGGGTTTTTTTGTGTTGCAAATTTTTTTTGGAAAATCCGATCCGTCCAATGTGTTCAGAAGGTGTTTTCAAGGGCCCACGCGGAAAATCTTCAAAAAAAAATACCAAGAAGGGCTTGATCCAAGCAGTTTTCGCAAAAAATGTAAATATATTTTTTTCGAAAACTGCTTGGATCAAGCCCTTCCCGGTATTTTTTTTTGAAGATTTTCCGCTTGGACCCTTTAAAACACCTTCTGAACACATTGGACGGATCGGATCGTCAAAAAAAAATTTGGATCACGAGGTGCGGAAATTAAAAGTCCGGATAAGAGACGGACCCTATATATATATATATATAAGATAATACCGCTAAACCAAACGGTACGGCATGCCTGGTCAGACAAAACCGTCCGTACCAGTAAGAAAACCGGTACCCTTTCCGGTACGAGATTCAGAACCTTGGGTGCAATACGGCCTCTGTTTCATGCCAATAATAGCAATAGATTACCAAATATGTATAGATCTGTACTATGTATTATGCCAACAAAATAAACATATTTGGTAATCTGTTGCCATCTGGCCTTCGTTTCATACCAATAACAGCTACAGATTATCAAATATGTGTAGATCTGTACTTTGTATCATGCCAACAAAACAAATATATATATGGTAACCTGTTGCAATCTGGCATCTATTTCATTCTAATAACAGCAACAAATTACCAAATATGTGTATATTTGTACTCTGTATCATACCAGCAAAGCAGACATATACGGTAGTCTATTAGCCTCTGTTTCATGCCAATAACAACGACTGATTACCAAATATGTGTACACCTCTACTCTATATCATGCCATTAAAACAAACATATATGGTTGTCTGTTGTAATCTAACCTCTGTTTCATGTACTAATCAAACAAATTTAGTGGGTTTAGTTCCTCAAGCACGGTGCTTTGGCTAAAAATAAACCAAATAGTTTTTTTTTTTTGGTCTTTATTCAAATTTATTTTTGCATTTGTTAGTTTTGCATGGATTTTTTTGTGGATTATTGGTTTGCCACGACGAGATTAATCTAAAAAGTAAAAAAAAATTAAAAATTACACCAATTAATTAATAATTGAGCTCTTTAATTTGGTTTCGAAAAATTTAAAAAATTAAGCTCGAAAGCATTTTATTTTTTGATCTGAAAATAATACTCCCTCCGTCCCAATTTGTTTGCTCAATACGAAACTACGTGCAATTTTCAAACTAAAAAATAATGTACTTACAAAAATAATTTTCTAATCAATATGGATCTTGTTTAATGGATCTCATTGAGAACTTTAATACGGTGAAAAAAAAATTTAAAAATTATTTTGATAAATACATTATTTTTTAGTTTGAAAATTGCACGTAGTTTCGTAGTGAGCAAACAAATTGGGACAGAGGGAGTACGTCTTTTTGTAGCGGACTATTAGATCAAAACACAAGTCCTTCTTTCTTGTCATTTTTTACGTTTAGAAAAATGTGATCCCAAGAGGTCGCATGTTCAAATTCTATGGAGGTCAACCATTCGAAACCTCGGGGTCACTGGGGGCTATGCATGGTTGTTATTGTCAGGGCCCCGGAATTAGTCGATGCCTGGATATCCGATTGTCAAAAAAAAAATGCACTAATTATGTAGTTCCAAAAAAAAAAAAAATGGTAGATGATATAATCAATATACTATGACAGATGTAGACATTAGTCCACATGAATTCAATCAACTAGCTTCAAGTACTGGACCACACGTGTTTATACAGTAGCAAGTCTCTCTTTTTTTCTTTTTTTATACTACTCCTATTAACCAAACTAACAACCCAAACAACATCATTTCCCTCGAATTAAGAAGTGATCCTACCAACGTGCAATCCCAACTCCTCCTCCACCGCTGTAACACCGTCCCGTCCACCACCGATCCCTTCTATGACCTCAAGGGTGGATGTGGGTTTTGGTGCTAGTAAGTACTTCTATGGTGGGTATCTCTCTCTCAATTGCAGAAAACATGTGGGTTAGCAAAACAAATTGCAGAAAATATGTGAAATCCTTTAGATTGCAGCGGACAAAACAAACCAAATTGCTTTACTATTAGAGAATTTACCATATTGGATATCGTATCCGACGACGAGTTCTGCCCAAAAAAATTGCACAATCAGAGAATTCGTCGATGTATTTGACAGTGTAAGTGAGGTAAGGGAGAGAATTGAAGATTTTCTTCTTCGGGCAATTTTTTGCTGGTGGCAGAGGAGACGACGATCTGCTTGAACTCGTCGGACATGACGAGTGGCTCCCCAACGATCCGCTTGAACTCATCGGCCTTGGCATCGCCAGCGGTGCTGTCATTGCCGAACACCCTCCGCGCCGGAGGGGTGTTGAATCTGTTTGATTTGTGTTCATGCGTTTTTTTTTCTTTTCGTTTTCCTTCTCTTTTTATTTAAGGGTATTTTTGTCTAATATTGTCCATAAGCCTTCAAAATTTTCCAATCCATGTATTAGAGGCCTTAAAATAAGTTAGGCTAGACTAAAAATCCATTAAAGCCCCAGCAATTGGCTAATCGGATCGTGCTTATCACAATGCATTATAAACGGGGTCACATTTTGATTGTGGTTTTTTGATGTTGGTCAAGCTAAAAAAATACAACGCAACTTTTTTTTTTAACCTTAATAGTAAGTGGGCAACCAGGATTATAGTCGGACTTGGGCAACCCAAACGTCAGAGCTGGCCCTGCCCATTACACAACTATAGTGGATAGGGAGAGCCATCACGTGACTTTTCCTCCTTTATCACCAACATCTAGGGGTGGGCGTCGTGTCGTGTTGTGTCGTGTTCGTGTCGTGTCGAGCCGTGTTCGCGTCAAATCAAGTTCGTGTCAAAATGACCTGCCTAATTAACTCGTGTCGAAAAACATGAACCCTAACCCGACCTGCTAATAATTGTGTCGTGTTCGGGTTGACACGATTAATTTCTTTTTTTTTTTGCACGGGGAATTTTTTTTTATTAATCCACAGTAACCATTACAATAGATTAAAGGGACTAGATATCAAAGAAAGTAATTATAGCCAACAAAAATGATGTATAATTATAGCAGGCCAAAACGATGTGTGGGCTTAGAACCTTAGCCACCATAACAAAACCTTGCAAATTTGAGAACATAAAGAGAATAACTTGATATCAAAGGATAAACTTCAGCTGCAGCAGGATTGAGCTTGAAAACTTTCATGCACAACTTTAGAGCATGAAAACGTATAGGTTAATTCGTGTCACTTTTTGATCGCGTTCGGGTTAGCGTGTCGACATGATTAGAGGAACATGTTAATTCATGTCATTTTTGGGTTATGCGGGTTCAACCCGAACCCGACCTGTTTACTAATCGTGTTTTCGGGTCGTGTCATACACATGTTTCATGTAAAAAATACTCAACACTAACCCGCTAACTTCGTATCGTGTTGTCGTGTCGTGTCGTGTCGTGTCATAAATTCCCACCCGTACCAACATCCTCTGCTCTCTCTCTCTCTCCTGGGCCGAACAACTTGGACAGTTAACACAGAGGATAATTTAGTGGGATCTGGGCCCTAATCATCATTTACATTTAATTATCCCTTTACTCACTATTGTGGTGGGGTCAACTGGTTACTGTTGTGAAGTCAACCCTCTCGGTTTAACCTTTGTTGATACATAGAACTACTACTAATGTTTGGCACCATTTTAATAGCTAATCGTATTATTTTTGGGGAAATGACCAAAACATGGTTGTTGGGACAAATTATGCCAAAAACATGGGCATGGTTTGGCAAATGACCAAAGCATGACAAGGAAAAAAAAATTGCACATACATGACAATTTTCCCTTTGTGATACCCACACCATCCCTGATTGAACTAAATCCTAACACCCAACCCCTCCTCATCATTCTCTCTCCATCCTTCCCTTTAACTGGGAAAAAACCAAACCACACATAAATCAGAGCACCAAGAAAGGGGAGAGAGAGAGAGAGAGAGAGAGAGAGAGAGAGAGAGAGAGGTTACAATTATATACCGGACAGAAGCTTGTTTTGATCGATCTGTATACAAACCCATCGATTCTCGGCGGCAACACCCTCCAATTGATTCAGCATCACTTTCGTTCTAGTAATAGTACAAACCCAGATTTGTGCCCGTTCGATCTGTATACAAACCCATCAAAGTCGTTCGGTCTGTAATAGTAATAGTACGAACACAGATCGATCTGTGTAAAAACCCATCAAAGCCGTGATTGACTATATATTTGTGCCTGTTCATATTCCCGGCCTTCTTCTCCGGCGAATTTTGCCGACGAGCACGCCGGAGCTCCGGCTACCCATATTTCGTTTGGGTCATACACTGCAGCAGAGGATATTTGTTTTGACTATTGTAGGTGTGTGTTATTTTCCTTCAAAAATTGCAGTCACTTGTACAATTGATTTTGCTCCTCAACTACCCAGAACTCTGAAGAATCAAATTAGTGGACACAAAAGGGTGCTATTGAACAGGTGCTATATTGTTGTCAAAAAGGGTGCCATTTTTTTACACGTAAGGTGCACAATTTGTTAATACAAGGAGCAAATGTTGTTTTCCTGATACAAAAAAGTGGGATTGAGAAAGAACATTGGCAACCCAATGGTCCTTATTACGGTGCAATATTATTGTCAAAAAGTGCCATTTTGTTTCACGTAAGGTGCACAATTTGTTGATACAACGAGCAAGCACTACAAGAAATCAGGGTTTTTGCGAGGAAATAAATTCCTCGCTAAATGCCATAATTTCCTCGCAAAAGTTTTTTTGCGAGGTATTTTCATTCGTCGTTCGTACCTCGCAAATGGGTAGTCTCCAATTGTTTTTTGCGTCCAAAATTCTATTTCCTCGCTAAAAAGTTTCTTTTTTGCGAGAAAATTTCATTTGTCGCTAATGAGTGAACCCTTTTGCGAGGAAATCCATTTGCGAGGAAATTCGAATGTTTGGCGATAAAGCATTTTCCTCGCAAAATGAGAAACTTTTTAGCGAGGAAATATCACTTGACGCTAATGAGGGACCCTTTTGCTAGGAAATTCATATGTTTGGAGGTAAAGCATTTTCCTCGCAAAATGGTGCACTCAATAGCAACAATTCAAATTTCCTTGCCAAATATACATGTTTAGCAACAAAGTATTTCCTCGCAAAATGGTGCACTCAAAAGTAACAACCCAAATTTCCTCGCCAAATGTACGTGTTTAGCGACAAAGCATTTTCCTCGCAAAATGGTACACTTAGTAGCAACCAACCAAATTTTCTTGCAAAAAATGACTTTTTGGTAAGGAAACAAAATTTTGTCGCAAAACAGGAAATATATTTTGCTAGGAAAATTATCCTACGCAAATAGAAAGAGTTTTCTTTTCGCGAGGAACCTCAAATAACCTTTTTAGCGACAAAAAAAACCCTTACTATCCTTTTTTTCCTATCATGATCTACTATATATAGTTCAAATAAAACAATTCATCAAACTCAAAAGCAATAACAGGAACATTAAACCATTTCAGAAATGTCAAAACATGGTACTTCAATCCCAAGATCATAATGCCATGTATCGAGTATCTATACAAAAACCACAATCAAGGACTAAGCTATATATGTACTATTAAGTACCAAAAATAAAGGTATCACTCCAATATCCATCATTGTGGAAGCAAAAAGTAGCTTTGTCCTCAAAACATCATTGGTCTCCCATCTAGCACTCCATTGCATCTACATCCTCCAAAAGATCATCATCATTTGTTGAGCAATCTGCAAAAGGTAACACGATGAAATGTAAAGCCAAAATGTTGCCACAAAGAAATCTGTGCATCACCATCTCCCATCGTGTCGAGTGCTGCGGTGAGAAAATAGGTGAAAAACAGAGCGACAAATGCACTGCAGAAACTTCTGAACTAGGTACAAATTCTACTTTAAGAAATTCTAAGGCAGAAGCAGTAGGAAATGACAAGAATACAATGCTGGTATAGGATGTTAACCAAGACAAGAATTAATTACTTGATGTTTTAAGATTGATACCTCTAATAAAACAAGAATGATGGAAAAAGCAATTACAAAAAGAATGATTAGACTACTACAAGAGTGAGATAGCCAAATAAGAAGAATAGAATGAGTATTAGAAGGCCCAATATCTTATTTCTACCTAGTGAAGGTCAACAAAAGCTTGGGAGTATATATCTCCTGCTACAAGCGTCAAACCATGAAGAATGCTAAAGGGGCTTTGCAGTAACAGAACCTATTGGACATCACCTAATCTATTAGTTTCACTAGCAGGTGTATTTCAGAGGAGATCTCACAGATTTTATACTAAGTGAAGCTCAACAAAAGCTTCCAGGAGTATCTCCTGCTACAAGCATCGAAATACGAAGAATGCTACAAGGGGGTTCTCAGTAACAGAAGATGTTGGACGTCATCTAATCTATTAGTTTCAATAATTATATCAAGAGAAGATCTCACTGATTTGCTGAGTCCTTATTGTATTCGATAGCTGATGTTTCACATTTTTTTGCCTAGAAGACAACAAGTATCATTCCTATGCAGATGCATATGATGCCTATCAAACTATTCTCCTAATTGCTAACTCCATTGAGATGCGCATAGAGGAAAGCAACTGAGTAATAGCAAGCACAACATAAGGTTCAGAAAGAGTTACGCTCTTTAGAATTCAAGGCCTAAAAAGGTTCCAAAACCGCTGGTGGCTTTGGCAATTTACACAATGCCACAATCTTGGTCTGACCACCATCCCTACGTAGATTTAGAACAATGAAACACAATCTTTCTACAAAACAGAAAAGGAAGTTTGTAATAAAAGAAATTCTCCATGGATGATATACCTCAATGGTGCTTAATTTATGGTTTTTCCTCCACTATCAGGTTTCCTCAAAAGAATTTGCCTCTTTATAGTGAACCATGCAAAATTTGCCTCTTTATGCTAAATATCATACTGGATCCTTCAGTTATTTCACATTTATAAGGGCTTGCAAGTGTTAGATTTTGTGATAGGTCCCATCTAAGACTACTAAACATTTTTTTGTTTTTGGTTTCTTTTGTGACATATTCTCCATAGACATCGTTTCTGTTGACTAAAAAATCCTATAAAGATTGTCACACGGCCATGTATATTAAATGGAGGCTACCCCACATCAATCAGCTAACAACACAGACAGGAAGAGGCATATTAAGATCTAGGTATATTAACACAGACAACTAGCAACACAAACAGGAAGACCAAAAATAAAAAACAAAAACAACCCCAGAAAATCATGACAGCAAGTGATCCATAACAGAGGACATCAAATGATCATCTAAAGGACATCACGGATGGGTATTACAATAATAGCAGCACTTAAGCAAATTGGTTTCCTCGCTAAATGCCTGATTTCTTGTAGTGTTGTCTTTTAGTGACAAATTTTTTATTGCCTTGCAAATAACCAATTTGTTGCAACAACGAAAATTCCTCGCAAATTGTTTAGAACTTTAGCGTCCAATTAATTTAACACAAAAAATCATTATTGCCTTTTAGTGACAAAAATTTCTATTTCCTCGGAAATTGGCAGCAACAATTAGCGAGGAATTAAAACAAATTCCTTGCAAATACTTGCATGGCGGGAGAAATTGTTGGCGCCAAAGTTTTGGCGACAACTTTTAGCAAGGAAAATAGACATTCCTCGCAAAAAAGGTGTCTTTAGCGAGGAAATTAATTTCCTCGCTAAAACTTTGTCCCATTACCAAGGGAACATTAATTTCCTCGCAAATAGTGTGCCTTTAGCGAGGAAAGTTTCAGCGAGGAAACCAATTTCCTCGCTAAATGCCTGATTTCTTGTAGTGAAGTGTTGTTTTCCTAATACAAAAAGTGGAATTGAGACAAAACATTGACAACCCAGTTGTCCTTATTCAGGTGCAATATTATTGTCAAAGGGTGCCATTTTTTTACACGTAAGGTGCACAATTTGTTAATACAAGGAGCAAATGTTGCTTTCCTAATACAAAAAGTGGGATTGAGAAAGAACATTGGCAACCCAATCGTCCTTGTTCCGGTGCAATATTATTGTCAAATGGTGCCATTTTGTTTCACGTAAGGTGCACAATTTACTTTCAAGGTGAGTGCAATTCTTTTATTGCAAGACGCAAGGGTTTTTATTTACATTGCAAGGTTGTTGCATGCACGGTGCAATTTTTAGATTGCCTGTCCAAAATGATTTGATTTGATCTCACACTGGCAAGGCAAGTTGAACTAACGTGAGTGCAATTCTTTTATTGGAAGGTGCAAAGGTTTTCCATTCACAGTGCAATGTTGTTAATGCACGGTGCAACTCTGGGCAACTAATATTTCCAGGAACAATGGGAAGGGGGTGTGTGTGTTAAGCTTAAAAAATGAGAAGGGTATTTTGGGGGGTGTGTGTGTTAAGCTTAAAAAATGAGAAGGGTATTTTGGACCTGTTATTTGTTGGTACCATGTATGTGGAATTATTTTTTTCCTTGTCATGTATTCAGTCATTTTGAAAAACCTTACCATGTAATTGGTATTATTAGTTTTAAAAAGGGATTATTACCTCTAGGTCTAGAAAATAGATGTCTAATTACCAATAAAGTAAGTCAATTTTTTTAATTATCACTAAGGTAAGTCACTCTTTTTTGGGGTTTAGGTTTAGGGTGCACTTTCCTATTATAGAGTTTTAGTGGTTTAGGCACTTTCATAGAGTACCCTAGGATTTTAGGCACTTTCTAGGGTACCCTAGTAGTAGGGTACCCTAGAGTTTAGGTTTAGGGTGCACTTTCCTATTATAGGGTTTAGTGGTTTAGGCACTTTCATAGGGTACCCTAGGATTTTAGGTACCTTCATAGGGTACCCTATGATTTAGGCATTTTTATACGGGTTGGGGAGTTGATGGGAATTTTTCTGAGTTGGGCTTGACTTGATGGTAATTATGGGATCCAAGGGTGACCTGATGGTAAATGTCCTTTTTAAAAACCATTTATTGGTCATTTTCCCATTTTTTTTTTCAAGCAACAGTCACATGTCTTTTTTTTTATCGGGAAAATAAGATTTATTAACCTGATAGGGGTACATCAAGCAAGGGGGAAAGGGGAAGGGGAATCCAACCAAGGTTGGATCGTGGGACGAAGCCCAATCCGAGAGCCTAAAATGCCCGAATACAACAATACAAGCGCAAAACATCTGAGGGCCTAAAAAGCCCAAATAAAACAATACAAGCTCAAATCATCAAAAGGCAAAGCCCGGTCTAAGAAACCAAATGAAAGCCCAAGCTGAAAAAAAATCAGCCCAAAAACACAAGCCTAAACAGCAACCCTAACTCCAACATTGAAAACATCCCGTAGACCAAGCCGCCGACAACCACGCACGACACCGACCACCATGCCAAGCACAAACCAAAGGCGAACCGAACGGAAACCCAGCCGCCGTGCATCCCACACATTCCGGCATCCCAAAACCACCAAGGATCGTGATTAACCCCCATGAAAGATGGCCGAAAACACCGAAACCAGAACACCAAACGGCGACGAAGCCTCCGCGAAGAACGCCGCCACAAACACGAGCCACGAACCACGGGGACAATGCGACCCCACGCCGTTAGGCAAAACCGAAACCACTCAGGAGTGGAATGGCAGGGGAGATCTCAACCACACGATCCTCAGAAACCGAGCCAGCCACACCGTTAGGCAAACCGGACATTCCAAGTGAGATGACTGGCGGAGGACGGAGAAGCAGAGGAAAGCGCAGAGGAGACGAGCAACCAGAAAAATGAGAGACAGAAGCCAATGTGGAGAGGGAGGAGAGCCCGGGGAGAGGAGGGAAGGAGGAGCCTCCCCCCCAGGCGGCGGAACTGAGAATGGGTTCTAGAGAGAGAGAGTTCCGTAATTTTCTAGAGAGAGAGAGATCTTTTTCCAAGTGTTATGTCATAAGTTATTTTTCTTAACAGTCACATGTCTTTACCGTAAGTTTAAAAGGGTCCAGTTCGATAACACCAAAAAAAGTCATTCTCATGTTAACTTTGATGAATGTAATTGTTCTTTTTTGGAACGCTTGTTGTGTAGCTCATTTACACACAAAAAAATTATGTTAAGCAGAGGCTGGTCACCATATGCTCAATACAAATATTCTAACTTGAAATAGTTTGAGTTTTGAGTCATTTTCAGTTTGTTTTTGTTCTGGATAAATGTATCCTAAAATTATGGTGTTAATATTCAATTAATTTGATCGTTCAACCTTCACGATGGCTAGCCGAGATATAAAATCGTCATAATACTCAATCACTAGGTCGACTCTAGAATCAAATTAGAAGAACCCAAAATTGTGACCACTTTAAATGTGTTTAAACTATTGGAAATATATGATTTTGTAATTAGATTTTGAGTGAATTGGAAATTATCTCCAAATTATATCATTGGATAAATAATTAACATTTTGAGTGGGTGAAAATATCTTTAATTAGTTTTTAATCCCATTGAATTTACCTTGAATTGGAGCCTAATAAACCAAGAGTTGCATCTCTTATAAACCAAAAGTTGCATCACTTTGTTTGTATTTCAACGTGATATAAGGTGGCACCTCTTTGGGCTATAATAGTAGCCATTCAGCCAGGTACCACTCCAAACAGTTGTGTGCTCGTTCCTGCTACTTTTCGAACAGTCACGTCTGTACGATTCTGAATGGGTTCGTACCTCTCCATTCGGGTGCCTGCTTTTCTATAAATAGGATTCTCCTCCTCATTCATTTACGTTTTCCATTGCATTCACTATGTGCTTACTGCATCAAAAATTCTGAGAGTTCTGCGTAGTTTTCTGGTTCGCCTACTGATCAGATTATAGTGCTACTTCCGTTCGGTGAAAGTCAGGTATTCCTGGGAAGCAAACGCCTAGACATTCCATCAACACTGTAATGGATGGCGAATTTGCTTTAACAAAAGAGTATCAAAATACTCTCCTCGACTCGAAACGTCTTTTGCCAATTTCCAGTGTACTGAAGTTGGCTCGGTACGATTTCTATTTATTCTTTATTACTATTTTCGTGTTTATTTCAAGATTTTCCGTAACCCGGTTTCAACAATCTTAAAGCAAATATTTTTTTTTACTACGGTGTTACTTTCTGGAAATTTTTTCGATTAGTGAAAGTTGATGTTTTCAATTCTGGTAATTTGCAATTCGTTCGAGTCTGTTCACCAAACAGTGGGTATCAATCTTGGTTTTCAAGCCTCTTTCAGTGGCTATAATGTTTTTTTTTTTTTTTTTTTTTTAATTCCGTAATCATAACACAGATTCGTCCCGGAAAAGTAATTGTGATTACTTTTTGATTACTTTTTGTGATTGTGTGTTTTGATTTGTCCGTTAATTTCTATTGAACGAAAAACAGGAATGTTCATGTACATATTAGTTAATTTCGCTCATACGTGAACTGCCACATCTAACGTGAACATTTTTGCCACATTAGTGTTAAATTCTTTTACCGCATTCAATTCATATCCTAGCAAAGTTTCGATGACAAATGTAATTATCGAGTTTCCGGAGACTGGAATGATACTTTAACTTCCTTTATACTTACTAGTTTTCTCCCCGTGCACGCACGGGGTCTCGTGCTCGTTAATTACTTTATTATTTTAAGTATGATTATTTGCTACATTATTTGGTATGTTAATCCTTCTGTATTTGTCTATAGTTTGGTGGTTTCTTGGATCTTGCAATTAGCTTTGGCAGCATATAGATTATCATGAATTGCAAGCGTTCATGGGATGTACATTAAGCTTGATGTAGCATATGCTGAGTTTTGTATTGTAACTAATTAGGTTTGTTATGGGCAACATTTAAAGTGGTTTGGAGCTGATACATTGTTCGTAAAAACATACAGTGGTTTGTGAAAAGATTTTGGGAACATTACGTATTTTGTACCTACTATTCTACTACATTGTGATTGACATGCAGCATAAATGTACATAATATTACGTTAATATGTAAAGAAGTGCGGGAATTATTTCTAATAACTTCAAATTTTGAATTGGATGCTTCTTTGCTCCTTGTTGCTTCCTTCACGGTGGTTTGTGATGCTAGGGGTTGAAAATCATCATCGACACCATCCAAATGACGCTCGATATGAAGTATCCATAGATGATCACCTTGTGATTAGTTATGATTCCGAACCACGGAGGATTGCATAATGTGAGGCTTGATCCAAGTAGGAGGACGATAAAAAGAACAAGAAGGAGCCAGAAATGGTTTTCATTTGTTTGAATGTTCATTGATGAATTTCAGCGAGAATTCGTTGGATAATGAAGATAGTATAATTATATCCTTTGGATTTATTGAGAGGAATTAATGGTTTTGGAGTGCAGAACCTAAGTCTTCTCTTTATTTTTTATTTGCGTTGTTGTGGGCTTTGTGGCCACGTTTTTAGAGACATGTATTTATTTTTATCAACTGTCATATCTGTTTAGGTAAGATTCTGAAACTGAATTGTTATAATTACAGATTTGAAAAACTGAAGATTTATTATTATTTGTGGTTGAATTATTATCCGATGTTGATGTTATGCTGTCAGATACAGTTATGTGAGTGTTTAGGTCTGTTGAAGAAGTATTCATAATTAAATAATATTGTTAGCTTTCTCAGGTAAAATTTTAAATCTGATTTCATTATACAATAATATTTTCATTTGTATTTAAAATTTTTAAATTTATGTTACCAATTTTACTGAGGTCTGTTTTGTCAGGCAATTTTTCTGTTTAATCCGTGCTAAATTTATTAGTAGTTCAACTTTGAAGTTGTTGATAAAGAGCATTAGTTTAAAAATGCCAAACAATATTATGTTATGTTTTAAAACCTTTTGTTTTATTCATGAAGGAAAATAATAGTGTAATTTATGTTTTATATATATTTGGATTTGTTTGAAATTTATATGTGTGTGTGATTTTCAGCATGTGAGATCTTTCTCTTTGCTACTTTTTAAAGAAGTATCAGATAGGTGAGTAGAATAAATGATACCCTTTGAATAGACATTATACACCTTCATAAAAAGGATGGAAACTATGTATCTTTTGCACTTAAACTCTTATTCCATACAGCTCTGAAGATGTTTTTAGAATTCGATGAATATGATTTTTGGTTGTTTGTTGTTCCTATGATACTTCTGTTGTTAGGGGTTAATCCGACCTTCTTGAATCCCCCATGGTTCGGTTTGATAACTGATCATAGTGTTATTTTATATGGGTATTTTGCATTCATGGGTGTTTGGATGGTGCTGTTGATCATTTACAGCCCTCAGAATCGGTCGTTTACCTAAAGATTTCGACAGAAGGGAATGGAGCATCATGGTCCATGTAAAAGTTGTTTAAGGCAGGCGAAGATGAAGTAATACTATAATAACACTACTTGCGCTCGAAAATGATTTTTTATCTATATTAAAATGTCTTCTTGTGGTCGCAATTAAGAGATAGGGAAAAGTATTTCTCTATTGTTTGGGATTTTAATGTTGTTTATGTAATATATTTCAACGATCAGTTCTTGGATTTTTTATTTGTTTGGTTTTTCTCTTGTTTGATCTCCTATTGTTACATCTACTCTTAACAAACTCTTAAAAATGGCAAGGTTCCTTTTAAAAAAATTCAATCTTGCTTTCTATCACCATAGCTGACGTTCACATAGCAGTATGCAATAGTCAATGTTCACATGTTCAACCTTGCCAGAGGCCAAAAAATTGGAGAACAATAAGACATGGATTCAAATCCTCAGAAAATCAGCCCTCCAATGTTCAAATTTCATCAACAACCAAAATACTTCTAAATTCAACTAATGGTGTTGATTGGTGTTTTAAGAAGGAATGTTGCAAAGATTAGTTTGTCTCTTAATGGAATTGTTAGTTATTTGGATTTTATCTCCGCTTTCCTGGAAGGGCGTGAATCTATGTTGGTTACTTTTTTTTTTATTATGTGAAAGGTCAAGTAAGTATACGATAGACACTCACGAATCAGATCTGAAACGCATGGGTAGATGTTTGAAAAGGCTGATCTTATGCTATATTAATGCAAACATACAGATATGAGTGGTACAAACAACATTGGTGCTTCATTATGTCAGTTCAAGCTTCTGAAATTAGGAATGTGTGACTACTTACATTACATAAACATCTTGAGGTGAACTATTACAAATATTGAAACGTGAGTAAGAGGATTGGCATAAGATTCATTATAACTATAGACATTATTCATAATGCGTAGTAAGCAAATGAGATAGAACACAAGGGAAAGATTTATTTAGAATATGGGTCGGATGCAGTGGTTGCAGTGGGTAATATGTTTGGGAATACCTAAAACTAATCGTAAATCCTTTCACCACCAGGGCGTGCAAAGATTAAAACTGGTAGGTGTCCATGTCCAGATACACCAACAAAGAGAAAATCTTGCGGAGCTAAGTTGTGGTCGTCAATGAATTTGTTGAAGTTCCAACTACCAAGTTCTCCATTTAAAACAGGGATCCTCTATTCTCGAGCTCCAGTTCTGATCACGACACAATCAAGTTCTTTGTCCCGCAGTATTGGATTAAGTTTGTCTTCGAATATCTGTGGACAACAAATTTTGGTTAGAGTTATCATGTAATCATTTGTATGATATATTATTTTTTTCACAACTAATTACCTTGAAAAAGTTCAACCTTGTTGTGAACACACACCCGAATTGTTTGTGATAGAAGTCCGTGCGCATGGTTGAAGGCAAAGATGATGTGATTGTGCTGTCTGAGAAATTTGAATTCGTAATGTTGTAAGAGATGGCAAACACATAATATCTATTATAAGAGTCTTTAATATCTGAAATGGTTAATGAAGTGGACTCACGTGTGGGAGCACAGTAATTGTGAATATCATCGTCGTTTGTGTTCTAGCTCTGCATGACGCGTTAAAGATTGATATTTAGGATTGTGACGTCAAATATCCATTTGCAACAACAACTGAATATTATTTTGTAGTTGGGTTTGACCTCATGGTCTTTCAGAAAATTAGACCAATGGTCTCTGAAATTGTTATTAATCACATGTACTGGCCACACTTTTGTACCATTTTTCAAAAGGATCCAGAAACTCTTGCCTTCTTGGTTGAAAAAGCGCTCAAATCCTAGTGGAACTCCATGCAAGCATAGTATAGTTTATGTTGTATATGTTAAATGGGATTATCATTACTATTGTTTTAATGTTGCCAACGGTGACAAATTTGTAACTTACAGTCAATGTATAAGCATTGGGTGCGGGGATGTTCTTCACAAACCAACTTCGCTCGATTCCTAACAACATTTGAATTTCCGGTTAATGTGTTTGTGGACTGGAATAATGAAGAAATTATGTGACACTAATTTGTGTTTGTAACCAACGATATAGACACATTTTAAAAAAATAGGTATAAGTGGGTTGGTATGGGAAAATATACCTTGATCACTGTACAATATAAAAGAGTGTTTGATTATTGAATCAAGCCATGCAATTAGTCCTTCTTTATGATCCCAACAGTGTATAGTTCCAAGAGGAAATACAGGTGAATATTTTGTGAGGAAACCAGGCTAGGCATGATATAGAATTTGAGAAGCCCCGTTGTTTAATGAAACGGCGGCTATTTCTGACTGCCCATCAGTTGTGTGTAAATGAAATAGACCTTCGTTGATGTTGTATTCAGGTGCATGCTTTATGTAGAAGACACGAATGAAAGGTTGATCTTGTTCCATTGAGCTAGCACGTAGATAGAACACAGGAATTATAAGATTAACGTTAATAATAAGTGAAGGAGTTTCAATTGTTTAATGTCTTTACATTGATTAAGAAACAAGTGTAAGTAGATAATTTTAGTAATTACCTTGGATTTGATGTTTTTGTCGCCAATTGTCTCTGACAACTTGTTAGATGGAATCTTGTCGATCAAAAAAAAACTTGTTAGATGGAATCGTTTTTTTCAGATCTCTTTTGGATGTTGTCCTGATAACTGAGGAGCCTTTTAAATAGGTGGCATACCTGGGTTTGTTATTTGTATTTTATATTAGATTAGATTTTAAAATATAAGTATATTCCATCAAAAGGAAGGGAAGACTTAGTATTTCGCAGATGTCAAACTTTAATTTTATGTAGGGTCTGGTAACTTATCACATGGGTATTAATTAGGTATTTTTTTTGGTTGATGTTGCACCTTTTTTGATGGTACATCTTCAATAATTGAAGGTACAGTCTTCATATAGTACTGTTTTGCTTTTATTATATTAGATCTTGGGACCATTGCATCAACAGATTGAGTGGTTCTGCTGCACATTTTTTGTCGTTGGTTCATCTTTTTGATGGTATATCTTCACTAATTGGAGGTACAATTTTCATATGGTATTGTTCTGCTTTTATTATATCAGATATTTTGGGACCATTGTGTCAGAGACAAGTTTATCTATAAATGTGTTCCATTTGTGGTATGGGTTCGTTGATAGCGTGAGTTATTTAATATACAACTCCGATTTTGTTTGTTTGTTCACAGCTTGACATTCATTTGTTGTATTGTATAAAGATATCCTGTGTTATACATTTATTGTTGTTTAAAAGAATGGTACTTAAAAAAATTGTCCTTGTGATAAACAAATATTAATTGTGTTTGTGGTGAGGAGTGGTATTGCAGTACTTCATTGGAGATTTCCTGATATGGAAATTTGAAGAAAGAGTTCTAACTTACCCAAATAGCTCAAAGGTTCAAGAAATAGGTACGATTGAACTTGGTGGAATGAATGGTATAAATAGTGAAGGCTAAGCCCTACCACTTTCCCCATTTAGAATAAAATATATATGCACATGGGTTCTGTGCACTTGTCCTGTGGTAATCAATTTGTACTTCTTGTATTTCAAAGTAGTTCCTCAATGTCATGCTACTTTTCAAACTCTCCAATAATGCTTAAATCTTACATTATAGTTTTGCTTTTTTAAAAAATTTATCTACAAACTGCTTGTCATGTTGTATTTTTTTTTAGACGTATGATTTATTTGTAATGTTAGTTTTGCAAATTAGCTAGTACTATAGATTTGCCGTAATTAGTCAAGTGTAAGTTAAGTGCCAAAAAATCAAATATATCTCGAGCTCAAAAGATAAATGTTTTCTTTTTTTTGTAAAAAAAAAAAAAAAAAAAGAATATTTGAACCTAGAAACAAACAGTACATAAAGAATGCAAAGTATGAGGAAAGTGTAGAACTTTGTATGAAACCATGTAAGAATTTTCTGATTCTACCTAAAGTCAATGTACTTTGACAAACCAGCTATATGGATCATTCACAAAGGAGTACTTCAATTAGTGTTACATTTTCCAACCTATATGCACGCCAAAATGAGTAAGGAAAAAAAATAATTCGTATGAAAAGAGTCATAGACCAAATATTCCTCACCAGATGTCAGGATCACAAGACTCATAGTTATTCCTTATAAGAGAATATCACAAAGCATCATGAAGTATTGAAACATGAGAAAAACCGAGCACCCAAGATTTCATGAGGATGGGAAGTATTGGAAAACAATTTGAAGTGGAAGTCCTGCTGAAAGAAAAAGATGCAGGAAAAGGCACCCAAAATTTGAGGTTATAATTGATTTCTCGACTATGAGTGTCGAAAAGATCATAGACCAAAAATTGTTGCCATATTCGTTTCTTAATCAGGTGTCATGAATCCCTGTAACGGTTCATGTGGCTGGGAATTAACTCCATAAGTTTCATGGGGCTTATCAGTGTGCAAGTACTCAAGTAATAATTTAAAACTACTGGAGTATATGTAATATAGTATTTACCAACAAGCAATCAAAGGTAAAAGTGGCTGGTTAAAGCTTCATCTCAGAAACCTTAATCGTCTGTGGTAATTCGTTCTTTATTGATTTTACACCTACTAATAACATAGGAGAACAAAGTAAAAGACATGAGACTTACTTGGCAACTCTTGACAAGGGTAAAGTGTGTTCTCCAAATTTACCGTTCTTCCATCCGAACAGGGCATATATATCAGTTGTGACACTTCATAGGTTGTTAGTGTCCTATGTATATTGGTTCCCTTGTATCTTTCTCTACAGTACGAAAATGTTATGGAGAGTTGCCTATTTAATGTTGATATGTAGAGATACAGATTTATTCTATTATTGCTCTTGATTGTTAGGTAGATGTTTTAGTGCATCAGTAAAAAAATGCAAAAACAAAACAAAGGTGTGATCGTGGAGAACAAAGTAACTGCTTAAGGAGATTTAAACAAAACAAACATATATTAGTAGTAACACTCCATTGTTATTACAAATCAAGTGATACAACTTGCGTAGTAAATAATTCATATTACAGATTACAAACTTGATAGAAGATACCCAACATTTGGTTACAAGCCTTATAAAAAGTTATATTTTTATAGCACATAATTACAAGCTTCGAGGATTTTCAAGGTTCCTTATTCAGTTATACATATAGATATCGATATTAAGGTATTCCTTTATTTTTTTGTTCACTCTTTTTCTTCATCGATCGAAGGAACTTGGGGGCAGCATCTTCAGGGGTGGTAATAGGTGTCTCAATGGTTGTTGAAGTGGAAACATCAATGGAGCCCTGCCCAGTTTTCAGTTTCTTGGCTGGTTGTTGGGCCTGGCAATCATTTACTGGCTTAATAGCAGAAACATCATGAATAGCTTTGATCGTGTACTTACAGTAAGAATTCCCAAGTGTATCGTATTTGGTAGCTTGAACATGGATAGCATAGTCACGAGAAGTTGTGAGCTTTTCAGCGCATTCAACACTTTGCACTCCCTAACAGATGAATGCATCTTCTTAGTGTTCACCAGATGTAAATTATGGTGTAATTTAATTCTACAAGTTTATAATGTTGGACCTTACCTCATCAGTGTTGTCATATAACTCCTCAGCAGTGATTCCGAATAGACTTTCAGCTATCTCTCCAAAGGCTGTGGCAGTGATTAAGCCAGTTGAATCGCTCAACTCCACATCGAATTTGCACCTCTGTGAAGTTAGGTCAAGGCCCGTCTGGTCTTTTAAAACATATACATGAAACAAACACAGATATGGCTTCCTATTCAAAGTAATCAAACAACGATTGTATTAGAGGTTGTACCTAGGTTTAGGCAGGAGCTTCTTCTTACAATAGTTGCACCAAAAATCATTCCCAGCAACAACATCTGTAATTCTTCCGCAATCAGAGCAACACAAATACAAGAGACGCTGTTCGAGAATGATCACGGAGCAGCCTACGTTGAGAGCCTAAATCTCCATCTAACAAGGATAGGCAGTAAGTTATTTAAATGCTATGAGAATGTTTATAATATATTCTAAAATATACAAGAACAGTACATTATTAGCTGTGATTGGTAAACAACTGATTTTTATAATCTCTTCCTCAGTTGGTGGCGAAAGTTTAGAGCATCCCAATTTCTTGGCCTTGTTACTTGCCAAGCCTTTGATTGCGGCACTATTTGTTATGCACCTACATTGTCAAGATTGGATAGATTAAACCGTAATCAATAGGATTTAAGATATGACGTAATTATGACCTACCATTTGTGTAGTGCATTAGCTGCTGGTAGTGGTGGATTGAATATGAAACTTGTGGAACCCTATGTTGCCAAAGCTACCCCTGTCCACATGTAATGTATAGGTTATTAGCTTTACAATTGTGGTGTATGCTAATCACTTAAGAATAATTGTTACCATTAAAGTGGCTGATCTTAAGACGAACTCCAACAACGACGAGATACAATCCAAATAGTCTTGACATTGCAGCACCTTCCTGACTTCCAAATTGATCCCATAGAGTTAAAGTGGTTGGTATCATGTTGGAACAAGAAGATATGGTTAACTTCTAACCCAATTAGTTTGAAATAAGGATGTTTTATTACCTCTGGTCTATTATGGTAACATCAGTAGCCCAACTCTCTGTAACCTTGTGAAACTGGCCTACGTGTGAGATTGCGAATAGTGCATCTAGAGAGCAATAAAATATATAGAGATTAGTAAGTCCGGCATCTAAAAATTCAAATTCATAAAATCATAGGATTTACCAACGGTTTGTCCTGGTTGTGAATGGTCAGCTAATTCGCCCAGAGGAGTAAAGTTGTAGCTAATGCTATGGATATTGAGACCTTCCACTGTAGTTTCTTCAATAGGTGTCCTCGCATAGAGTATCCACTGATAAGGATTATCAATTATCTTATGTTGTGATGGGATTGGCTGGACAGTCACGTTGCTTATAGAATAAGTGTGGAATATTTGCAGAGTATCACACAAAATGTCAATATCACTTCCGAATATTGTCACTTGAACTATAGTTCCCTGCATGCAACTTACTATTTAGATTTATTCGCCTTTGTATGAAAAAGTTTGAAAAAAATATTTATGTTTTTAAGATTGTGCCTAACCTTGACATCTTGAAGCATGAGTTTTTGGTACGGCTTGTCATTAGAGCCCAATTTGGGAAGAGTTTTCTCAGTGACCATCACAATAGATGTCCAGTTACGCATTCCTGGTGTCACGTCCGAAATCATAAAGCTACGGATTGGCATTTCTTCCTGCAAATAATCAGATTAACACAAACTCCCTTTCAGATTGTAATATGTTACAGCCCGTGAATTTAATCATCTTCAGTCTCTCGCAAGATTTGGGTGTACACAATGTTTTTGGTTCTACTTTGTTTTGTTAAAAGGGTTGTATGTAACAACACTTTTAATTTTGTATTGGTTGTTGCACGTGAAAGAGCTACGTATAGTTGACCATGTGAGAACCCGGGTTGTGGGAGATAAATACCAACAATATTTAATGTTTGTCCTTGAGCTTTGTTGATAGTCATAGCAAAGCACGGCCTTATTGGGAATTTTCGTCGCGTGAATGCAACATGATAAAGTTTCGGGTCTGAAGGTTGCAGTGGGATACGTGGAATGAAAATACTATCACCTTTGCGTTCTCCAACAACTATCTCAGCAATGATTGTATGTTCTCCAAATGCGCGACAGATTAATCTCGTGCCATTGCATAATCCAATGGATGGATTAATGTTTCTTAGCAACATTATGGGACAGTTAGGTTTTAGCACAAGTTCATGTGGAGGCATACCATTAGGGGTCAATGTGTGTAAGAAATCTGCATACAAACCTTGGTCAGATTGATTCATAGTCTCATCTATGCTATAATATACTTTTTCATCGCCAAGAAATCTCGACATGACTGTGTCGTTTATTTCATCTACGTAATTATTCTTAGGTGTTAGAATTGATAAACTCGTCATTGTGATCGCATTGTTAGCATATTCATTCAAATCTGGGAACACAAAGTCTAAGGTCTTGTATTGATGATGGTCTGTCTTTCGATTCTAGTAACATACTTCTGGGTATTTCTATTTGGTCCAACTGATCTACCATCTCAATACCATTTCCAACCCTAAGTAAAAATTTACTAAACGACGGATCTAATCTCGCCCTCATGTTCTCCTTCAATTTGAATTTTTTAAGCATAGGCCAAATAGTTGAACATACAAGACTTGCATTAATACAATCTTCCTTGCTACCTTTTGGAATTACCTGTAGTACTTGCCGGAAATCTCTACCCAACACAACAACTTTTCCCCCGAATACGTAATCTACATCTGTAATGTTTCTCAGCATATCATCTAGCGCTTCAATATTCTCTTTTTTTTGCCATTGAAGCTTCGTCCCATATTATAAGCGAGGTAGCCCTCAATAACTTAGCTAGATCAGATTGTTTGCTAACAGTGCACGAGGTTTTCTCGTCTCCACTAATTGGTATCTTGAAGTGTGAGTGTGTTGTTCTACCATTTGGGAGGATGGAAGCTGCAACTCCAAAAGAAGCTGTTGCCAACGCAATTTGTTTGTTGGAACGCACAGTGGCTAGTAAGGCCCGATATAATAAGGTCTTTCCAGTGCCTCCAGGGCCATCCACGAAAAAACATCGTTTATTCTTTTGTACTACGACATCTATTATTTCAGTAAATGCACATCTTTGTTCATCATTCAACTGGGTTACAGATTGTAAATCGGTCTGTGAGATCTCAAAATTTAACTCGTCGGCTATCTCTTTACAAATAGTTTTGTAGCTGTCTGTGGAAATACTTAGGTCAGCTATATTGTACTCGCATATATTTTTACCCATCGATTCGAGACCAGCTTTTAAGGTAGTTAATAATGCATGCCTAGCTTGAACTTTGCTCATTCGTTGCAAACTGATGTAATCGTCACTCATAGCATCTTCAAATGTGAGAAACCGTTATTGTGGGTTAACAGGACTACAATAAGACAATACAGTGCAAAAGAGATTTCGCAAAGATATAGGCATCTGATAAATGCACGCTTCTTCTATACACTTCTTGTTACTCCTATCGTCTTTCAATAATCCATGCGCAAGAGCTGTCTCTCGGAATGTAGTATAAGTATACCCGTTGACTTCTTTTAGATTCATGTAAGAAGTGGGTCCATGTACATGGTTTAGTAATAAACGTAGGTAATATCGTTCTCCTTCTGTACGGTTTGCAGTTATTATCCGACCAATGACATCTTGGCGTTTACGTTTAGTCCATATTCGGTTTTTTTTTTACCATACAAAATAAGATGGGAATTCTTTGTATAAATATTTACCAACTTGTGCTTGTTCATTATGTGCATTCATATAAAAGAACTGAGTCAGCATAGTCTTGGAATGGAACTCTGAGTCCTTAATATGTTCTACAGTTGAATTCGTTTTGAAGCTTACAATTTGACAATCCTCTAAGTGCAACTGCAAACTGACCACCGAAGGATGTGTGTGGTGCAACGAAAAACGATAAATTCTCCACATATATAGCTTTGGGTGGAGATACCCACCTAGCTGATTGAAATTGTGTTATTTCGTCAATTCATCACGATTGTCTTGGTTCACAATTTGAAACACAACTTTGTCATGTCCTTTGTACATATATTTATATAAGTACTTAACAACTTTAATTGTAGAACAAACTTGAACATTAATGTCACAATCAAATAGACTTAACAGATATGGGTTGTAAGGCACAACCCAACGATTGTCTAACATGTGCCCACACACTTTGACTTTTTGATTGTCATTCATTCGTCGATATATGGGATAACCATCATTTGATAGTCTTGTTTCATTCATGTATGGTCTTGGATAATGATTTTTACACTTGGCATGTCTCATACAAACATTAGCAGGGTTTAAATTCAGCTAAAATGTAGGCATCGTATTTGTCAACTGTGTTCAATTTGAATGCTCTTTTCAGTATGACAAGCATATGTACATGTGGCAATCCTTGTTTTTGGAATTCAACAACATAAGTATATGCTGCTACAGGGCCAAAGAGTTCTTTTTTGATAACTTCAGTCTGTAATTGTTCAAATTTACTTCTAAATATCCTTGTTATTAAATCGGGACGATTTTGTGCTTGTTCATATTTCTTAAGTTCTTGTTGTATTTCAGGCCAATTGGGATTACATGTCATAGTTAAGAAAATATCCGGTTTGCCATACCTCTCAACTAAAGTCATTGCATCTAAATAACATTTTCGCATATCTCTAGGCCCCCTATTAACGAACCTGGTAGAACTATACGTCTCCCTACTTTTGAACCGTGCGATTCTCCTTGTGCAATACTATCAACTATTCCCTGATTAAGATCTACGCGTATCTCTACCTGATTATTTCTAAAATAGTCTAAACGAGAACTTTCTATCTTTACGTACATATCAACTACGAATTGCTGAAGCAACCTCCCAGAATGAAGTAAGACAGAATTGACCGCAGGCCTCATTTGGAGACGATAAGCGTAGAATTCTCTAGCAGAAACCATATGGTCTTTCCGCAGATTGTCTTCAAGAACTAATACAAAAGTTTGAAAGTTGTTTTAGATTCTTATTCAATTTAAAAAAATAAGCAATATAGGTCAACTTGAGTTACCGTTTGTTTCGTTCGTTAGCAACTGGTCGACTGTAGAGAAAGAAGAGTACGAAATTGCTGGTGCTTGTTCTGATGGTGTGCGATTGCTACCCCTACGCACCTTCTCAATCCCTTGGTGCCATCCTGGCTCCCCAAGGGGGAACATGAGTGGGTATTGCAAGGGGTCGTAACAACCAAAGTAGTACCGTATGCGTTGGCTATGCCCACTATGCATTTGTACTACGATGTCTCTTTCTCTTATGGCAGGATTGCGATCACTTTCATACCAAATTGCAGCAACTTGAGATGCGGTAGGTTCACTAAATGTCCCAGTATCTACTTTAGGATCTGCACGGAGTCTTATCTCATGTGTTTCTAGATCTGGTATCTCACGTAAACTTCGGAAAAACACCGAGTAGGGATTGGGTTGCAATATATCAATAAGCTTTTCTATGACAGGGCGTCGGAGGTTTGGAGCGTAATTTGTTCTATTTGCGACTTCACGTTCTGTATCATAGAAATATAATTGAAGATATGATGGGGTTTCGTTTAATGGATAAAGACTATTCATGAAGTGGTACACTTGGCCTTGTGCTTGGAATGTGTATACACCGGTATGTTCACTGGTATATCGGGTATCGAGAATAACGCCAAACGATGTAAATGAGAAAGCATTATTGTAAGCCCTAATGTGTTTTCTAAAATCTCTCGAGTCCAAGCTATGGGAACCGTAGAGTTGTAAGAGATCATTGGGGACCGAAACATCATACAGTTTTATCTCACCTTTACAACAATAAAAGCCATCAGGCTCATAAGGAAATCGTTTAGCATGGCAGTGTGAACATGGAGCCACATCCGGTAACTTGGAGGGCTGTTTTGCTATGAGACGCTCCTTTGGACGTCGTTTCACCTTATTTACAGGTTCGGATAATCGCTCAATCTGGTGAAGGATTTCGGTTGATGTCGAGCCTAATAGATTGGTAAGCGTTATTGATGTTATCAAAAAATGTATTGGGTCCAATCTAATGCCATGTGTACTATAATAATTACCTGTTTCATGAATAGACGCGTTTGCCTCCTGGCCAAGTTGTTCAGGTGGAAGACTTCCCAAATGAGTATTGTAGTCTCCACTCATATCTAGAACAGGGCTTACAGTCTCAGATACCACTCTTTCCACATGTCTCTTTTTCCCTTTGCACTTGCGTCAAGACTTGTTTGGTTTTTTTATTGGTAGTTTGCATTTTTTTTTCAAACGAATGGCTAGAGTTAATAGTTTCCTATGGTATAAATATAACACTTCCCAACTTATAGATTCCTGAGAAAATTAAAATATAACCTGAATGAAACTTTCACAAGGTGGAACCGTTAAGAACGTCAAATACAAATGCGTGATTCACGATTGAATTCATACGTGAACACAACTTACGCAATATTAAAGCATAAATTAGAAACAAATGTATAGAGCGACAACATTTATTTAGAATGGGAAAATATAAGTCAGCATAACATGTATTATGAATATGAAATAAAATGAAATTTACTAACCTCCCACGTTGCGTGCTGCTTTAATGTTTTCAAAGAAGGACGGATGCCTGATTTGGTGGAGGTGTCCAATGTCAAAAGAAGTCATAAATAAAGCATTTGTAGCAATAAAGTCTGTTAGGTAGCCCCAACGAACTCATTAATTTGGTGCAAGTGGGCAAGCTTGTAAATAAACATTAAGATGTTGTTTCCTTTAGCGGGTCCAACTACATTAAATAGTCAAAACTAGCTATCTACGAAAGATTTACCTTTCTTAAAAATAGATCTGTTTCACTTGTGAATCCCATTCATCCAATTGTCCCTTTCCAGCTTTTGGAAGAAACCCCATAAATCTATAAAGTCAAGAACACCAAAGTTAAAAAATAATTGCCCAATACAAGCACTAATCAATAAGATACCACAATGAGTCCATTTGTCTCTTACCTTTTTTAAGGAAAGGATTAAATTCGTTAACCCTCTCATATCAGACTTCCAAACTTGAATAACACTATAATTGTACTACATGATATCAATTGGCCTACTCATAAGTCATGTGTTTGATCCAGAGCATTCTGAAACTCAGGCCTGCCATAACAAGGTTGTATAATCCATTTTCGTGTGAGCACTCTGTGAATCCCACAAGTAATACTTTTATTAATGTCGAGGAAAGAACGCCTGTAAAATGCTAATCATAAACACGAAACAATGGCAGGCACGGGACAATTCATCCAAAGAGGCACGACACATTTCCAACACAATCTTTCAAGAGATCAAAGAACCATAATAAAAACAATCTTAAAGATCTACAACTAACAGATCAAAACAACCAATAATAACCAAATTAATACACAGGCATAGAGTTAAACACCACCAGAATGGTCATGAACATGATCCGACCACCACAAACAAGGATTTAGCAATAGATTATCGCTTTTAAGCCATGACAACACGGTACCTAAAATCATTACAGATTTCCCAATATCGGCATTCATAATAACACCCCAGAACTAACAATATCTACCAAAGGGTGACGCTAGGTAGCCTAACGCCAAATCAATGTAAAAGCATTGCTTCAAATTAGTAACCAGGCCATGACAACACAGTACCTAGAATCACAATAGATTTTCCAACATCGGCATTCATAATAACACTCCAGAACTAACAATATCTAAAAAAGGGTGACGCTAGGCAGCCTAACGCCAAATCAATGTAAAAGCATTGTTCCAAATTAGTAATCAAGGTAATATATTATTTGAACACAATGTCAATCCGAGCTAAAATTCGAAACACAATCCACGAATTCATCATTATTCAAAGAGATTCAATATTACAAAACACAAAACAAAGCTCTCCAACAAATTATTTGCCCCAACACCGGCGCACACACTGATACAAGTACACAACATTTCTTCAAAATATTCCCCCGCACAATCAATTGTAAACTATTTCCACACTACTATCACATTCTCTAATCAGATCTAACAGAGGACACAGATCAATAGCCTCATCAATTGCCAGACGCAGAGCTGGATTCTTCTTGAGACGGTGCAGAAATTCTGGTACTTGATCCTGCATCTTCTCAAGAGGCGCATTAAGCTTGCTAGTGAATGAGTCACGTGAGCAATCCCTAATCACATTGCACAAATTAACACAAGACTCCTCCAGCAATTCAGAGCTAATTCATTTTCTTTTTAACTTCCACTCAAGGCGAGGCCAAGACCGTGGCTTCATTCGAGCTTTCATCTTTGCTAATATATAGAATGAATTTATTAATTAGAACTATTTAAGTGCCAAATAAAACTTTCAACGTACTGTAGTTAATTGAAACGCAGAGTTCAAATCACATGAATATCATAAGGACTTAAACCTAAATAAATTTCTAACAAAGCACAAACATAACGTTCGTGTAACGAAGCACCAGATGATTAGAAACTATGATATTCGCAAAAATCAAATCAGCTTCTGAAAATCAAATCCAAAAAACCCGCACGGTAAGATCAGTTCGGTGTGCAGAAATCCATAGCTGCCCTGAATGATGAAACTGAATTCCTGAAACACAAAAACAAATTGGGCTCTTAAGGTTTGACGATCTTAAAACTGAAACAACACATACTGTTCCATAATTGAACACAACACCAGCAGGCAAATTTACAAAACCACAGTTAGCATTTAGACTTCATGTTATGTGCATTTTATAACTAACCAATATCAAAAGCTAAAATCACCATACAATAACGAAGATCTAATAGGCTGAAAGAATAAAGATGTTCTTTCGCCGTTACTCTCTCTTTTTTTTTTGTACAATAACAATAAACTCTTATAACCAATCAAGCAAGTGAAACCAGGCAAAACAATAAAAGTTCACAAACATTAATTACGGTGCTCGTAAACATTAAACTTCATAAACATTAAAACTTCAGTACTTTAAGAAAACATAAAGAATCAGCACCCTTACAGCTCAGGTGAGCGTCTTAAATTTCAAATCAGCACCCTTGTAGTCGTCCACGCTAAGAGCAGATTGGCGACCAGAAATCCTTAGATGACCTGACCAATGTGAGAGGAAACACCGTTGGAGCCAATCGGAGACGTAAGGTAGTTGAGATGCAGAATAACGAATAAGATCCAAATGTAAGGTAGTTGAGATGCAGAATAACGAATCAGATCCAACTTACCATCAGTTCGGCAAGCAGAACGCCATAGCTACCAAGCAACGAGAAGGAGAAGGCATATAAGAAAACCACCGCCGAATAAAACCCTAAAGAAGAATAGAATGTTCCAGCGTATTTGTGGTTTCCGTGGGAGCAAAAAGGTCAAAGCAATAATGACCTGGCGAAGCCGTAATTTTACAATCAATGAAATGGCAAGAATGGCAAACAAAATACTAACGAAAACAGTACCAGCGAGTTTCCTTATTATATAGGTAAGGATGCATGTTGCCATCTTTACACCCACTGCCTTGACTTGGAATTCTTTTCTGAACAGTCACAACTTTTTGAAGGGGTAATTAATGGTAGACATTTGGATGGTTGACAAATATGCGTGGGGTTGTTGACGTTTTATGAGTTTTAATTGGAGTTGGGAATCAGTTCCATCTTGTTTCTCCGTATCAGTGCACATGTGACATGGGTTTGCCTTATGTGTACACAAGTTTGCACACTTGTCTGTGTCTCATGGGTCACGGTAATTGAATGGAATTTGGTAGTGCAAGTAATGATCTATAGAATGCTTATATGATTGAGTGAATTGCTCTGTTCTTCCGTTGCATTGTCTAAAGCCTCACAGAAGATATACATCAATGTGGCAATTTATAGTTTTTGTTTGTCTTATATGACCGATGCAGATAAGAGAATTTTTTTATAAACTTGTTACGCTGTAGTTTATCAACATCCTTGATTTTATTCTTGTTACTGATCACGAATTTGTAAATCTATTTGTGCTGGTGAACCCAATGTGAAAAGCGGCTATTATGACGGACGCTAGTAGTTGCTGTGTGTCTGGTAAAATTCATTGCGGCCACTGGTCTTTGGGAAAGTTTAAAAAAAAAAAAAAACCATCAATTAAGTTACAGAATTTTGAGTATGGTGTTTCGATTAGTTTGATAGTATTATATTGCTTTTCCGTTACAAATAGTGACTTGAGAAGTGAACCATCGCATTCCAAACGTGAAGAGTTGCAATGGTCAGCTGCTTCATATCGCTGATATATGTTGTACCATTGCATCTGATTGGATAGTTCTTTACTTGATTTAACTCATCGGGTTATTCTACGTTGTCGCTTGCGGACCCATAAGAGGTCCATTGGTTGTTTTAGTGATCAAAGTGTTCCTGTTTATTATACTTTGACTGTCTTGTTTAATGAAGAGCAAGTGGTCATTCTGGTTGTATCATGACTTCGTCCCCGAGAATCATTTTTGAATTTCTTAGTAACTGCTATTTTGGAATGGTGCTTTTGTACCTTTTGGTTAGCCATGATAGTTTCTTTTGGCAAGAGAGACAATGTTTGGTCAATGGCTAATACTCATCCATTGCATAATGTGAAATTTTTAAGATGTTCATATGAGTTAAGTGGTTTACTTTTGTTTTTGAGTCTGGCATCAGTGGCATGGATATTGCTAAGTTAAGAATTGATTCTTGATAATTGACACTTGTGCCTTTTCAAGAACATATATACTATATTTCTTATGCCTATCTTGTGTGTTGGATGTGTTCATCATTGATTAAGAAGCATAATTGAATTTTGTTTCATTGTGGCTTTCCAATTTCTTAATTGCTTGAATGGACGTGATTCTAAATGTCACCATGTATTGTATGTAAGGAGGTGCGACTCTTAGCTTTACATCAAGGGATGTAACCCTAAGGTTGTGACCCTTGAGATTATATCAAAGGATGTGATCGTTTGGTTTAAATTAAATGGTGTGACTATTGAGTTTAAATTAAGAGATGTGGCTCTTAGATTCAAACTAAAGGATGTGGCTTTTCAGTTTCAACCAGAAAATGTGCATCCCTTGGGGCTAAACCAAACTGTGGGACTTTTGATTTTAAATCAAAAGGTATGACCATTGAGTTTACATCAAGAGTTGTGAGTATTCGGTTAAAATCTAAGGATTGTGACCGTTGTGTTTAAATCAAGAGGTGCAACCATTGGTGTATAAGTCACACAGATCCTATGACTTATCAATAAGTCACTTGAGCCAAATTATTTGAAAATATAAAAAATGCAAATTTATGTTTTAGATTATTTGAAATTGAGTTTCGATAAACTTAGCAAATGGGCTGGCTATGTTTGATGGATGTTTGATTTGGCATGAAAATTGAGATTTGAAACGTTTTGGTTTCCAACAATTTTGAGAGTTTGGTAGTTATCGAATGACTACGCCCCACAAGATATTTTTAAATAAAGTGGAATCGACTTTTTATGTTATGGAGAATATCCAATGAACATGGAAAGTAAATGGAATGCATGTTGCATTTAACATAAAATCGTGGCATTTTTTCGAGTGGAAAAACCGTGAAAATTTAAGTATAGAGTTACTCGATATTGGGTAAGGTACTCAATGTGGGGGTTGGTTTATTGCTTGTGTCTTAAAACACAAGAGATGAAGATAGGTTTTTGACATTTGTTTGTGTCATGTCATAAACTGCAGAAATAGTTTTGATAAATTCTGAATTGATTTCAGAATTGCGGGGGAAGCAACATGTATAATTTCCATATGGTTAAACGGTTTGTTGCACTTGGAGATGTTCAACTGTAATTGAGAATAAAGTATTATGATATGAGTATCAAAATTTAAAGTTTTAGAATCCAATGGTGGATTTAATTTTACAATTAGAGTGCAACAATGAATTGGAAATCCTCACGTGTGTGTCGCATGGTCTATAATGGTGTTTGATCAACTCATTGCGTTAGACAAAAGCTAGTAAGTGGAGTGGCTAAGCCATCTCTTAGAGGATGTTCCAATGTGGTTCAATTATGTGCCATGATTTATAATACGATGGCCATCGGTAGTTGGAAAGGCATAGAAGACCATGAAGAACGGTAAGTCTCGATATTGTAGACATGCATCGTTAATCATTTATTTTCACTAAAGAATGAGTTAACAAAATAAATGTAGTGACATTTTTTGGTGGTCACAAGTATGTTTGAGTAAAATACAAGTATGAGTTAATAGTTGTGACATTGATACCTGTCTGGACTTAAAACAATCATGTCAAAACTATAGGTGATTATGTGAATATTCTAGATTATCATATAATTGTGGGGGAAGTGGTGCTTTTCTGCAAATAACTCAGTTTTTGCACGTAACTCATACGTAGACTTTTGAAAATTACTCATATGAGCAATTTAATTCTGTGCCAAAAAAAATTACAGATTATTCTTTGATTGATATTCATAAGTTTGACACTCAAAGTTAGAAAGGCACAAGATAGTATGGTAAGTCCTGACGTAATAATTGCAGACACAATACCATACAACATTTTGTTCTCAATTGAAATTAGCACCCTTAAAGGTCAATAATGTAATACGGATCCGTTACCAAATGGTTTTGACCAGAGAACAAATGATCATCGAGGGGAATGTGTTTAAAGCCTACCGATTAAAAGTATCTATAACGGCAACCCAACCTAACTGACTGGAGATCCCAAGATCTAGGTTCAACGGGACAATCGAGTAATATAAGACTTAGGAGTATTATTGAGGAGATGTCACTCCAACTCGTTCCTATGGTGAAACAGTGATGCCTGCAGCGATTTAGGTTAAGTTTAACTTTTAATGATTCTTATATCTTGATAAATCCGAGTGGGGTATAGCAGGATACTCTTAATAAGTGGGCCGCTTCTATGAGAATTTTAAGGCTGAATTCTTTAAAAAAACACTCTATGAAACCAGTCGCGTGTTCTAGGGCCAAAATGGGAACAACCGTAAGAACCAAACTACGTTTGGAATGATACTGTGTTGTGACTATTGTCTTGGCTTACACAAACGGCTGAACAATTCAAGACATCGCATTCACTGGTTAGCAAGTAAGTCCTATAGTTATTTACAAGGCGAGGTTCAAAGCCAAAAACTACCTAACCCCATGCATGAGATTTCATATTGTAACTCTTAGAACGTTTGTATCTGCACTTTTGCTTTTTTATTCACCAATTTCATTCAAGTGGGGGATTGTTGGAAAAATATGCTTTTGTAATCATATTTTGAGTGAATTGAAAATTGTCTCCAAATTATATCATTGGATAAATAATTAACATTTTGAGAGGTGAAAATATCTTTTAATTAGCTTTTAATCCCTTTGAACTTACCTTGAATTGGAGGCTAATAAACCAAGAGTTGCATCACTTTATTTGTATTTCAACGTGGCATAAGGTGGCACCTCTTTGGGCTATAATAGTAGCCATTCAGCTAGGTACCACTCCAAACAGTTGTGTGCTTGTTCCGGCTTCTTTTCGAACTGTCACGTCTGTACGATTCTGAATGGGTTCCTACCTCTCCATTCGGGTGCCTGCTTTTCTATAAATAGGATTCTCCTCTTCCTCATTCATTTACGTTTTCCATTGCATTCATTCTGCACTTACTGCATCAAAAATTCTGAGAGTTCTGCATAGTTTTCTGGTTCGCCTACCGATCAGATTGTAGTGCTATTTCTGTTAAGTGAAAGTCGGGTATTCCTGGGAAGCAAACACCCACGCATTCCATCAGCACCGTAGTGGAGGGCGAATTTGCTTTAAGGAAAGAGTATCAAAATACTAGCCTCGATTTGAAACGTCTTTTGCCAATTTCTGGTGTACTGAAATTGGCTCGGTACGATTTCTATTTATTTTTTTACTATTTTCATGTTTATTTCCAGATTTTCCGTAACCCTGTTCCAACATAAACAACTGGGAAATGACCTTCGTGCTCTAATTTTTTAATATATTTGTACTCCAAATTTTGTTTATAAAGGCACTCCAAAAGTTGTTTTTTAGTACTATGAATTACACAAATAAAAAACATGGAGCACAAACAGCATTCCCCATAAATAGTTGGTAACTGATTTTCACAATTCCAAATTTGTGTAAAAGTTTTACTAAAAGAAAAAAAGAGAGTGCAGATATCAATTTGAGAGTGTAAAAATCACTCTCCAAATACTATTATCTTTATCAGGGTGTTTTTTTTTTGGGTGCAACGAAAGATTATCAGGGTGATTTATCCGGGTGGTGATGATGGGAAGAGAAAACAAGAGGCATGCATAGTTGGGAAGGTAGGAAGAGAGTGTCAGTGGGTTGCAAGTGGAATTTGTTAGTAATGGCTAGTTGAAAAAGGTTCATTTCAGTGTGATTTGAAGACAACATTAAAAATACGTTGTTTAAATTTACTGCACAGTAACCATGGTTTAATTGTTAGATAGTGTAGCACCTGAAAAACTTAACAAATTAACGACATGTACTTCAAAGGATTAGATACGTGTGCACCATTAGAGAAGTTAAGTATTATATACGGATGGTTGATATTGTTGCTAAACTATAAGTCTCAGCCCATTTGGTAGTACCCATTGGTTTTAGAGGAAAAAACCTAGTGTTCGAGTCTACGGAGAAACATAAAACTCCCTTCGGTTCCACGTCTCCCATCAAACCCCCCACTGTACAATTGTAGGCAAAAAAAAATAAAAAAATATTAGGGTACAAATTGAAAGAAGTGAAAATACGGAGAGATATATGTGACACAAATCAATCTCTAGGGCTTTCATTGTAATTATTTGACAACATATATTTGTACCCCTCAATTTTCAATTCGATCTGAAATCGAACAGAGACATAGCTCTCTCTCTCTCTCTCTCTCTCTCTCTCTGTGGTCATCTATTTTTGGGGCCTGAACCGGTGGCCTTTCGAACTTCTGGGCCAGGGCGGGTCCTGGAGGAAGAAAATGCGCCTCAGATCCTCAGGTGGAGGCCTGAACTTGTCTCGGATGCTCTTTCATTCTTCATGTCACAGATCTGAAGGGCGCGGATCCTTCTGATTCCCGTTCGAGTTTTTGAATTGCGGCCAAAATTCAAAACTCAGACGCAATTGCTAAATTATCTGCGAAATTCAAACGTTGGATCTGATTCGAAAACATCAAACGACAGTTCCTTAGATAAAAATATCGACTTCTTGATGGAGCTTCGTCAATCTCGTCCCTTTGGAGCCGAAGGTAATTTACAAAACACTAACCATACAGTTTAAGTACATTCATGCATTGTAATAATCGGATTATGCTTTATTTGAACTGTGTTGTTCCAAATTGAGATATACTACAATAGTATTTTTTATTTTATTTTTTTTAAATTTTGTAGGAAGGAAATCAACACATGACTTTCTTTCACTGTATTCACCAGTCCAACAAGATCCCAGATCTTCTCAAGGTAAAATATGCTCTCTCTTTTTCTTTTTTTTTCCAATTCAATTTTTACGAAGAAAAGCAATTACTGAATTTTTTGTTGTGTGTGCATGTGTGTTGTTTTTAATGCGTCTTTTGGGCTTTTCTTTAACAAAGCGCAGTTTCTGTAAATTCGACACTTTTTTTTTCCCCCTTCTTATTTATGGAAACGACATAAAAAAATGCTCCTACGAGTAATTAAAGATGAGTTTTATTTGAGTTTCCAGGCTTCTCGGCTCTTTTGCTAGAGTTAGAGATCTACAATTATCCTAAAATAGCCGATTGGTGGCACTACTATTTTTTGCTAATCATAGTGATGAACCCCATCACAATATGAGTTTCTTTGTTCGACAGTTAAACCCCATCACAATATGGTGATAGATGGAAAAGAGACTTATTAATTAAGTTAAAATTTTCAATATTCGAACAAATGCTTGAATATGTTTCACGACTCGGAGGTCGATTCACGCGTCTATTTTTCATCTTTTCTTAATTTTTACTAAATTTAAGAATATCAAAATAAAAAATCTGAGAGAGTAAATTATATCCACCTTAGTCGCCCAGTTTCAAGCACTACCATTTGTGGGCCCCACAAAACGTTTATTGTAATAATCTAAACTGTTCATTTTGTAGGATCCGCGAAATAGTATATTCAAAATCACCATGGGAAAAAACCCACCAGAACGGAGGGGTAGGCAGAGCACAAATGCAAAAAGTACTAATAAATTACATAAAACTTTAGGTTCTCGTGGGGTGGGGAAATACTATCTATATCTATATGCTACATGTCAAAAGCGATGATGTTTGTTTGATGTGTTTAAGTGTTGCGTTGTCGATGTGGTGGGTCTTTCAACGTAAGCAATACCCATGACCCCAATTCAATTATATAGGTCTGGGCCATGTGTCTCGTGTGGGCCATGACTGCGATAGATATAGGCTTACATTTTTTGCCCACTCCGAAAAGGGGGAGATTGGGGCTTAGGTTAGCACCGTCCATCGGATTGACAGTACTTGAGGCGGTGGGGCCCAGAATAGGAGTTACAATAGGAGTTTGGCCTTAATTATATAAGTTCGCCCATCTACCGTCCTTTAAAAAATTAGGTTGACTTGACATCCGTATCAATATGTACAAAACATGTTTATCTTGGAGTTTATTCCCAAACCCTTTTATTTTTATTTTTTACAAACATGCTTCATTCGTGTTGGTGACAAACATGATTGAGGAAGAAAAAGGAGATCGACTAACTAGATAGTTAGGAAACAAAACAACTTGTTGCTGTGAGCTTTGATGGTGCGTGGACCTTTGTAATGGTGGCCAATGATTAGTATTTATAGAATCAATAGGTCTTGTAACCGCTGAAGATAATCGTCCACCAATTAGGACCTTGATCCATAAAATCTGCTTCTTTGAATGTCTTCCATCCCGCCCATGATGAATGGCTGACAAGTGTCTTATTTGGCCGAACAATAACTACCCACTCTCAATAATTTTTCACATGTTATTTCGGCCTAATGATATTTCAAAAAATAGCTCCTACAATTTAGGTAACTGCCTTATCTCTTCTTCTAGAGATATTAATCTCCTAAATTGTAGGCATTTTAGTTAACATATTCACGGTGTTCTCATGCCACGTGCGGGGTCCAGATATGGTACAAACATTGCCCTCCCTAAACTCTATTTTTTTGAAAATGAAAAATGGAGTTTAAAAAAATAAGTGAAGGCAAGAGTCCTTATGTAATACTCCCTCCGTCCCTTTTTAAGTGTTGACATTTCCATTTTGGGCTGTCCCTAAATAAGTGTGTGTTTTGAAAAGTTAATGGGTAAAAGTTTGTAGAATTATCATTTTGCCCTTTTGAAAAGTTAGTGGGTAAAAAGTTAATGGGTAAGGATGAAGGATAATTTTGGAAAGTGGAGGTAAAAGTTGATGTGGAAAGTGAAAAAGTTGATGTGAAAGGTGTAATGATGATGTTTTTTTAATAAGTTGGATTTACGAAGCAACACATTTAAAAAGGGACGGAGGGAGTAGGAGATAACGACTAAAAAGAAGATGAAAAGGAGAGGACTCTTTAAACCGTTATCATTAGACACGTGGCGGACTATTAATGGAGTGGTAATTAAAGAACGGATGAAACTTCCCGAGAATCCGTATGGAATCCCTATCTCCATGCGTCCAAAATTTGGTTTATAAGGAAAAAAGTAAGAGAGAGAGACGAGTAGTGTCACAGTAAAAGCCTCTCTCTCTCTCTCTCTACCTGTTCACTGCCATAACCAAGTATAAGCTTCCATGGCAACTCTTAGAGCTCAGGCATTCGTGGAAAGTGAAGAAATCCAGGTACTGTAATGAAAAAGCTGATCGAGGAAAAGAAGCCTGAGATCACAGATCGAGCACTATTCTAGGTACCCAAAGATGATGATAACCCTAGTCATTCATCTGGTTTAGACAAACACGGGTTAGGTCCTTGCTTTCTTACGAAATTCCCTGATTATTTAAAAGCTTTCTATCCACATAATGCACCTCTTCCTCTTGCCCGATCTGTTATAGATTGGGCACCCAATTGGGAAATTATAGCAAAACAAAACCCTTCAAAATCTGGGTAACTTCTAGTCCAGATTATGATAAATGGCTTTCTAGTGTGGAAAAGGCAAAGAAGGATGTTTGGGTAAAATCTGGAATATATAATGCAATCATGATGAGTGTTGTTATGCCAGATCCTGATACCCCACTGCTGAGTGCGATGGCATTCTTTTGGTCCACCAGTACTAATGTTGTTCATTTCCCTTGTGGAATGATGTCACCCACTCTTCAAGATGTGGCATTTATAACTGGGTTGCGTCCACATGGAATAGAAGCAAATGATGGCCTAGAGCCTCCCAAAGTTAGTTTTGAGAACCCTAAGAAGAAGGATATTACCTTTAATTACTTGTTGGACCAAAACTTTGTCACTGGCCTTGAACAACCTGTGTTTGAAATGGAGCATATCGCCTTTTTGATTTACTGATTGAACAAGTTTATCTTCTGTGCAAGTGTGTTGAAGGTAACCAAATATTATACCAATTTGGACAAGGCACTCTCTGTTGGACAGGAGATTGCACTAGCTCCAATTTTTTTAGCCCATTTCTATAGATGCATGAAGGAACTGGTAGATCATAATATCTCCAGTTGTACTGCACCGCTGTGGCTACTGCAATTTTGGGCATGGTCATACTTTCTGCATTGGCTTCTGTGGAAACAGGAGAACAGAAGAAGAAACCGAAGGAAAAGGAGTTCTGTGGGTATTATTTGAAATCACTGGTCCCCAAGGAGCATACATTTGAGGAATGTTTCTCCTATTTTTACCAGTTATCAGAGGATCCAATTCCTAACTTTTGGACTCCTTTTGGAAGAAACTCCACTTGCCCAGAATGGCTTAGGGTTAAAACTGAAGAATTAAAGGTAGATGATCCAGTTCAACAAGCAGTATGGGCTAGTTTCTTGGTAACACGAGATTTACCTTATAGTATGTGTTCATGGTCTCCAGATAACAAATGTGGTGCAGAATACTATATTCCAGGACAGTATGCGAGGCAGTTTGGATTAACACAATTCATACATGTGCCTCCATATCGATCTATAAATTTCTTCACGGACATTAGTTGTTAGCAAAACCCTCTTAGTTCGCCTATTTTCATATTTAATTAAATCCCTCATAATTATCTCTAACCCTACCTTCAATCCCTATAAATTGGACCCCTCCTTATGAGTTAAAATTTAGATTTTCTTCTCCCCTTCTATGTTATGTAGCCACTCTTCATATCACCTTCAATACGCATAACCTAGGTTGCAAACCTAGCATCAACAACACCCAACACTGAGTTCTAGCAGTTCGGTATTTTCTAAACACTCTGTTCATATCTGTTCGTGTTTTCTGCTTCTGGTGTCAACAGTTGGAATATCAGCCGGCACATTGCTATGTCGGCCGATTAATCAATTTTGTAGTTCTTAGTTTTTGCTGGCCGACATATCTCTTTGGCGGCTAGCAGATCGATGTGCATACAACATAGTTAGTTTTATTTCCTATCATCATCCATATCTTTTTAATGGCTAATTAATTAATTTACTTGTGAAGTCTTTTAAAATAATTTAACAGCTTTATATTGAGTGAGCACGGGCTAGCCTTTGTGGCTAAACGGAGAGGGGTGCCTAACACCTTCCCCTCACCATACCCTTGGTTTGCGAATCCATGGCTAGAATCTTTGGTCAAGCTTTTTCTTAGTTTAGCCTAAACCAACTGGCGACTCTAAACAGTTGTAGGTGCTGCACAATGGGCACCGTGGATATTGAAGTTGGAAGAAAAAGAGTTTTAAAATGTAGAGACCCGAAATTTTTAATTTTTTTTTTCGGGAAATAAAGTCAGGGAAATGTGAGGAATTGTTTGAAATGTTTAAGTGATGAATTATTAAGTGTGGTGAGTAGGATTGGGCCAAATTGCATTACACAAGCCAATACAAGGGCCTGGGTTTGAAATAGGTGTGTATATGTGGTGTGTGAGAGGAGAGAGAACTCAATTTCCCCTCCCCTCATTAGACGACCCATTTCTCTCTCTCTCTTCTCCTCCATTGTTCTTCCTTCTCCTTCACAAATCTCCCAAAAATTTCACAAATCCTCTTAATCCTTTCACCAATCCTTCAACTATTAGTCACCTAAGCTTGATATCTTCTTGCATTTACATTGGGAAAGCTCAAATTGGTGGATTCTTGAGTTTGGAAGCTAGGGTTTTGCTCTCACATTGATTCCAAGCTCTCTCTCACTTGAGGTAGTGAAATTTCTACCTTTTCTAAGTGTTAATGTAGTGTGGGTGTGTGTATAGCTTCTCCTTAATCAATATTGTATATGGTGTGTTGTCTTTCCTTGAGAAAACCCATTCTAATCATGCTTGAATTGATCTTTGAAATTGATCCTTGTTCCCATGAAGTTGTTGAAAGTTTTTTATTATCTCTTGCTCTCTTGTGCATATGAGTTGTTGGTACCCTGAATTTTGTGTTGGAAGCCTTATCTCGGTAAGTTTAGTGGAGACCCATCCGAAACATGTCCTCTGCCATGAAAATTTTCGTGTACAGCTTGTGTATTGATACACCAGAAATAGTGTATCAATACACTTGCTCTCTGGATTCTGTAGTTTGTGTATTGATACATCAGAAAAAGTGTATCAATATACACTTACTTTCTGGAACTTCGTAACCTGGGTATTGATACACTTGAAATGGTGTATTAATACACTTATCCACTGTTCTTTAATACTTCGTTCTCTTGTTCTTTAAAACTTGGCAAGTCCCAAATCCTCCTCTTAACTTTAAAGTCTTGTGATTTCTTTTAGATAAACTTGTCCTAGACTTGGTAGATGAACTTTATGCTATTTCGTTGTTTGTTCGGGAAGATTTTGGGATACAATGGCTGAAAGCACTTGTGGGACGCGCACGGACACATGAAATCTTTTAAAGAGAATTGTGAGTGTGAGTTATGCGATGACACATACGTGAATTGAGATGAACAATAAATTAAGGTGAATGAATACATGAGAAATGATATGGATACGGGGCCGAAAGGTAACCCGGAAGGATACTCTGACCGTCGTGCAGCGAGGAATTATGCCTTGGCCAAGGGCAAGATAAGGATACCGGGCCGAAAGGTAGCCCGGAAGGATATACACGAGGAGTGATATTGATACGGGACCGATAGGTAGCCTAGAAGGCTACTAGGGCCGCCTTACGGGCGTGTCGCTAGGAATGTCTAAAAAGATTAACTCTAAAGAACTTGTCATACAAAGTAATGATCGAGTTGGACACATGCGTGATGTCGGGACGTGTCGGGCACATGGGGTGTTAGTAAAGGGAACCTAGTGGTTAAAAAAACAGAACAAAAGAAGGGAGAGATGGTTGGAGCCTCTGCTCTTACCTGTTTGGGAAAAATTTGGGGCAGTATGTTCGGGAAAATCGGAGATTGCTTTGTTGCTCCGATCCAACGCCAATACATGTGCTGCTTCAATAGCAACTTCACGGAACTTGAAACTCAATTGAAAAAGTTGGAAACAACAAAAGAGGGGTTCAAATGGGAGGGGATGAGAACATTAGGTACGTGAGGGTTGTTGGACGTACTGTTGAAGGTTGGCTGACAAGTGCAAATGAGGTCACAACTGAGGTTGAGGGAATTATCAAAGACAAGGCGAAAGTCAAGGAAGGGTGTTTGAATGGGTGGTGCCCCAATCTCAAACTGCGTTACTCGCTGAGCAGGGAAGCCATGAAGAAGACCATTGTTGTCGTTGACCTTTTGAAAGATTGCGACAAGTATACTCAATCATCCTACAACCCTCCTGCATCCTTGAAGACCATACCCAATAGAGATTTTATGGGGTTCAAGTCTCGAAGGTTTAATATAGAAGAAATTGTTAAGCCTCTAACAAATGACGATACCAACCTCATTGGGATCTGTGGGTTGCCAGGAGTGGGCAAGACAACAATGGCGAAACAAATTGAAAAACAAGCAAAAGAACTTCGTCTCTTTGCTGAAGTTGCTTTCATTACTGTTGGCCAATATCCCGACCAAAAATATGTTCAAAACTGTATTGCAGAAATATTTGGCCTATCAGACCTGAAAAGCCACGTTGACCCAACAACAAGAGCAAGTATGCTACGTCGAAGACTTTTGTAGGACAACAAGAAACTTCTTATACTGGATGACATCTGGTCAGAATTTAATCTAGAGGATTATGGAATTCCTTTGGGAGGTTCCCATGGGACATTCAAAATCCTTAATACGTCGCCATCTCGAGATCTCTGGCATGTTGTACCAACAAAAAAGGAGATTGCTCTTAAACCCTTGTTGGAGGAAGAGGCATGGCAACTATTCAAGGAGAAAGCAAGCAATGCGGTTGATTATCCAGATTTGCAACCCTTGGCCATAAAAGATCGTGAATGAGTGTGGATGTTTACCGCTCCCGCTTGTAATTATTGGTAGCACGCTTTCAAAAAAAAAGCAAGGAAATTTTTATCAAGGGCATATGGGAAGACATGCTTTATAAGCTAACTTGTCCAAGTAGTTCTGCGGATTAGGGCTTGTCTTCACGTCTAGAGTTGAGTTACAACTATAAAGAAGATGAGGAAGCTAAGCACCCGTTCTTGCTTTGTTGCTTACTTGAGGAGGATAAAGCTAGCAGTCTTGAAGACTTGGCCATATATGCATTCGGGTTATCACTTTTTGATGAAGTATATGAGATTAGTAGAGTAAAAGCATCGGGTTTTTGCTCTAGTTGATGATCTAAAGAGCCATTATTTACTGCTAGACAGTAAAAGTATATATGGTAAGGAGTATGTGAAAGTGCATGATGTAGTGCGAGATATGGGCATATCTATTGCATCTAGTGATAAAGCTGCTCTAGTAAGCCATGTCGTGATATTTGAGTGGCCAAGGAAGGACACATATGAGCATTATAATTCCATCTCGGTGATATTTGAGAAAATTACAGAGCTTCCAAAAGGATTGATATGTGGAAATCTCAAGTTTTTGTTGTTAGGATGCAGCAAACTTCAGAAACTACCGTGCAATTTTTTCGAGCAGATGGAGAAACTAAAGTTATTGGAACTTAAAAATTTTCATGGCATCGTAACATTTCAACCCTTGAAGAATCTTACTACGTTGGCTCTTGAAAACTTTCGTGGCAAGGTGGATAATGTGGGTGTAATTGGAGACCTACTGAATCTAGAAATCCTCAGCTTTTGCAATTCTGAAATCAAGGAGCTACCCGAAGAAATGAAGGGAACTGGTTAACTTAATACTGTTAGATTTGAGCGGAACGGATAGCCTGGAGCGAATACCGTCATGTGTCTTAGCATGCCTAGTTCGTTTGGAAGAACTCTACGTCTATGACAATAAATTTGAGGATTGGGAAGAGAAGGCCAAAAAGAAGGGAGAAATGCAAACCTTAAAGAGTTTGAGTCCTTATCCTATTTAAACACTTTATATATCGTGATAAAAAAGCATGTAGTTGTCCCAAATCTCCCCATACTTGGAAAACTGAAAAAATACATGGTTATACAAGAGGATTTATGGGAGTATGTGAGTTTCGGAGAGGACAACCTATACGAAAGGCAATTGATGATCACAGACTGGAATTGGGATACCACTGCAGGTCGTGGAGGGATTGATACGTTCTTAAGGAGAAGTGATTGTCTATTTCTCAGAGACGGAAACAATGATTGGTGCAGTTACTACTCCCGAATGGCATTCATAGTCTCCAAGAACTGAAGTATCAAGAAATCCAGTCCTGTGATACACCAGAATGTCTTGCCAATACTATAAATCCAGTTCGACAACCACCAAATGCTACTGCTGTTTTCCCTATCCTTGAGGAATTGCGACTCTATTGTGTGCATAATTTAAGAGAGATATGTCGCGGCCCAGTTCCACCTGGCGGTCTTCTGGTAGCTCCTTGGTCTCAGAATTGCAAAAGTTGAGGATTTCTAGATTCAGTAGGTCTCCAATTACACCCACATTATCCAACTTGCCACTAAAGTTTTCAAGAGCCAACGTAGTAAGATTCTTCAAGGGTTGAAATGTTAGGATGCCATGAAATTTTTTAAGTTCCAATAACTTTAGTTTCTCCATCTGCTCGAAAAAATTGCACGGTAGTTTATGAAGTTTGCTGCATCCTAACAACAAAAACTTGAGATTTCCACATGTCAATCCTTTTGGAAGCTCTGTAATTTTCTCAGATATCACCGAGATGGAATTATAATGCTCATATGTGTCCTTCCTTGGCCAATCAAATACCGCGCCATAGCTTACTAAAGCAACTTTATCTCTAGATGCAATAGATATACCCATATCTCGCACTACATCATGTACTTTCACATACTCCTTACCATATATACTTTTACTGTCTAGCAGTAAATAATGGCTCTTTAGATCATCAACTAGAGCAAAAACCCGATGCTTTTACTCTACTAATCTCATATACTTCATCAAAAAGTGATAACCCAAATGCATATCTGGCCAAGTCTTTAAGACTTATAGCTTTATCCTCCTCAAGTAAGCAACAAAGCAAGAACAGGTGCTTAGCTTCCTCATCTTCTATATAGTTGTAACTCAACTCTAGACGTCAAGACAAGCCTCTATCCGCAGAACTACTTGGACAAGTTAGCTTATAAAGCATGTCTTCCCATATGCCCTTGATAAAATTTCCCTTGCTACCAATAATTTCAAGCGGGAGCGGTAAACATCCACACTCATTCACGATCTTTTTGGCCAATGGTTGCAAATCCGGATAATCAACCGCATTACTTGCTTTCTCCTTGAATAGTTGCCATGCCTCTTCCTCCAAAAAGGGTTTAAGAGCAATCTCCTATTTTGTTGGTACAACATGCCAGAGATCTCGAGGTAGCGACGTATTAAGGATTTTGAATGTCCCATGGGAACCTCCCAAAGGAATTCCATAATCCTCTAGATTAAATTCTGACCAGATGTCATCCAGTATAAGAAGTTTCTTGTTGTCCTACAAAAGTCTTCGACGTAGCATACTTGCTCTTGTTGTTGGGTCAACGTGGCTTTTCAGGTCTGATAGGCCAAATATTTCTGCAATACAGTTTTGAACATATTTTAGGTCGGGATATTGGCCAACAGTAACGAAAGCAACTTCAGCAAAGAGATGATCTTCTTTTTGCTCGGTTTTCAATTTGTTTCGCCATTGTTGTCTTGCCCACTCCTGGCAACCCACAGATCCCAATGAGGTTGGTATCGTCATTTGTTAGAGGCTTAACAAATTCTTCTATATTAAGCCTTCGAGACTCGAACCCCATAAAATCTATATTGTGTATGGTCTCCAAGGATGCAGGAAGGTTGTAGGATGATTGAGTATACTTGTCGCAATCTTTCCAAAGGTCAACGACAACAGTGGTCTTCTTCACGGCTTTCCTGCTCAGCGAGTAACGCAGTTTGAGATTGGGGCACCACCCATTCAAACACCCTTCCTTGACTTTGGCCTTGTCTTTGATAATTCCCTCAACCTCAGTTGTGACCTCATTCGCACTTGTCAGCCAACCCTCAACAGTAGGTCCAACAACCCTCATGTTCCTAATGTTCTCATCCACTCCCATTTGAACCCCTTCTTTGGTTGTTTCCAACTTTTTAAATTGAGTTTCAAGTTCCGTGAAGTTGCTATTGAAGCAGCACATGTAAGTAAATTGGCGTTGGATCGGAGCGACAAAGCACTCTCCGATTTTCCCGAAAACAGTGCCCCCAATTTTTCCCAAACAGGTAAGAGCAGAGGCTCCAACCATCTCTCCCTTCTTTTGTTTTGTTTTTTTAACCACTAGGTTCCCTTTACTAACACCCGACGTACCCGACATCATGCATGTGTCCAACTCGTTCATTATTTTGTGCCACAAGTTCTATAGAGTTAATCTTTTTAGACATTCCTGGTGACACGCCCGTAAGGCGGCCCTATTATCCTTATCTTGCCCTTGGCCAAGGCATAATTCCTCGCCACATGACGGCCAGAGTATCCTTTCGGGCTACCTTTCGGCCCCGTATCCATATCATTTCTCATGTATTCATTCACCTTACTTTATTGTTCATCTCAATTCACGTATGTGTCATCGCATAACTCACACTCACAACTCTCTTTTAAAAGATTCCATGCGTCCGTGAGAGTCCTACAAGTGCTTTCAGCCATTGTGTCCAAAAACTTCCCGAACAAACAACGAAATAGCATAAAGTTCATCTACCAAGTCTAAGACAAGTTTATCTAAAAGAAATCACAAGTTTTTACAGTTAAGAGGAGTATTCGGGACTTGCCAACGTTTAAAGAACAAGAGAACGAAGTATTAAAGAACAGTGGATAAGTGTATTAATACACCATTTCGAGTGTATCAATACCAGGTTATGAAGTTCCAGACAGTAAGTATATTGATACACTTTTTCTGATGTATCATTACACAAACTACAGAATCCAGAGAGCAAGTGTATTGATACACTATTTCTGGTGTATCAATACACAAGCTGTACACGAAAATTGTATTAAATTTAAGAGGAGGATTTGGGACAAGTGTATTACAGAATCCAGAGAGCAAGTGTATTGATACACTATTTCTGGTGTATCAATACACAAGCTGTACACGAAAATTTTATTAAATTTAAGAGGAGGATTTGGGACAAGTGTATTAATACAAGAGAACGAAGTATTAAAGAACAGTGGATAAGTGTATTAATACACCATTTCGAGTGTATCAATACCGAAGTTCCAGACAACAAGTGTATTGATACACTTTTTCTGATGTATCAATACACAAACTATCAATACAAAAGCTGTACACGAAAATTTTCATGGCAGAGGACAGGTTTCAGATGTGTCTCCACCAAACTTAACGAGATAAGGCTCCCAACACAAAATTCATGGTACCAACAACTCATAAGCACAAGAGAGCAAGAGAATAAAAAACCTTTCAACAACTCCATGAGAACAAGGATCAATTTCAAAGATCAATCCAAACATAATTAGAATGGGTTTTCTCATGGAAAGACAACACACCATATACAATATTGATTAAGGAGAAGCTATACACACACCCACACTACATTAGCACTTAGAAAAGGTAGAAATTTCTCTACCTCAAGTGAGATAGAGCTTGGAATCAATGTGAGAGCAAAACCCTAGCTTCCAAACTCAAGAATCCACCAATTTGAGCTTTTCCAAGGTAAATGCAAGAAGATATTAAAAATAATAATAATTTTGTGTCAAATAAAATAAAGTTCTAAGAAAAAGTAAATCATTAAGTTATATTTCATGCAATATAATCTCAAACAAGCCAAAAAAAAAAAGCTAAGTTCAAATTTAAGGGCATTAATGTCATTTCACCAACAAAATTAACACCGTTAGGTGAAAAGTAACGGCAGGGGATGTAAGTGACAATTATTTTCAAAAGCAAGGGAGGACAGTGGAATTTCAGAAAGAAGAGGGGAGGTCAGTATATTTGTCAGAAACCTCAGGGGAGGTAAGTGAAATTTACCCATAAATCAATCGATATAAGCAATTTAAGAGCATTACCAATGGTACAACTAAAATTGGATAATCAAAAGTTGCCACATCAGACTTGATTATCCATACAAGACATTTATAAAGTTAAAAATGTGGAGTATCATAATGGTATTTTGTGTCCATAATTAAAAAAAAAAGTACTATTCACTCTATTTTTATGCATAAAATAGGCACAACTTTAAATTTGTACATATACTTTTTTTTATAATATTAGTATCATTTGAAAGATATTCACAAGACCTTTAAAATGAGACTAATCTTGAACATATTTTCAAATTTTTTTGATTATTGATAATTTCAATTTTTTTTAGAGAAAGTGCAAAAAAATTGAGTTTTGAAGTAAGTATATATTTGAAAAATGAAGAGAGAATGTTGTTACTTTTGAATTCATTCTACCAAAAAAAAACTTATAAATAGAGTGTGGTCCCCAAAATTTGGTTATTGAGTTTTGGTTACTGAGAAAATGTTGTTACTTTTGATTATCCAAATGCCAAATTTTGGTTATTGGCTAAAAGGTTATTAACTTTGATTATGCCAATGTGAGTCAATTTTCGGACAAACATTGCTAACTTTTGTTATTTAGATGTTTTAATTATCCCATTGGGAATGCTCTAAGATAGGCATGGACTCTGAAAATAGGTGAAATTTTTCCATGCCCCTGAGCCAAAGTTGAGCACGAACTTGGACTACAAAAACATGTGAGGTCCACCTTCATGCTCGTGGTGTGTAGACTCCACCTAAATGTATAGTCCAGGTTCGTGCTCAATCATGACCCTGGAATAACTCCTCCCCAAAATAGACGAACAAATTGGGAGAGATGAGATTAGGGCTGCAAATGAATTGAGCCGTTTGTGAACTATTTGAGACTTGACTTGATAAGGCTTGTTTGAGTTTGCTTTGAGTACTAAACAAACTGAACTTCAATCTCAATTTTAAACTCGTTTAGTAAAAGAGTCGAATATGAATTGACAATATTCGACTCGATTAAGCTCGTGAACTTAAAATACATGCATATGTTTTTATGGTCCAAGTTCGTGCTTAACCAAACTCCTCCCAAAATAGTCTAACAAATTGGAACGGATGGGAATTCTTTGTATCATTCTGATTTTAGACGGGAATTGGGATATAGGGAAGATGGGTAAAAAATTTCAACAAATGTACAGTGTAAAGATTAATAGGGTTAGTTCGGAAACCCTATAATGCAATCCAAATTATATATAATTTTTGAAATCCAAATTGTTTGAAAACACATTGGACATTCCAGATTATGCGTCTGGTACAGAAAACTTGCAGATGTGAAGGTTTTATTCAGTCGATCGACAACCTCCAGCGAGTTCCTGCACATTCCCGCATTCAGATCTAAAGGTTATGACGGTTTTTGGCCACTTCCGGCGTGAAACCTGTACTGCGGCTTGAAAATTGAAATGCGGCTTGAAAATTGAAAATCCGGCATTAAGAAATGAAGAAGAGGAGAAGAGGTATCCAGAAATGAAGAAGAGGAGAGAGAGAGGGATTTGAAGGAAGAAGACGAAGTCAGCAGCTTATGGGAAAGGGAAAATTATGAGGCTATGGGAAAGTGTGTGGAGTAGATGGCACACAGCTGGCTTTTACAGCCATAGAAAGTTTTTTTTTTTTTTTTTTTGGGCAAAATAGCCATAAAAAGTTAGCAACACGTTGCATTTATAGAAACAAAACAAAAAAATTGGATATTTTCCCATCTGATGAAAATTTATGATATGAACTTATGATGTACTGGATGTCAAGGGAAAAATAATTGATTTATAATTATATATAAGTTAATAGCGCTAAATCCGAAACGGTACCCGGTACTGGCCGGTACCGTACCGTACTAGTAAAAAAAGCGGTACTCAAGCCGGTACGAGATTCAGAACCTTGGGACTTGGGTGGGACTCTTTTGCTTCAATATAAGGCCAAACGTAATGGAATAGGGGTGGTTGGGTTTAGCAGAAGAGGAAGGACCCAGTAGACAAACTTTATGACCGTTCCCACCTAGTTCTTCCGTCCGAATTTGTTGATCTATTATTAAAATTCGTACATTTTTAATTATTTATATCTCTCAATTTATAATATTTTCATGATTTTTTGAACTTTGTGATATAAAATTAATTGAAATCTATCAAACAATATCACCATTTCATATTTTTTAAGATCCATATTAAATATATAGGCAATAAAAAATGACATGAATTTAAAAAATACACAAATAAATCCCGATGGAGGGAGTACAGAAGTTCTATAACCAGAAGTTCTATAACCACGAAAAAATACACACGCATAAGACGTTTGGGGTCCACACACGTGTTTGTGTGTTTGTTTGGGATTGTAGTTTTGTTGGTTTTTTAAACTTTCATACTAAATATGTATTTGCAAGTGGTGCCTAGCTCATGCGGTAGAGCTCTTAAATGCCTCATACTGTATCTCAAGATCGAGTCACATTCCCCCCTCTCCATGTAACAGGTTAGTAATGATGAATAACAGGAAAAAAAGTTGAATATGTAATTTTATACACCACTAACAGATGAAAAATGAGTTGAAAGTGGAGTATTTATTAAAGTATATTGGTGTGCCCTATCACTTGGTAATTTGATCAATAGCAATAATGCAGCTATATCCATGTTTCATAATAGTAATTTTTTTAAAAATAATTAGGAATATCAACACGTGCAAGTAAAAGAAGCACTTTCGCGATTGAATCATTGAAATGCTCACCACTTTTTCTATGAAATTTTCAATTTAGCCCTTCAACTGGAGGACTTCCGCTTTTGTCACAAGGAGTAATTTGGTCTATTTTTCTTAGCATGCTTTATTTTTCTTATGCACATATCTAAATCCTTACACGTCGATTATTTGACTGCATTTTGATCCGAGCCGTCTATTGCCAAGAAAAAATCCAAGCCAACAACACTCCTGGGTCCTCGTAGAAGTACGTCTAAACTAAGAGGTGCACCTTGCATTATCTACAAGTGTTGTTAGCTTAAGCACGTCAACATATTTTCTAAGAGCATCTCTAGTGGACTACCTAAAAAATGTTTGCTAAAGTGTACACCTAAGCACATGTGGGGCCCTATTTTGTGTGCTAAGAACTTAGTTAGCTAGCTAAGGAGAAATGCACTTTAGTGGGCTACCTATATATATATATATATATATATATATATATATATATATATATATATATTCATTAACTTTAAGTCTTTCCTTTCTCTCTCCTCTCTCCTCTCTCCTCTCTCTCTCTCTCTCTCTCCCTAAAGTCATTCTCTCTCTCCTCCTTCCCTTCTCTCTCTCTATCTCTCTCCTTTTTCTCTCTCTTTAAGTCTCTCCCTAAATTTAGGTAGTGACTTAGGGCACTTTAGGGAGTGGGGTGACACCTAGGATTTTAGAGAGTCATTTTTTGTCCACTAGAAACCATTTTTTGAGTTTTTCTTAGCTAACTAGTTAGGGCACTTTAGGATACGCTTTTAGGTTGTCCACTAGAGATGCCCTAATCTAGGTGTGTAGTTGGTGTTATTATGTTGATCGATCACACTTTCATCGTCGACAATAATTGCATGTCGCGTCTATAATATTATGTTCTAATATGTTACTGTATTTCCAGCGTATATTCAACGGAGCATAAACTTATTAACTGCCCCTCCTGGAAGGGGCGGTTAACGGAAGGCCTAAAAGGGGTTCCACTGGTACCTCATCGCAATAATCTGAACCAGTCATTTTGTAGGACCTGCAGAGTAGTTTGTAAATGCAAAAAATCAGTGTGACCCGACATCGATAGGTACGTCAAAAATTTAATTTTGGTGCAAAAAAACAACTGCCTGGATCATTCCGGAAATTGAACTTCTGAAGCTGTTTTTTTTGCTCCCAAATTTAATTTTTGACATACCTATTGATGCCGGGTCTAGCTAATTTTTTGCGTAAACACACTATTATGTGAATCCTACAAGATAATCAGTTCAAATTATTGCGATGAGGTGTCAATAGGACCCCGAAATGGGACTTATGTAAACATCCCCTTTTAGTAGGAACCGTGAATAAGGACCTCGTCAATAGTGTTGGGATTCTTGGGAAGATAGGTCAAAAATTTCAAAGGATTCACACTTCACAATGAATAGCCACGGATTCGAGTGAATTTCACTTATAACCCTCAAAATATGCATTCTTTTTCTATATCGTCCTCAAACTACAAATTTCACCCATGTTGTCCTCCAATTATTGATTCCTATCCCATTGAGTCCAATTGCTAACTGCCGTTAGAAAAATGGATGGAAAGTTGCACATGGCAGCTCACGTGACTTCCTCAAAAGCCATTTCAAGGGCAGTATTGTCATCCCTAGTCATTCAGCGGAGAGAGAGAGAGAGAGAGAGAGAGAGAGAGAGAGAGAGACGGCTGAAGGAATCCGGCCACCGTAGCCTTCAGTTGCGACGCCGACTGATTTGATGGGGTCCTGCTCGACGACGAACTCCACGGATTCGCCCTCTCCTAGTGAGCGAAAGCCTTCCGATTGGATCGAGGACTGGTGGACAAACTAATCGTCACCGCCGTCGTCCGGGGTAAAACCCAGAAACAGAGAGAGAGGTGACCATTCCACCTCCACCACCGTATCCGCCTTTACCGATGTAACCACCACCGCCACGCCCACCACAGCCACCACCAGACCGTCCACCTCCACTGCTAAACCCGTACCCACCTCCTGACGAAGTTCATGGGGTCAATTAGTGTTCTCTTCTTGTTCTTGCTCTGTTCTTGGCATACGACGAATATTTTGATTTCTTATTTACCAATTGATTAATTGTCTCACTTTAACCTCATCTATTTCACTTTTGAAGATGTTGGACAGTTCTCTTACTCTAATCTTGACTCTGATACATATCTAATAGTGTATATATAGAGTGTATTGGTTGTGTTTGTTTTGAATTAATTCTTGAAACCCCATGTCTGATGAGATCATTAGTAAATAAATACCTAGTGATTTTTTATGTTGATCTTTTATTTACTAATTGATTTTTTTTCCCATTAGATTGGTTGTGTTTGTTTTGAATTAATGCTTGAAAACCCAGTTTGGTTAAGGCTCTATTTGGAAATTCGACTGGTTATATGGAAATTGGAATGGGTAATCGAGTGAGAGCTACATTTCTTAGAGTTTCTTTGGTTAGATTGAGAAATAACAAGAATATGGTGATTTTCTGCATCAAAGAGCAAAACAGAACCGTGAGCTACTTTATTTCTAGGGAGAGGGAGAGGGAGAGAGGGAGAGGGATTATACTCTTACTCTATTCTTTCCTCCTTTACGTATATACAGTGGTCTCTCTCTCTCTCTCTCTCTCTCTCTCGCTCTCTTCTTGAATGTTGGAATGGGAAGAGAATGGACCGGGGTTGCCAGTAATGCCCCTAGGTATTCTTTTAGTAGGTCACGTGAGCTGCACATGTGCAACTCTCCATCCATTTTCTAACGGTAGTTAGCAATTGGACTTAATGAGATAGAAATCAATAGTTAGAGGACGACATGGGTGAAATTCGTGGTTTGAGGACGATATAGAAAAATATGCATAGTTTAAGGGTTATAAGTGAAATTCACTCTACGGATTCTGATTTCCGAGCACATGGGTGGGGACTCTCCTTCAGGCTTTTGCTTCAATGACGGCAAACTCTAATAAAGTGGTGGTTTCCCATCACGTTCTTTAATCGAATATGTGGAGCAACAGGACAATATAAGGTCACAGGGGGTTTCTCATTTTTTAAAATTAACATTGCTCAAATCATTCTAGATTTTAGCAAATGAGAAAGTCATTTGTTAGATTTTAAACATTGTTGAAATCTTTAATTTTAAAAAATGGCTTCATTATTTGTTGAAATTAATTGTTAATTTTAGAAAATGTTGATTTTATCAAAGGGTTTTGCTAACGGGTGCACCATTGCACTTGTTAAGGGTACAAAAAAAAAAGTACACTTGTTGGGTCCCACTTGTACGATAAAATGCACTTTTAAAGTACACTTGTGTAAGGACCCGTAATTTTGCATAAATTTTTCCGGAATAATGTTGGGTAAATGTGAGAAATTAAATTTTGACTTGAGGGGTCGAAGAGAGAACATTTAAATGCATTTGGGTCTTTTTAAAGTACATTTGGAAGTTTTGGGGTGAAAGTGTAATAGGGTGAGAGTATTTAAGCATTTTGTGCTTGCATTTTTACAAAAAAACAGCCTCTCCCTCTCTCTCTCTGCCGATCTCTATCTCTCTCCTTTCCTCCATTTTCTTGCTCAAATCACCCACAAATTCACTAAAACCTCAAGTCTCCTTCAATAACCCCACCTAAAATCATCTCCTCTACGCGTATTGAAGCTTGGATTGCACTTGTTTCGCACCAAGAACCCACATTTCGGGTTGGAGCTCATTGGAGGCTAGGGTTTTCATTTACCCACTCATTTCAAGCTCAAATCTTGAGGTAGGAAGACAAATTCTACTCCCTCTAGTTGTATTTAGGTGATGTATAGCATATAACTTGTTCTTGCTACTCAAATCCCTTGAATTCATGTTTTGCTCTCATTGTGGATTTGTTTGACTTAAATTTTGTGATCTATGGATTGGCTAAGTGTTTGATCTTATTGTTGATTGAATTACCCTCCCATGATGTCCATTTGATGCCCTACATATCCAATTTTTGGCCTAAGACTTCACATTTGTGTTTGGGTTGAAATTCCATACCAATAGGGTGAAAATCTGCTTGCTGCCCCTGTTTTTGGGCTGCTGCCCCTGTTTTCCAGAGGCTATCCCCTGTTTTAGGGTGGCCGTTTGACGCCCGTTTGGTCCCCGATCGTCCATATCTTCGCATTTTTGACCCATACTACCAATTTGAACACCGAATCCACTATGAATTCATAAAATTTACCCTTGGACACGTGAATCAACAAATTACATGGTTTTATGGATTGAAAACGCGTCGGTTGACACATTTTGGCGAAAATGGTGAACTTTTGGAACAAATGGGTATTATGAAAACTTTTGAAAGACAAATTATTTTGAGATGATATTTTTGGATAAAATGAACTCTAGGGATCACCCGTTTGGTGTCCCTGGCCATGGGTGCACGGAGCCCGTGAAATCCGGCAGGGGTGCACGGAGCCCATGAAATCCGGCAGGGCTGCACGGAGCCCATGAAATCCGGCAGAGGGATACTTCCCTAATGAAATTGATGAGTATTTCCTTATGAAATGTCGGTTTTGATGTATTTGGACTAATTCGGTGTACTTGGCTAAAATTGGTTTCGATATGCGAAAATGAGGATTTTTGGTAACTATTTGGACTTTAGTGGGATACTTAAACTTAGTTTGGGACACTTGAACACATTTTAGACACGTGAACACATTTCGAGTACTTAGTGGTTGAGTTAAAGTCTTTTGTTCATCCTAACCTTATACGTTGGCCGTGTCCATCATCATACCCACTCATTATGCATGTATCATGTTTATACACCTAGCGGTGGTAGAGTAGTTTTCCTACTGGGCTAGTGAGCTCAACCTATCAATTTTCAGGTACTCGGCATGGAGCATGAGATGTGGTGCTTGTGAAGTGATGCATGCATGGAGCTTACTCATGAATGAAGTTATTTTCCCATCTTTATGTATATTTTTGGAAAGATGGTTTTGTAACTTCTATAGCTTATCTTTTTGACAATTTGACAATGTAATAACTTTTAAACTTTATATTCATGTATTTCGGGTTATGGACACTAGTGGATAAAAATTTGTTTATTCGGGATGGTGGAATCATATTATGTTGACTTTGATTATTCAACGGGAAATTGTGAGACTTTGACTTGTTCCACGTGGATTTTTATTTACTTTTGAGTTATTAAAATTGAGAGTGTGACAACTTGCACGTAAAATACGCATAAAAGTGTACTTTAAAGTACAAATGAGACCCATAAATATACTTTTTTGTACCCTTCATGGGTACAATGTTGCATCCGCATTTCCCCTTATCAAATGGGAACCTCACCCTTAGTAAAAATGGCTATCATATCCACGAAATCGAACGCTGCTAGGTACACTTTTGGGTTGCCACTTCCGGGTACATAACCGGGTCAACCGGGTCCAAACGACCCAAACCCCCCCCAAAAAAAAATTTCTGCACATCCCTCATCAATTCCCCCTTCCCATTCGATACAGAGGAGAAGGGGAGGAGCAGAGATGGGCGAAGAACCACCCACCCAGTCAACCACGATCGCCCAGCTACTGCCGTTGATACTCCCCCTGAGTCGACCCAGAGTACCCTCTGCCTTTAGTTTTCAACGGATGGCTTTAACATTTGTGCAAAAAGGACCAAAAATACCCTTGTCAACGATCAATGAAATAATTTCGACAAGTGTTTTTAATATTTTATTTCTTTGTCCCAAACAAAATAATTTTTTTTATGCTCATGGATTTTTTTTATTTTAATATTTTAGTAGATTATAGGTGGGAGGTCGTGCTCACCCTACTTTTCGAAGGGCATGAACAAGTTTTGATGAAGCCGGCGATGAGACTAAGTTTCGTGTTTAGACAATTCGTTCTAGGTATTAGTTTGTTTGGTTTAGGTCTTGTAAGAGCATCCTCGTCAGGGATGCCAATTTAACGTTTCATCAAAAATAGAGAGGCAACCCCCAAAAAACCTTCAAAAATCAGCCTCTCTACACTACAACAATTTAAACCATTCCCGACCCGACTAAATAATGTTTAGTCGGAAATTGTTGTTCATTCAACGACTAAATAAACTTTGGTCGGAAAATATCACTTAAATTTCCGACAAATAATTTTAGTCGGAAATTAGTATAATCACCGACTAAATTTTTTTTTGTCGGAAAATATTCAAGGGTTTGGCCGACTAAAATGATTTTAGTCGGTGCTTCTTAAATCAATCACCGACTAAATCTATTTTAGTCGGAAAAAAATCATTTACCGACCAAATAATCTAGTCGGAGAAAAACAAATAATTCACCGACCAAATATTTAGTCGGAGAAAAATAAATAATTCACCGACCAAATATTTAGTCGGAGAATATCACTTAAATTTCCGACTAAATAATTTTAGTCGGAAAAAAATCATTTACCGACCAAATAATCTAGTCGGAGAAAAACAAATAATTCACCGACCAAATATTTAGTCGGAGAAAATAAATCGGAGAAAAATTTTAAATAATTCACCACCAAATATTTAGTCGGAGAAAATAAATAATTCACCGACCAAATATTTAGTCGGAGAAAAATAAATAATTCACCGACCAAATATTTAGTCGGAGAATATCACTTAAGTTTCCGACTAAATAATTTTAGTCGGAAAAAAAATCATTTACCGACCAAATAATCTAGTCGGAGAAAAACAAATAATTCACCGACCAAATATTTAGTCGGAGATAAATAAATAATTCACCGACCAAATATTTAGTCGGAGAATATCACTTAAATTTCCGACTAAATAATTAGTCGGAGAAAAACAAATAATTCACCGACCAAATATTTAGTCGGAAAAAAACAAATAATTCACCGACCAAATATTTAGTCGGAGAATATCACTTAAATTTCCGACTAAATAATTTTAGTCGGGGAATAATAGTTTTCCGCCAATTCAACGATTTCCAAAAATTTCGCGAAAATTTCGGCGGGAATTTTTATATTTTCCGACTAAATATTTAGTCGGCAATTCATTTTTTTAACAAAATTATAATCATGGCATGAGGCAACAACAAGAAAAAAAAATTATTTCTTTATATTTTTTGATAAGCACAAAAGGGAAAAATAAGTTACAATTTTTTTTTTCATATACTGATATTATACTCATATACATTGCCTTTTATGAGTTTATCTAATAATGATTTTGAAAAAAAAAATTTAATTTGTTTTTGTGAAAAAATAAAAAATAAATAAATAAGCTAAACTTAAATTAAATAAACTATAGAAATTAATAAATAATATAAATTAATTAAATTATAGAAATTATATTATAGAAGTTAATTTACGAAAATACTAAGTTTATTTAACTAAAATAAGCTATACTTCATATGAAGTTATGAATTTTGAAGGATCCCGCATGGTGTAAAAATTCAGACCTCAAACTCCAATTTTTGGAGAAAATTTCGACGATCTGAACCGTTAGATGTGTTTAAAACATGTTTTTATGGTCCTCCAAAAGGATTTGGCAAAAAATACTACCCGGAAGGGCTTGATCGGAGCATTTTCGCATAATATCGCTATATGAAAAATTGCTCCGATCAAGCCCTTCTGGTAGTTTTTTTTTCCCAAATCATTTTGTAGGACCTTAAAAACACGTTTTAAACACATCTACCAGTTCAGATTTTCAAGAAATAGATTAAATGGCCTTGAATTGGTGCATTATAGTGTCCAAATGCCACTGAAAGCAGTGAATATGCTCCGATCGTTTGGTTACCCACATCGGATGATCATCAATTTCGGGGAGGATGATAGAATTGATAAGATGTTAAGTCATATCGGTTTAGATCAAACATTCAATAAAACGAATTAGTATCCACCATTCAATGTTATACATTGAACATACTTAGTTATGAACCAATATATACTGTTATAGTCTAATGTACGTTAGCCAAATGATCTCAACACAATTTTGACGATCAACACCGACTATTTTGTTTTTCTTGGTGTTTTAATAACCCTCACCAAATTTGGAGCCAATCTGATTTTGAAAACCACTTTCCGGACCAAATTTCGACGATCGGAACCGTTGGATCTGTTTAAAACGTGTTTTCAACGTCCAACGTGAGGATTTTGCAAAAAATAATACCCGGAAGTAGTTGATCGGAGTAGGTTTTCGTAAAACTACTATACGAAAACCTGGCCCGATCAAGCCCTTTTGGGTATTTTTTTCCCAAATCTTTGCATAGGACCTTAAAAACATGCTTTAAACACATCTAACGGTTCAGATTTTAAAAAAATTGATTAGGTGGCCTTGAAGTGGTGCATTATAGTACTGAAATTCCATTAGAAGCACTGAATGTGGTTCGATCGTGTTGTTACCGATATCGGATGATCATCAATTTGGGGGAGAATGATAGAATTGATGACATACTAAATCGTAACGGTTCAGATCGAACATTCGGAAAAACGAGTCTGCACCTACCTTGCAATTCTATACATCAAAGTTACTTCTATATGAACCAAGCTACTATGGTATAGTATAACGTACGATAACCACACAATTGCAACACAACTATGACGATCCACACCGTTCACTTTGTCTGTGTTGATGTTTTAATGACTCTCGCCAATTTTTTCGTCTATCGGATTTTGAAAGGTCCTTCATCGCAACACAATTACGACGATCTTCACTTTTCATTACAAAAATGGCTTTTGGGTCCCATTTTTTGGACCTGTGTGAGTAATCCGAACCGTTAGATAATTTTGACATAATGTTTTGTATGCCTTTGCAAAAAATCAGGTCAATTGGATATGCGTAACTCGTCGATCCAAGGTACGCACATCCAATTGATTTCAAAACTTGCAGTTTTGGATGTACCAGTTACGCATATCCAATTGACCTGATTTTTTGCAAGGTCGTACAAAACGCTATTTAAAAAATATTTAACGGTTTGGATTATTGACGCAGGACTAAAAAGTGGGACCCAAAAGTCAGTAGTTTTTTAATATTTTTAGTATTGCATTATCAAAACAAAAGGGAAAAAAAAAGTTTTTTAGCTTTGCCGACTAAAAGTTAGTCGGTGAATACTTGGTGACTTTTTCTTAGGCTATATGGCTCTTATCTAGTTTCTATAACAGAGGTCCAGAATGTTATACAAATATCTGCCCATGTTATACTAAAGTACCCCAAATGCCCACCTAAGAACCCAAAAGAGTCAACTTTATCATGGTTGCGGAAACCAATTCGTTGTATGATGCGATCAGCCCTTGAGGGCCCAACTCTGGTTTGAACAAGTACCAGAATAAGTGGGTTATTTGCCCTAATCAGTTCATGGGTAGTCCACAAGAAACTTCCACAAATTACCTAGTAGAACTTTCAGTATGTAAAAATTATATTTTAGCTTCTTTGTTCCTGTTTTTCTTTGTTTTCCCCTAAGGAAACTATTGTACTCCATTTTATATTAATAAAGGAGAAGCAAGCAAGACTTTCAAACAATTGTCCGACACCAATTAATCAGGTATGCAATGCACGGTTTTGTATGATACATGCAACATAGGAAAGGATTTCCCTCTTTGCTTGGTTTAGCTCCACATGTTTTGTCTATATTTGCCTTCGCCCTTATAAGATGTCATTCCAATTAAATTACGTGCTCTCTTATTTTTCTTTAGAATTGGTTGTGTAGTTCTCTTCTATTAAAAAGTGTTCAATGAACATGTATGTTTATCTTTCTATGAGTGTGTTTATCTTTCGTATAGCATTTGCAATTAAATATGTACCCTCTGTTAGGTGCCCTTAAAAATTGTGTATAGTTGCTTTTTAAATTTGAATCTACTCCTTGTATGTAGGGCGTGAAACGGCCTACAAATGAGGAATGTGAGTTTTTTGCAACAAGGACTCGTCTTATAGGGCCTGCGGCAACCGCATGCGCGAAATGCAAAGTTTTTTTTTTTTTGAATGTCATGTCACCATTTGAGTCTAAGTGTATGTTGGCTGGGTAATAACAGGGTTCAAATAGTTGTTATCCTAAGTAACCTAACATATCTAGTACTCTATGTTTTTACGAGATGACATACCACTAATGTCACTTTATACACCTCTTGTCATAAGCTCGTAGGATATACAATGGCAAACCAAGCCAGCTTCAATCACAGATGGGACCTTGCACTCCTATGGATAGTTCAAAAAAGATTATGACAAACTGATGCATGATTCCTTTATATCTTCCGGGCTGGGCTAAATTGAATGGGTGACCGTGGAATATAGCATTTCGAACCGTCAATTGATGATTGGTTGGAGTTTTTTCGCCAGCGAATTTCAGGTACAACTTGTTACAAGTGCTATGCTTCACTTTCTACTATTCTAATCTATGAAGTCAATGTTGTGAGAAATTTCTGCATCTTGATCTCTTTTTGGTGTTTCCTATCTAGCTATGAACAAATGATTTTCTTGATGTGAAAAATTAACCAATAGAGATCGAAACCCTCTAGTATGAATGCTAGCTAGAATTCTTTGGGGTATTACCAACTTCTTTGGAGGCCAAGTGCCAGTGTCGGGCACACCGACTCTCTCCAGACACGTGTCCAACACTTAATTCAAGTGTATTTTTCTCGACAATTATGGTTTGGACACTCTTGGGAAACTCTAAAAAGTGCTTTGTACATTGAGAGGTGTTAAAATAGCTAGTAGAATCTTGTTGGTCAGCTAGTCCGCATCGATTCTCTATGAAATTCGTACTTATTTCGAAATTTGTGATTTGTTGGTGACTGATTGGAAAATGAGGGGAGATTTTCTACGATTGGATGTATCTTGAGACCTTAACTAAGTTGTGCTTAATTTGATGATTGTAATAAGAATTTTTATTTGACATCGCTTTCAGCTTGGAAATGGTATGTACTACTGCTGGATCTGTGGACTCTGTGATTTGTTGGTGATCCATATGGAGATGAATTTGTTAGGTTGAGTTATACTAGTGTTCCTTTTGACCAATGGACGAGTTCATAAATACTAATGGCCGATTGTTCTTTTTTTTTTTTTTTTTTACAGATCGACAGTTTAATGGAGTATCCCGCCATTCTACTTTTGGCTATTGACTCTGAAGATAAAAGTTGGATTTCTATTGTGGATTCTACGTGCTTGGATGCTCTTTGGTTATCTGTTTGTAGATGTATTGTTATTCACTTTAGGAATTTGGATTCAAGTTGTTTTCTAAGTATTTGGAGGACACCTCTATTTATTAAAGTTTGGCTTTATTTCTGCAAATTTATTTATTTAGGAGTCTTAATTACGGTAGGATTGCAAGAAATCAAATGGGGAAAGAAATTTAAAACCAATTCTGGGATTTTAAAATTTACAACTGGGGACAAACTAATGTAGGAAATTACCGACTAAAGATTAAAGATTTAGTTGGTTATAGTGAACAAATTCCCAACTAAATATTTCGTTGGTGGTAGTCCATGCTTTCCCCGACTAAACAGTTAGTTGGTGATAGTCCACGAATTTCCCGACTAAAAATTTGGTTGGTGATAGGCTATGCATTTCCCGACTAAAAATTTAGTTGGCGAATGTCTACACATTCACCGACCAAATATTTAGTCGGAGAAAAATAAATAATTACCGACCAAATATTTAGTCGGAGAAAAAAAATAATTCACAGGATGCTTGTGCCATCTACTGAACACCCTTCCACCATACCAGCTTGGGTCAAAATTCATAAGCTCCCATTGGAATGTTGGACAGAAGAGGGATTTAGCCGAGTTGCTAGTACTATCGGTAGGCCCCTCCATGTAGATGTGGCCACAGCTAATCAGTAGAGAATAGACTTTGCTAGGGTCTGTGTTGAGGTCTCAGCCAAGTCTGTTCTTCCCAAAGATATTCAGATTACAGATGGGATTCATTCTGTAAACGTATCTGTAGAATACCAGTGGTTACCCCCAAAATGTTGTGTTTGTAAAGTGTTTGGGCACTCATGTAAACCCAAGCCAGAACCTCAACCTGCTATTGATGATGAAGAGTGGGAATTGATTGGGAAGGCTCTTGGAGGGGGTGGAGGTGTTCTTGAAGCTGTAACAAAAGCTGTCCCAAATGCTACTGGTCCATCATTCACAATCCAGCAGGATGGTTTTGTGGAGGAAGATTCGCTAAGTGAAGAGGATGAAACTCCTGCTTTTGATTCTGGAGCAGCAGTTACCAAGGGTGTTTCCCCAACTCAGTCTGTTAAGGAATCTGCATCTACAAATTTGATTGGCAGATCCTCCGTTATGCAGCAGTCAGCGCGATCGAGCTTCCCCTAGATCGCCCTCCCACTAGTTTGGTCTCTGGTAGCATTGGGGGCTTGGAGAAGCTAAATGGGAAAGCCCCTCTGGACTCTCCTAGAGCCATACCCCCGGACCCACCAGATTCTTGGAGCAAATCAGGAAAGAGGAAGAACAAAAAGAAGGCACAGCAGATTGCTCAAACTGACAGAAATGGGGTACTCGAATTTTGAGCAAAGGGAGGTAATTCTTGTCTCTCCTTTTTGGTTGGCTATTATTAATACTTTCTATACTTGCCATTTTGTTAGCATTTATTCATGTCTTTACCAATAAACCCTCTTCACTTTGGTTGCTGGAATATGAGGGGCCTTAACGACCCCATCAAGCAAAAAGAGGTTAAAGCTTTTGTTAACAAAAATAACTTGTCCCTTTTGGGTTTGGTGGAGCACAAACTAAAGGACATTAACTCTTCTAGGATCTTGAGTTTAATGCTCCCCTTCTGGGATTTTGTTCATAACTACACTCATGCCCCCAGTGGTAGAATTGTTGTGGCTTGGGATCCTGCCATGGTCCATGTGAATGTCCTTGGTCACTCCAGTCAAGCCATTCATTGCCATATTCAGTCTCTCTCTGGAGACACCCAGTTCCTTGCCACCTTCGTCTATGGCTCCAATTATTATGTTGAGAGAAATGAACTCTGGCAGTCTATCACTTCTTGGAGTAGCTCTACCCCCTGGATCATTTTGGGAGATTTTAATGCACTAAGATTCCAATCTAACAAAATTGGTGGGGATAGTCACTGGCCTCCCCATATGGAAGACTTCAATAAGTGTTTATCTCTCAATGACCTTGATGACCTGAGGTATACTGGTTGCCATTTTACCTGGTCTAATAAACAAGACTCTTCCCATTTTGTCTCCACCAAGATTGATAGGGCTATTGTCAATGAGCATTGGATGAGGACCTACTCCTATTCTAGTGCTCATTTTCCTGCCCCTGGCATCTCTGATCATTCTCCTATTGTGGTTTCATTGATCCCTGATCCTAAGAAAGCTAGGAGACCCTTCAGGTTCTTCAATTTTTTGGGTGACCACCCTGACTTCATTCCTGTTGTCCAAGGAGTTTGGACTAGGTTTATCATTGGCAATCCTATGTTTGTAGTCTGTACAAAGCTCAGACTCCTTCAAGAGGAACTCAAAAAACTTAATTCTAAGGATTACAGTGAGATATCTTCCAGAACCTTGGCAACTAAATATCAACTGGATTCTATTCAATTAGAGTTAAGCACTGATCCTACCAACACCTCCAAGCAAATTCTTGAAAGAGAGTTGTATAGACAATATGTCCAGTTGGCTAGAGCTGAGGAGAGTTTTGCCAAGCAGAAATCTAGGATTCAGTGGCTCAGACTTGGGGACCAGTGTACTTCCTATTTTTTCAAATCCATAACAAACAAGAGAAATAGGAACAAGATCACAAGTCTTGTCCTCTCTGATGATAGTCTTACTCATGATCCTACAATCATCAAATCTACCTTTGTGGAATTCTACACAAATCTACTGGGTAGTTCTCATTCCTCTCAGTATGATGGTGCTGTCAGAGTGAACCATTTGGTAGCTTCTAAGCTATCCAGTGATCAGAAAGAGACTATGGTCTCTGATATCTCTAACCAAGAGATCAAGGACACCTTCATGTCTTTGAACCCTAACAAAGCCCCTGGCCCTGATGGTTATAATGCTGATTTCTTTCAGAAATCCTGGCATGTTGTGGGGCATGAGGTTATTGCTGCGGTTAGGAATTTTTTTAGATCAGGCAGGCTTCTCGCCAAGGCAAATTCCACCATAATTGCTCTGGTTCCTAAAGTCCCTAACCCTTCCAAGGTTGGGGATTATAGGCCTATCTCTTGCTGTAATACTATATACAAATGCATTGCCAAGATTCTTGCTCATAGGATTCAAGTTGCTCTCCCGCATCTTATTGATCCTGTCCAATCTGGATTTGTTAAGGGGAGAAGAATCGCTGATAATATTTTTCTCACACAAGAGATTATGAGGGATTATCACAAGCACTCATCCACTCCTAAATGTGCTTTGAAAGTTGATATCATGAAAGCCTATGATAATGTCAGATGGGAATTCTTATGGGATGTCCTCCATTCCATGAATTTCCACCCTACTATGATCATGTGGATTAAGGCTTGCATCTCCACTGCTAACTACTCTCTGAATTTTAATGGTGAGGTCATTGGCAATATCATGGGGAAAAGAGGTTTAAGGCAGGGAGACCCTTTATCCTCTTATCTTTTTGTTATTGTCATGGAAGTTCTCACTCAGCTCCTCAGGGAGCAGTCTCTCAGCTCCACATTTCACTTTCATTGGAGGTGTGATAAAACCAAAATTATCAATCTTTGTTTTGCAGATGATCTTATGATCTTCTGTAAAGGTGAGTTGAGCTCCATCAAATGCATTCAAGAGGCCCTGACTGAGTTTTCCTCCCTGTCTGGTCTTGTCCCTAGCCCAGGGAAGAGCAATGCCTTCTTCTCTGGGGTTCCTTCCACTGTTAAAGCTTCAATTTTAGACACTCTAGGGTTCAAGGAAGGTTCCCTTCCTATGAAATACCTGGGTGTCCCACTCATTTCCACCAAGCTTAAATACTCTGATTGTCAGGTGCTCATTGATAGGATCATTGGTCGTACCAAATCTTGGGCTAACAAGTACCTCTCCTATGCTGGCAGAGCTCAATTGGTCAAATCTGTGTTGTTTTCAATGCAGACCTATTGGTCGTCCATTTTCATTCTTCCAAAGAAAGTTATTAAGGAAGTTGAATCCATTCTCAGAGCTTTCTTTTGGACTGGTCCTGACCTTAAGCACTCTCGTGCCAAAGTTTCTTGGGAGCATTTGTGTTCTCCTAAAAAGGAGGGAGGCCTTGGTTTTAAATCCCTCCAAGTCTGGAATAAAGCTGCCATGTCCAAGCACATTTGGTACCTTGTCTCTGGTGGTGAGCAATCTATGTGGTGCCAATGGGTCAAATCTTATTTACTCAAGGGTAAGAGCCTCTGGAAGGTTAAAATGCCTAGCAACCCATCCTGGACTTGGAGAAAGTTGCTACAACTTCGTCCTATCATCCAATCCTATATCCTGTATAGGATTGGTGATGGTAACTCCATCTCTCTTTGGTACAACAATTGGCACCCATTAGGCCCTTTGGTTGAGAGGTTTGGTCGTCGTATCATTTATGATTCAGGTCTTCCTGATGACTCCAAACTCTCTACCATCTTATATAGCAACACCCGGTGGAATTTCCCCATCACCCAGACTTGGGAAATTAAATGAGATTAGGAATGCTCTTCCAGTGCTAGCCATTCCCTCTGCCATGCATGACACATGTAGTTGGTCCCTTAGTTCTAATGGTTTGTTCTCTGTCTCCTCTCTCTGGGAACATCTTAGAACTCATTTTCCCCCTATTGAGTGGAGCCATATTGTTTGGTTTCATGCTCATATCCCCAAATGCAGTTTAATCTGCTGGCTTGCCATTCAGAATAGGTTGTCTACAGAGGACAGGCTTGTGATGTTTGGTGTTAAGGATTCTTCTTGTTGTAGCTTCTGCAATGAGGAGGAGGACCATGATCATCTATTTTTCAATTGTTCTTTCACCAGAGATGTATGGGTCAATGTTTCTTTAAAGTCACACCTTACTTGGCAACCACAATCTCTCCAAAGTCTGGTCTCTCTTCTGTCCAATTACAAGGGCAAAGGACTTCGGACCACCTTAATTAAACTCTCCTTCACTGTCACTCTCTACCACATCTGGCTTGAGAGGAACTCCAGGAAGTTTCAAAATGTGCACAATCCAATCCCAACAGTAGTGAACAAAATTTGTGCAGAAATCAGATACAGGTTAATGTCCCTTTCTAAGCTCCCCACAGGCCCTTCTTATTTAAATGTTCCCTGGAATTTAAATGCTAATCTCACTGTTTAGATGGCAATAATAGGAAGTACTCTGAGCTATTATCTTTGTTGCATGGTTTAATGATTAAGTTCAAGTGACAGGTTGGATGAACATGGGGCTAAGGTATTTGCTTCTTATGGTCCATTTGGACAAGATGTTTCTGCAGGTATAATGGTTCCAAGTTGGGCTTTGTGGTTGCAGATTCTATGCCAGTATCTCCAGAAAGCTTTTTATTCTAACACCCTTTTGGGAGTTTGAGTGCAAGTATAGGCTCTATGCGTTCCATAGTGGGTGTCAGGAGGTTCAGTTCTATTGCATGGGTGCGACCAACTTATATTGTGTGCCTCCAGTGAGTTGAGTGTTTGGGCCTCAGAATTTCCTTTTGAGTGGTGAGTGTTGTTCTGGAGCTTATCACGTGAGTTGTTGAGGGAGTCTGGAGCCTTAGTAGAGAGATATAGAAGTTGTGAGTGTTCGAGGGAGTTGTAGTGTGAGCCTCATAGTTAGGTAATTCATTTTATCCAGATCTTATAAGTCACTGCACTTGTTTGCTGCTGTGTTACTCCTATGCTACTGCTGCTTTGTATGGATGCACCACGTTGGTCTTTGCTACTGCACTTCTGTCCTGATTCTGTGCTCATTGCACCAAATCTAGGACTCAATGTTACTTGCATAATTCTTACTGTTTGTGGAGTAGTTTGTTTACAAGTGTTTTGGTTGAATATTGTTCAATTTCTGTTATTTTGGGCTGCCATTTCTGGGCAGACGTCTGTTTTCTGGGATAGTTAAGATACAGTTCTTATGCTACCCATATTTTCCCAAATCTTGATCTTTATAGTGCTAAAGCTCCAGCTGCAGCAGTCCTTAGTTGTTGTAGCCCAGTTCTGCAGTTGGCAGTAGCAGCTTGGGTTGGTCCAGTTGTTCTGCAGTTGGTGCAGCAACAGCTGCAGCAGGCTGCAGATTGCAGCAATCTCCTCCATGATACATTTGATCCAAGTCACATTTGGTTCTTCAAGTTCAAAGTCCAAGTTCCCCAAGGTTCATGTCCAAGCTTCAAGTTCTCCATGTTCTCCAAGGTTCAGCAGTAGCTAGGCTCAAGTGCAGCTGAGCATTGCTGCAGTTGCAGCACCTTCTGTGCAAGCAGCAGTGTGCAGCAGCAGTTGCAAGTGGCAAGACCATGCACCATGCTCCTAGGTCCAAGTACTCTATCCTAAGTCCTACAAGTTCAAGCAATATCTGGATCAAGTCCTCAGTTCTGCAGATTGCAGCAGCAGCTTGGGTGGGTCCTATTTTTCTGAAGTTTGCAGCAATTTCTTACATGCTACACTTGATCCAAGGCACACTTGGTTCTAAAAGTCCAAAGGCCAAGTTCCCCAAGTGCAGCTCCAAGTGCAGCTGTGTGAAAAGGAGCATTAAGTGGCAAGACCATGCACCAAGACAGGTCCCTAATCAAGCATCTATTTGTCAGCATGGTTCCCCTAATAGCCCAATTGGTTAGTGTGATTTCTGCACTTCCTAATCCTGCAGCAAGATTTTCTCCCATGTTCATTTGGTCCAAGAAGTTCAAAGTTCAAGCTCTTGGCCCAAGAAGTTCAAAGTTCAAGTTCTAAAGATGTCCAAGCATCTTGCTTCTGTTCCTTCAGTAGCAGATGATCAAAGTTCATTCTGTTCTTTATTCCAAGTATGTCCAAGGACTTATTCCAGGTTCATGTTCAAGCTTCATGACTTATGATCAAAGTCCAAGCTCCAAGCATCACAGATTGCTCATGCAGTCCTAGTCACAGTTGGTTCTAGCTTCTGTATTTTGTTCAAGCATTATGTTCATGCTTCATGCATTAAGTTTTAGTGCAAGCAACCTTAGTATTATGAGCTTTTCTCATTACTTGTTATTTATTTCCTTTTTCTTTGTTTTTTGTTTTCTTTGTCCTCCCTGGGGTATGCCCCTTGTAGGCTGTATATTCTTTTGCCCCTTTTATTTTCAAGCTTATTTACCCAAAAATAAAAAATAAAAATTTAGTCGGAGAAAAAAAAATATTCACCAACCAAATATTTAGTCGGAGAAAAATAAATGTTTCACCGACTAAATATTTAGTCGGAGAAAAATAAATATTCGCCGACTAAATATTTAGTCGGAGAAAAATAAATGTTTCTCCGACTAAATATTTAGTCGGAGAAAACAAAACTTTTTCCGACCAAACTTGTTTTGGTCGGAAATTACAATCTCCTACCTCATTCCGTCGACCAAACGGGCCGACTAAATTTTTGGTCGGAAATTACTATTGCCGACTAAATTACGACATTTTCCGACTAAAATTTTAGTCGGCAATGGGGAAAATTGTTGTAGTGCTATCTTGCCTCTTCAAACTGTTTATGCTACAGTAACTGAACAGATTAGAGTCGTTACTGTCACTAACTTATCTTTTTTTTATTATTTTTTCTGGCTCTTCTCCCGCGTTTGAGATGGGAGCACGTGGGTGTTCATCAAAATTGAGGGGAACAGAGGAGAGAGAGAGAGAGGGGGGAGTTCAAAGAGTAAAGGTAGAGAGAGAAACTCCCCAACTGGGGAGAATAGTTTTTTTAGGAAATACTAGTTTTTTTTTATATTAGACTTGAGGGGTATAGTTTAATGTAGTAAAGTTGGGATAGAGAGTCTGATTTTATGAGTTTTTGAAAAAGTGACTTGCTAAATTGTAAAAGGTGTTTCTGAGGTGAAATTTGTGAAAATTTTGGGTAGGCTGATAATGATGCCCTAAAGCCATCTTTTAATAAAATGTATATTTGGACTTGTAAGAAACATGTTGATATTACGTTCTGCAAACGAACAAAGGAACATATACAGTTATAATTATCGTTAGCGTCAATGGTTTATATTATGTTGCGCTTGGTGGCTTATAGAAAAATTTGATGGATTTTGGAAGTGGATCACGTACTTCACTCTTTTAATTTTGATTAGACTTATAGATCAATGCATGATGGAAAAATAGGAATTCCTCTTCATGAACATCTTTTTTTTTTGTTACATTTAGTTTATGGATAATCACATTTTATAATTATATTCCCGAATCATATAAAAATTGGGACGTGACAAGTTAACCATGGGAAGTTGCATGACTGCCCGATGCACAGCTGGTAAAGCTTAGGAATGAGAAGGTGCGGCATGTCTAATCTGGGTTTATAGTTTTTCCCAATGAGAATATATGTGAAAATGCAATCACTATTACTGATTTTGAAATATTTTCCCCGTGTAACTCTTTTCCTTACATGCTTCAACGACGGGATGAATTCATCAATAATAAGGAGACAATGCTGAGGATGAGGAGGCTAGCTCCGATGGGCACAAGCAAAATTGGAACCCTTTACTGTTAGATACAAGGACGCAATTGAAGAGATTGGATCTCAAGAACAACAAATTTGAGGAGGCAAAAGGCTAAGTTCGCTTCTTACAGCCTCGAGGTTTTCGATCTTATGAAGCAGCTAGCTCTTGTAATAAATCTAAATTAAAAGCATATTTGGCTTCTTTATTTATTTTATTTTCGGAGTAATTCTGTATTTTGTAGATGAAGATATTTATGGCCATAATGAAATGCACGGTATTGTTCAATGGTATTAGAAATTCATCGGTTGAAAAGATTGCTAGTAATCGTCCTTGTTAAAATAGTGTTTTAACAAGTGACTATGGATGGAGTGTACCTCAATAATTATAGATGAGTCTCCACCAATGCTACAAACCAGCCGCGACATAAGCTTCTGTGTGAGGTGCCTGTTCTTTAGCCATAGACCTCTACACAATTTTTGGCCCAGCTCGTCAGCCGACAAAGTTTTAGTTTGAGATCGTTCACCTTGTTAGTTCTTTAGTGGTATCGAGTGGAGTGCATAAGACTCTCTGCAGATAATGATGTCTATTGTGTACGTGCATGTACACAATAGGCAACATTTTGATCCATGGAAGTAACTCCTCTGGTGTCATGGGATGGGATGAATGATTTCAAACTTGGTGCAAAAGTATGGAAACAAAAAACCAATTTGGGCTTGTCATTATTTGGTATACATAATGGACGTAAAAGGTGTGATACAGAAGTTTTTGATTTATTAGAATGACAAATTATTTACACTCTGTTGCCATCTATATAATAAGGGAGCTCAGTGTTTGAAATCCCTACATTTTCGACCTTTGGATCTTAATTCAAGGGCTCAGATTGCGAGGGAACTACTTAAAGGTTGAGATTTGGCCCTTGGGTGGAGACTCAATACTCACCGTTGGATGCCTTCCCCTCTTATCTGCCGTGAATAATACTCTCTCCCCCCTCTCTCTCACCCACGTTCATAGTTTACTCTCTCCCCCCTCTCTGGCTCTCACTCGCCCACGTTTTCCACGAACTCCACTGTTGTGCACAAAACCCCTGTCTCTTTGTGTAAACAATTTTCTCCTTCTCTCTCTCTCTCTCTCTCTCTCTCCCTTTTTTTTCCCTCAAATTGGGATGTGCTTTCAACTTGCATTCTACATGTTCGACAAAATGTGTGAGAGACGCTATACCATCATATATACCTCCGAATAAATTTAATTGTTTTGCGTGTTCGATTGCCATAGGCCATTGTCTCTGTTATCAAATTACTGAATGTGAAACTTCATTCTGTTATAAAGTTTGAAAGAGATTTTGGTGATTTTTCTACTGAAATATATATCTATAGTTGAGACATTTTGGTGATTTTTCTACTGAAATGCACATTTGAATTCAAATGCACATTTTTTGTTATCAAATTAGTGAATGTGCAACGTCATTTTGTTACAAGTTTGAAAAAGATTTTGGCGATTTTTCTACTGAAATTTATATTTGTAGTTGAGACATTTTGGTGATTTTTCCACTGCATGCATAGTTGTATAGCACATTTAAAAAAAAAAATGCACATTTGGTTAGCATGTCTCCTCTACATGCTTTTGAGCCTTTTCTTTTCTTCAAGCAGTAAAGTATTTGCATCATCTTAATCAAATGAGGGGAATCGGTGAACCTCCTTAGCGGTGGCTGTAATTTGGAACCTTAACCTGATATGTTCTTTTATTTCAGGAGTTTGCTCTGAAATTCTTCATGACTGTTGTTTTTTTCTCTTTCAGTCTGTTTTTTCCCCCCTGCACTGCAATTTGTTTTGTGCATTTCGTAATACCCACCGCATATTTGATAAATTGTCGATATGAATAATTTGTATAATGTTATTCAGTCAGCCCTCTCCTTCTGCATAAACATCTCTCTCTAAAGTTATCTCTTTATGAAGTTATCGACGTGTAATTAATATACATTGTACTTTTGTCACTATTGTCGCTGTTGGTAACGAAACATTTACAGTCCATTTTATCTTGAGCATTATTCATGCAAAGTTATTGCATTTGGTTCTAAACATGCTTTTTGAAATCCATTTCATTTCACAGGTATAACATTTCAGTATAACAACAAAGTCGGAGTACCATTTCTACTAACATGGACAACATTACCATTTTTGGCCAGGTATGTCATTCCAGCAAAGTTTGTTATGATTCAATAACAAACTCACTTTATTCCATTTTTCTATGACATATCGTAATGTTTTTCCTATGAACAGGTCGACAAAGATGTAAGGGCAACCATAATTAATTCCTCTTAACTCTTTTCTTATTCAATTCTTCCTTTAAGTTTTCTTTTAATGTTGTCGTCACTATTCGTCATGAGCGAGAACTAAATGCCATCCGTATCCAACAGGTTTAACATGCAACTCCAAAGAGGGATGTTGCTTTTCTAATCGTGCCCTTTCTCACCATCCAAAGAGGTTGTTAATGCTATGATAACAGCAAGAACCTCTTGAAGTCGATATATAATCTTATTAATTATTTGGTAGGTACTCTTTGGCCTCAAATTCAATGTTATCTTTTGCTCCGGGTGGGTGCAGTGTTATCTTTCGCTTCAGGTGGGTGCATCAAATAAAGAAGAATGTTAAGTTTTTAGCATAACAAAGTCATCATCCCGCACGTCTCAATGCAGTTTTGATTTCTTTATCCCATCTGCTTTTCTTACATGTTTTCTTCTTCATCTGGGCATATCATATCAATGCCAAGTAGGGGAATGTCGGGTGGTCACTCAATTGGGTATCTTTCAGCAATGAGAATAGCAATTAGAAAATGAACATGCCCTTTCCATTGAGTGCTTTATTTTATTTTATTTTTTACATCCAAGATCCTTAGCTATAAACTGCAGTGTTCAAATGATTGTGTGATGGTTTGGATTTGACAAGGTACACCATTGGATTAAAACCCCTTATGATGGTTAGGTACGATTATCATCTGAATATTGATTTAAGTAGGGTATTGTGAAGCATAGCGTCGTTGTTTGATTATTTTGGCCCGGTTCAATTTTTTTATGGTTGCATGTGAAGCTAATGAATTTTTTTTTTTGCCCTTTTTAATTTGTGTGTTATTGTAAGACGTTGGACAAAAATTGGGTATTACTAAAAATCGGGTATCAATGATAATTATGACTCGATGTTATAAAGGTAGATTTTTCTTTATTCAAATTTTAGTGAATCAGCCACAACGTTTGTATAAAAGAATCCCTATTCATTTTCAGTTAGAGCTAAATCTAAGTATGAAATGGGTATTAACTTATTTCCTTGACAGAGGAATGGTGAGCTCTATAATAGAGTTCAGAGTTGTTACTTTTATGAGTTGCTAGAAGCATCTTATGCTGCTAAATGGTCTTATGAGGCTTTTTATGTGTCCTTTTTTTTTAAATGTCGTTAAATGGCAAAGCATTGGTGTACTCAATTTTTGTTTGATGTTATATAATACCTCTTTGCTTTAGTAATTTTTTGTATTGTACAAGACTCTCCAAATGGTGCTACTTTTTTGTTTGGTGTACAAGACTCTCCAAATGCAATCAATGAAAATGCTTGAGTTATCGTTTTCCGCATAGTTGGATTCGTTGGGCAAGGGGTTAATGCCGCGCATCCATCATTTGTTGAGTGCGTTGATCGTTTGAGGCGTGCCTTCAGTCACGGGCATACACTAGTATAGATATACTGCATATCAGCAGTTAAATTGTGTTATTTACACTATGTTTCCATAAAGATATGTTGCACATCAGTTTTTGATTTATTAGATATATTTGTATGGGTATTGTAAATACCTTTCGCGAAAACCAATTTCAGAGTGTTCCAGCGTTGGTTTTAGTTTGGGATTAACATAATCTTGAAATCAAATGGCATTTGGAAGTGAGAAGAAAGAGAACCAGTATGTTGGACCAAGTTGCAGTGCATTTTGCATGCACAGAGAGTGTCTCTGCAGTATATGTATACGCACTAAGCACATGTGGTATGTGTTCTGAATTTTGGGTCACGCACGCACTCAAACACACAAGAAATCTGAGGAAAACTCCCTTGAATATATTCACACAATATACAAGTTCAAAAACCTTTCCGGGGAGCATTAACCGGCTCCCACTCCGGCGGGGAGAGGCCACAACCGGCTCCCCCTCTCACACTCTCAGCCTGTCCCACTCACATTGTGCTACCACACTCACAAAATAAAGGAGACAACAAGTGTATTTATAGAGATACAAAATCTTAAACCCAATAAGAAATCCTAAACACAATAGGAAAACACTCCTATCCGGGCCTAAGCCCATCCGGCGCACACGGGGTAGAATCCCAACAATCACCCCCTCCACACCGAGTGGGTAAAGTTGATTGCAACACCCCCATGTCACCACCTCCAATCAGCTACCTCTAGCAAGCGCCTATGTCACTAACCAGTCAAACATCCATACACCACCAAACAGAGTACAAAAATCCGAAAGAGCGTGTCCTTGCAAAACTAGAATCCGCAGCCAATCAGAAAATTCGAGTACCACATCCCCTCAACTGGAATACCTCCACTCGCACACCTCCTGCCAAGGTGCCTGTGCTCCATAACCGAGAGCCTGCACCCCCTCATCGAGTGCCCGCAGCTTCATCTAGCCACGCTCTGCCACTCTAGCATCCTGTCATGTCAAGAAATGCAGCTACCATCTGCCCACACCAGAGGCTCACTTCTCCAAATGATCTCACACACCATCTGCGAAGAGGCTGACTCCTTCTCTGACACCGCATCCCCATTGAGTTCCTCTGCACCCCCAAACCGGGATACACCTCTCGTGAATCCGGGATGTGAACAAATCCTGCTAGATCTCTGTGGCACCAACTGATCTACTGCTCTGATAGGCACCTATGTCATTCCAAACAAGCATTTCCGCACCCTAGACAGGTACACCACTCAAATGAATGTATCCCTGCATGCTAGATCTTCCGTGGTTGATCACAATCCTGCACCCCCCAACCAGAGTGCCCGAATCCAAACCCGGATGCTCATGCCCAATCAAAGGACATAATCCGTGACTCCAACTCTCCAAACTAACATGAGCGCTCATAACTGGAAAGATAAACTACCACAAAAACAAAGAAAAAAGAGAATATCCTAATGCATCATCTGATCTCCATCTTAATCCCTCTGTCCGGAGCTCCCATGAAAAACCCACATCAACCAGTTGCATCAAAATTGCTAGCTAGCATCCTGCACACTCCTGATTTGACTCCCAACCCATCCAGTACCATCCGGTGATGACTCCTCGGTACAATCCGTTCCTATCTTGTGTGCATCCGCAACTGTCGCCTCTCCTATTCACATCACAAAAACCCCATATTGCCTGACCATGCCTGACATCAGCTCCATCTGCCACTGCACTCTCACAAGCCTGTATGGTGCCTCATCATCTAATCCAATGCAGCTCGAATAACAACTGCAAATCCTGATGATAGGTCTTCGAATTCGATTGAACCAGACTGCCTCTAATCACCGCTGACCAACTCCGACCTGTCACTCTAGTAAGTACATGTGCCATTAACCAATCAAGTGTATCCGCACCCAGCAAATAGAGATGCAACACTCGAAAGAATGTATCCTTGCTCACTAGCTTCTCCGACTGATCACCACGGCTCAATCGCCGCAAATCCACAACACCCGATTGCTCCGGTCAACCTCCAAACTCTGCAACTCCCGCCACTATCCTGGTCTCGTGCCTTTCTCTATCAACTCTCCCGGGTCTCCTCCTGCCTCCTGGTTCATCCATGTTCCATTCTTGGCTCTCCCGCACCCCCTGGACTCCCATCGGATCGCTCATGGTCTGCCTCCATCTCAATAACATCCCATTTGATTGACCTGACTGCGTCGGATCCTCCTCAATCTCTCTGGATGTGTCTAGGACAGCAAAATCCGGCTAGAATCACCCAAAAACAAGCCCACCAATGAATCCGGAACTATCCAATCATCTAGGAACAAGCCTCCTCACAACCCAAAATGCCTCCAAACACCCAAATCCGGCTCAAACAAGCAACAACTACTTCCGAGCCTCTATATGAAAAACGGAGCGCATGGTTGGATCCGGAACGTCGAATCGAGTCTGGAACCGGTTTGAACCCGATCGTGTTCCGTCCTCTGGTGACCACAACTGACTGCGAGCACTCCGTTGGACTCGTCTCGACGAGGCAAACAAAACCCAGCGAGCAAAATCTCCGTGTGACTCCGTTTTTTTTTTTTTCCGTTCATGAAACCGTGAGTTTCAAGCGCGAATCCGGTGACCTCTCGCTCCACCCGAGCTCTAATACCAGTTTGTTATGAATTTCGGGTCACGCACGCACTCAAACACACACAAGAAATCTGAGTAAAACTCCCTTGAATATATGCACACAATATACAAGTTGAAAAACCTCTCCGAGGAGCAATAACTAATCCGTGACTCCATCTCTCCACACCATGCGGCCGCATATCCCGGAGAGGATCCAGTCACAAAATCAGTTTGTTGAGAATTCCGGTCACCATGCTCTGATACCAGTTTGTTGTGAATTCCAGGTCACGCACGCACTCAAACACACAAAAAATCTGAGGAAAACTCCCTTGAATATATTCACACATTGTACAAGTTAAAAAACCTCTCCGGGTTGCAATAACCGGCTCCCACTTCTCACACTCTCATCCTGTCCCGCTCACATTGTGCTACCACACTCACAAAATAAAGGAGACAACAAGAGTATTTATAGAGATACAAAATCCTAAACCCAATAGGAAATCCTAAACACAATAGGAAATCACTCCCATCCGGGCCTAAACCCATCCGGCCCACACGGGGTGGAATCCGAATAGTATGCATAGGGCTCCCTTATTTATTTTCTTAAAAAAAAAAGTAGTACAAGTCAAGGAAACTTAGTATTCTATAAATAAATTTATTCAAATTTAAGATCCATTCACACGTTATTTTTGTTTTGGGGAAGATCAATTGATTTATAAAAACCGTCGCAATGACAGTTAAAAAGGTTCAAGTATTCACAAGTAAACCTTTTAATGACTGGAATCGTTAGAGGATGTTAATCTTTATGGTGTATTCTATCCCGTCACTTTCAATAAATATGGTTCCATTCTTTATGGCCTAATGAATTCCATCAATTGCGATTATCAATCGCTCAATTTATCTATTGGTACTCCCGTTATTCTTCCTATATTTTCAATAATAAACTAATTTTTCGAAGATTGTTATTCAATTTGTTACTTTTTCTCTGATCCATGTGAAAGATTGTCTTCCAATACACTAAGTTTACAATAAGCTTGGAATGCCGCCTACCTTCTGCTGTAGATGTTGATTGTTGCTTTCATTTGAAGTGAGGAAAAAGACATCTAGTATGTTGGACCAATTCAATTAGATCAGAAGCTAAAGTTGCAGTGCATTTTTTCTGTGTTTTACCATTGCACACCCTTTCAGATTTTCCTTATCCCTTTTAAATCTCAAAATATTTTTCTTTCTGCTGGATAAACTCTCAAACTAATTTGCACAACTACTAGCATTTCGATTACACCAAACAATTGAAGAATTAGTAGATGTAGTGAAGGCTTTCACATATTCAATTCTAGTATGAAGCTCCAGGTTGCCAATGAACTGCAGTTCTACAGTCTGATTCGAACACAGTTCCCCACCACCCCTGCCCTCTGCCAATGCACAAGCTACACAGATAGGATAGCCCAAGCTTAGACACCCTCATTCTTCTGTAGTTGCTATCAAGAACCGAACCACTATGATCTCGCATGATTACCCCAAACGCAGCTTGCTTATCCGATGGCAAATAGGCACCATCACAGTTGAATTTCCAGATTCCCGATAGAGGGTACTGTTGTTGCCAAAGATTAGCAAGAACAAATTTGGTATTTTAATCTTTATGACTAATCCTGTCTGTGGTATTTGGTATTTAGTTTGGCCTCCCATTTATGTTTTGAGTACTCTTTCTCCTATATATATGTATTATGCCTTTGTTCTAGGCCAAAAAAATTGGTGTCACATAAGACTGTATAATTCTCATGTGACAATGTTTGTCAAATCAAGATATATTGGGGACTTGATTGTTTACTAAGTTACCGATATCATTTAGTTTGTTTGGTCCATTTAGTCAAAAGCATGAACTCACCTTTACTCGACCATACTTTTACTCGACCATAAATGCAAGAACACCAGAAACTCAACTGCATTTCCAAGTTTTTTTTATTTATCATTAGCGGCATGTTCATGGAAATTATATTTATTTGGAGATTTAGGAAAAATGAAAAAAATTCAACAATCAAGCTTGACACATATACTAACAACCTTGTTAAAAATGAAGTCAAACGAATATCGATAACTAGGTAAATGAACCACATTTTTTTGTGCTGTTAAACATGTCCGAAAATTATACTGTTAGACAAATGTGATTAGTTAACTGAGTTTCTAACATCCGATCAACTTGATTTCTTCAAATTAATAAACTGTGTAAATCACAATTTTAACACGCAACGATGCCCCTTCTTTGGGCACAACATCCTGTTGTGGCTCTCTCCCATTCCCACTTAGGTTATGCCAATCGATCTTTAATTACTCAAAAAAAGAACAGTGCTTCATGAAAATGTCCAAATCACTAGTCATAACCTAAGTGGGAATAATGAGACTTACTCAAAAGGGGAAATAATTAAAAGGCAATCAAAGCTATAATTTGAATTGGAGAATGATTGAACAACTATGATTTTAATTTAAAAACGATCGAACGGCTATAGAGGTAATTATGTTTGTATGAGTAGATATTTTGCGCTCTGTTTTTATAATATAGATCTCTTTAAAATTTGAAATCAACTGGTTGATCATTTCCTTCTGTGCTTCTTTAAAGACTAGTTGTGTTACCCTCGTGCATAGCACGATCGGTGTAACCCGTTGATTTCACAGGTATTCAGTACAAGCAATAGATTAGGCAACGGTCCACCAACAGTTACAAGTACATAATTTGAAAAAGGATGATTCACAAAACCATTCCTAAGACCAATCAGAATGCGAATCAAATTTTTATCACAAACTAATTAATTCCAAACTAAAAGAGTCCACACATTAAGCAACCTATATTAACTTACACAACATTTGGACTTAACTAAATCAATTCTAATGAGCCTAAAGCCACCAGGCAATCTGTACCTCATTTCCTCATATTCATTCCACTATCAGGTTGCACTAAAATGCTTGCATCAGTTGTGAGGTCCATCTCATCAGCCCTACCGAGCCATCACCAGACTTCTCACCCCAGAAGACGAAACGGGATCAGTTTTCTCTTTACTTGCAAAGGCTTTAGTTCAGGTTGAGGCATACCAATGGTTGAGGCCAAAGGTATAGACCCTTTGCCTTGTGGGTGCATCTCATCCTCCCCATAACTTGATCCTCACAATCCCATTGGCTCCACTTCGACATTTGGTTTGTGTGGGCCACTTGAGTATCTATCTGAAATTCATTGGCTCCATGGATATTTCGAGTCATCGTCTAGTTCATAACCCCTCTGCTTTTCAGCCTCCTCCAAATAAAGCAACCGGAAATCCATCATTTCTCTACCACCACCGAGGGGTAAACCATTATGTTTACATCGTCTTTCCAGCCCAGCAAGAGGAAGATTTAACAACTCCTTCGTGGGTGTTCCTCTGCCCATTGCTTATGCAGCATCTTGATTAACACCAGCACCACCCACATCCTCAGAGCTAGCCTTCTTTTCTATTTCTGGTGTGTCGCCACCTATAGAATGAAAAGGGATCAGTGATCACCCAGAGTTTACATCGCAGAAATGTTGCTTGTAATCCATTGATTTATGCATGAGAGAGAAAAGAACCAGTCGGCCCATACCTAGACAATTTTCATAACTCGTACTGCAGAATTTTTAGAGATAAACATTGAAATTAAAAACCGTCGAGGTAATGAGTCGATAGTGCAGGCTAGCAGCCCTTAAGCCTTGAGGTTACCTTAAGGGCCTCGACAGTGATTCTTCCTGTTATACTACGAAGCGAATTATTAAAACTTTCAATAATGTCGGGCAAAGTAGTTTCAAATTTGGTGTGATATGCAGATGCATTACAGGAACGCTATTGTTGTGAAGAATGTCCGAAACGAGCATAAGCCTTGCAACTTTATCTGGTATGGGGGTTTCTTTAAGCGCCAAAGGCTCTGTTAAAACTTCTACAATCTGTAATGTAATGTAGAAATATAAGCACTGCAAGAATAATTCGAGAATCAAAATGAATACCTTCTTTAGGTTCTCTCTCTCTCTTTCTTTCTTTTTGTAGCTAGTTTTTTAAATCATAAAGCCCAGCCTACGCTTGTGACAACCACCATAGTCTCCACAACCATGTCATTATCCCACGCAAAGGCACGTATGCAGTGATGTTAGGATCTTATAATACTGAAATCAAAGGACAACCAATTGGGGCTACCAAATACAAAACAATATACGGTTTCCACTCTATGGAGACTAATGGGTTAGGGTTTGCAGCATAAGCAGTAAAAGTAGCTTTATGATTGATTTGATTTTGAAAAAAAGAAGAAGACAAATGTGGCATGACCTGTCCTGCTGCATCAGCATTATCCAAGGAGAACCCCATAGCTTCCTTTATGTGACTTCTCTCTAACGTGAAACCACGCAGCATATCCTCAAATTCTTGCATGTCTCTGTGCACCAGGGAGAGTTCGCTCTTGCCCAACGCGCTTCAAACCCTAAGAACTCTCCATATATTCATATGAGAAAAGCAAAATTTAGGCTTCACTTGATTTTTCAAGGTAGAAAAGAGTGGGAAAAAAAATACCCATCCACAAATTAATATATAACAGTTATTTAATTCATTTGATTTAAGCATGCTTCATTTTTCTTTTTTCACTAATGGGCCAACAATCGCATGGAAAGGTCCTATTTAACAACTCAAAAACAAAGTTTGGCATAATCACCTAAACAATAAACCAGAACAACGCACGATCACGATCTTTTGGCAAAAATTAAGAACAAAGCCAATAGATGAAGCCAAAATATGGAACACAAAGAGAGAATTACTATCCATGCTTCTGATCAATCTCTTACACTGTAAACCAGGCAGTGTCTGCAATTACACAAACTAAATAGTAAATAACAATAGAGAGCATGGTTTTTTGTGTTCTGAATCGGCATATCTTCATTTTCAGTCCCAACCCAGCCATCGGGAAATTATTTCTTCGATGTTTGACTTCTCAACATCTGTCAATAATTTCATATTTGTTAGTAACTGCATTTGATTAAAATCACCATATTCATTTTTTTTTCTTTGAGCTGCAAGGTGTTTTTATCTTTATCTCTTATCATCCTGTCAACTGCTTTGCTTCAGTTCATTACAAAATTAATCAAATTGAAAGAGAAAAAGGAAAAACAAGAGTCCATAATGCAAAACAACTTAAAAAGAGAAAGAAACATGGAGCTCATAACCTGACACTATTAAATGTAATGTCCAAAGAATAAAGATATATCGTAAACCTTAATCTTTCCGCAAAAGATGGAGCACTATCACTTGGTAGTTTTGGATAGTAATCAACCAAATCGAGAGTCCCTTGACGGGATATTCCACACCCTGCATATAGAAAGACCAACCGATGAATGCAAAAATTGCAACCAAAATAAAATGCACCAAAGAATCACCCAATCAAATCTCAAATACACTAATGAAGCAAGAACCAAGTAGATCTTAAGAATAAAATTGAAGGTTTCATAGAAATCATAGCAGATGCAAAGAGAGAGGAAGAAGATTTACCATTTAATCTTGTATATCTCAATTTCTGTGCGTGACAAATAGAGTGACAAGGAACAACTGCAATCACAGTCATGGGTAGTAGGAAACTCACCCAAAGATTTCATTGATGTTCATGAACAAGCTGAAGCTTCATCCTTTTTTTGAACAACCCAAGCTTCATTTGTGATGACTGATTGGTGACCCTGCTTAATTTCCACAAAACAAACACAATCCCAAATGATCAGAGAAACAAAAGGTACAACATAGAAGCAAAAACCCATTTATATGTATTCATCAGAGAGAGAGAGAGGAGACCATGCAATGAATCAATCTGGGTCTACAACTTCAGATTTCTGATTCTGTCACTCCTTTTCTCTCCGCCATTTAAGACTTACTAAACAACCATAATCATAACCAATCTTAATCACGATGAATGCTCAATAATCAATCGTCTAATAATCCGGAAAGGCCAAAACCCAAAAAAATAAATAAATAAATAAAATGAAAGAGGAGACCTTTCTCTTGTTCACGTTGTTGGAGGAAAGGGTGATCGGGATCTTGGGAATCTGCTCCTGGGGTTTCCAATTCCACCAACCATATAGCCGTCGTTCGATTTTCTTGGAGGCGGCCATGGCATGGTGTAGATGAAGATTAGAGAGAGAGAGAGAGAGAGAGAGAGAGAGAGAGAGAGAGATGTTTTGTTCGATTTTGTTCGCTCCTGGGAGAGAGAGAGGAGGAGGAGGAGGAAGCCCCCTGAAGACGCCAAAGACCCAGAGGCTGCCAGCACTTCTTCTGCATGTGCCAGCACATCATTATGTGAAAAGACCAATACACCCCTCCGATCTAAACGTGAGGCCACCAATTGGAGGGGCCCAATTGGGAAAATCAGGCCAAATTAGGCCGTCCCGTTCTCAATTCCTTTAGCCTCTTATTCTCAAGGGTTTTTGATATTCCTTTCGAAAAATCCTCTCTATATGGGGTTTGTATTTTGAATAGGGAATTATGAGAACCCTTGGATAAATATTACCATGAAATTAAAATTCAATCTCAACCCTCCAATCAGCCACAGACGACAATTGACAGTTGACAGTTGTGAGAGGAACATTTCTCAAAACTGTTGTGGAATTTCATGTCAAATGATGATTATTTAATTAATTCAAATTACAATAACAACAAGCATTAAAATACAAATTTTAGAGTCCATTTATAAAAAAGTGGACTGTAAATATAATTTCCTTTTGAATCTAATAATTTTGGAAATGTGTATTGCGTTTTTTTATTATTCCCTCCATCCCAAAAGGTTAGGTCATTTTTCCTTTTTGGGATGTCCCAAAATTCATATCAATTTTGATTAGTCAATAACAAAACATTGAGATTTTTCCTTATTTTTTCCTTCATTATAAGATTCAAATTCAAATGCAAAAGTGGAAGGAAAAATAAATTTAAGTTTAAAAAGTAAGTATTGCACTGTCAAAAAGGAAGGTAATTTGAAAATTCATTTATTTAAAAGAGTAATAATCGTGTTTCTTTAAAAAATTAGATTCTCGCAAAAAGACCAACTTTATAAGACTGATGGAGTTTATCATTTCTTCTGAACACTAATCATTTTAGGAATGTGTATTGCATTTTTTATTCCATGCCTTTAATGCAATAGTGGGACCCAATAAGTTTCCCCTATAAATTGTGCACCAAACCTTGGCTAGAAAATCCACCCATTGCATCCCCTAAAATCTCCCTACCTCTATCTGACTCTCGAATATCTTTTTTATTTTTTGCATTGAAGATGAAGCAATGTGGTTTGTGTTGTTGCCCTACTCTCGATGGTGGTGGTGATCCAAGACCGGAGGGCTAATAAAAGAGGGTTTTCAAATTGAGTTGTTTGGTCATTTGCCAATTTAGGCCAATTTTATCCTCCAATTTCAGATTCTGCCTGTTGGTTTTGTTGTGGTTTAGTTGCCATTGCGTGCCCTCTTTGGTCTTTTTGGTATTTGTTTTTAAAGTAGAGTTTGCACAGCTTGGGTTTGTCTTGTTCCAGGAGTACTTTTCCAAGAAATTAAGTCTGCTGAGGTTAGCTCTTGGGTTCTGTGCCATGTACAGTGATCAGATGTGGAGAGATTTGAGAGGATTTAGTGTATATTGCGTTAATTTCGATCGGATGGTGCAGTCAAGGCAGAGGAGCATTCTGGACCAAGCATTTATATATTATTATTAGATATATTATAGAGGAGTTATCTAGTCCGGGAATTCCGGATCCGGGATTCCACCTTCCCGATATTTTTTTTATGATCCGAACCGTCCAATGTGTTTAAAACGTGTTTTTAAGGGTCCCCGCGAGAAATCATCCAAAAAAAAATACAGGGAAGGGCTTGATCCAAACAGTTTTTCACACAGTTTTTGTGAAAAACTGCTCGGACAGTTTTTGAGAAAAACTGCTCGGACAGTTTTTGAGAAAAACTGCTCGGATCAAGGTCTTCCCAGTAATTGTTTTTGATGATTTCTCGCGGAGACCCTTGAAAACACGTTTTAAACACATTTGACGATTCGGATCATGCAAATTCACATTTTAAAACCTCCAAAACACCCAAAAACCTTCAATCCGGGATCCTTGATAGGATCTGTGGCGATATATTATATACCTTTGCCTTTATTGGAAAGATATTAATGAAGGCTTTTTAGAAAGATATTTCTTTTTGTCTGTACTTTCTTTTGTATGCTACTTCGAAAGTGGATTTTGGAGTAGGCTTTGATTTGCTTTGCGTTTCAAGATCTAGGAGCCTCCGGTAATTGCTTTTGGCCCGTGTTTGTTTAAAGACGAGAGTCGATTTTGAAGTAAGTTTCCACTTGCTTTGCGTTTCAAGATCTTCGAGCATCCGGTAAGTGCTTTTGGCCCTGTTTGTTTCAGCAAGTTCTCGAGTTGCAGAGGTTGATTTTCTTTGACTATTGAAGTTTTTTTGTGTTGCACATGTTTGGGTATGGTTTGCATGAATTTAGGGTTACAGTTTGGATATTCGCTGTGATGATTGGGTATGGAGGAGCTAACCCATGGCGGGGCAACCGGAGGGCTTATGGGCAACCGTGGTTGCCGCCATGGCGGAAGGCAGTGACTCATTTCACAGATCTGAGCCGATTTTAGGGTTCCAAATTTGGGGGTTTTCGATTTAGGGTCCAGTCCAATTGTACTACCTAGAGATAAGACCCACCACCTTTGGTTGCAAAAAGAACTGTTTAGTTTCTTTTAAAAAAAATATTGACCTAATATTTAGTTCTAATTAATCAATCAATACTGAAATTATTACTTTGTCATCCCAAGGATTAATGTCAAGAATGATTTATTTTTTTTGTTCCAATTTGACTTCTTTATTTTTCGTCGGTTTTATACTTCTTGAACTCGTTCCTATTTAATCCTTGTTATGACAAAGTAAATATATCCCAGTTTGATTTCTTTCTTTTTCGTCGATTTAGTTAGTCCTTAAATCCAATAGGCTTAAATACTTATACGATGAGAGGTTCTCTATACCTATGGCACATCCATTGGTGCATTTGGAGTTCCATGTGAAGGATAATGATATATTTGGTGCACAACTAATTGGGAAAGCCCTGATTCCGACGGAGCAAATTACTGCCAGGGGGTTTATCAGCGGGTGGTTTCCGGTGGTTGGCGCAAATGGTGAGCCGCCGAAGCCGGACTCGGCACTCCGTATCGAAATGGAATTCACGCCCTGTGATAAGAATCCGCTTTATCAGCACGATACTGTTGGAAATTTTAGCTGTTTCGAAAGTTTGAAATTGTTTGAATGAGTAGATGTGTACAATGAAATAGTCAATTTTATTGAGAAGTGAGAATGACAGATGAGTTTTATACTGCATATATAGTATATTAGTATATATATAGGACCTTCCTCACTTTATACTAATATAGGACCGTCCTCACTTTGTTTTATAGGTTTTGAAATAATTGTATCATTCTCTCTCTCTCTCTCTCTCTCTCTCTCTCTCTCCCCCCAAAAAAAAATGTCATAGGCTATTGTTTTTGGGACGATGCAAAATAGATTTGGCACTCCCGCATTTTGGTATGACATCTTTTGTGGAAATATACATGGTTTCTATTTCTTGTATATGGCTTTCCTCCACTTTATAAATGCATTTGTTGGTGTTGAAGTTTTCTTTTCTCTCTCTCTCAGATATTTATCTTTATTGTTCTTTCTCTCATCACAAATTCAACGACATGGGCATAAAACTCTTGCTGGTCAAGAGGCCCAGAACCTAGCTTTCAAAATAGTGCAGATTTGTAATTGAGGCAAAGTACAAGAGCAAATTAATGAGCATAGGGCATGAAGCCCTGTAACTAGTACAAGGGTAACTAGTACTAGGACAAGTGTGGGTGGCGAATGCGGTTACATGCAACGTGATGGAGCTGAGCCCCTGCGGCGATGCAATCAAGACGGCGGCACCACCGTCGAAGGCTTGTTATGATAAGTTGAAGGAGCAAAAACCTTCCCTCTGTATATATATTAAGGACCCTAAATTCAGCGGATATGTCATGATCAACTCTCCCAATTCCACAAAGATTGAAATAGCTTGTGACACCCCCAAGCCCACGTGCTAGCATATGAAAATTGTAGGTCTTTATTATGAGATCGAGGAAAGGATTGTGTTTTAATCTACTATAGAATAAATTTTGAATAACAAAAAGTGGCTTCCATTTGCAACATTACAACCTCTATTTCTGGCTCGGACAAGAGGGGTAAGTGTGCAAACTTGTCAAATCATTATATGGTTTAAAACGGGCTCCAAAACAGTGGCATGAGAAATTTGACAAAGTCATGATCTCAAGTGGTTTTCAGATCAATGAATGTGGCAAATGCGTGTATGTCAAATAAATATAGTGGTAATAACTATGTCATTGTTTGCCTGTATGGAGATGATATGCTTATTCTTGGAAGCAATAATGAGATCATAAAATCTACTAAGAACAAGTTGAATTCCAAATTTGACATGAAAGATATGGGTTTGGCTGACGTCATCTTAGGAGTCAAGATTATTAGAAGTCCCGAGGGATATATCTTGTCTCAAAAACACTATATAGAGAAGATACTAGAGAAGTTTAACGGAGAAGACGTCAATACAGCCAAAACACCAGTAAACTTAACATTGCATCTATACAAGTATACTGGTCAAAGTGTTAACCATTTGGGATATGCGCAGATTATAGGCAGTCTAATGTACTTGAATTGTACAAGGCCGGACATTGCTTAATCTGTTAGCAAACTGAGTAGGTATACGAGCAATCCTAGGAAGGATCATTGGACGACAATAATCAGGGTGCTTAGATATCGAAGGCATACCATTGATTATGGACTGCACTATACTCGATATCCAGCCGTACTAGAAGGATATAGTGATACAAACTGGATATCCGACACCAATGACTCAAAATCCACAAGTGGATATGTATTTACATTAGTTGGTGGAGCTATATCTTGGAAATCCACCAAGCAAACATGCATTGCACGATCCACAATGGAATATGAGTTTATAGATTTAGACAAAGCTGATGAAGAAGCTGAGTGACTTCGTCATTTCATGGAGGATGTTCCAAATTGGTCTAAACCTGCGCCGCCAATCTGCATACACTGTGATAGTCAATCAGCAAATGGCAGAGCACAGAACTGTATGTATAACGGGAAGTCTCGACACATACGTCGATGACATAATACCATTAGACAACTACTCCCCAATGGAATTATCGTAATTGATTATGTAAAATCAAAAGATAATATCGCGGATCCGCTAACCAAAGAGTTATCAAGAGAGTTAGTTGTTAGATCATCGAGGGGAATGGGGCTGAAGCCCATAACTTAAAAGCCTCTATAGCGGCAACCCAATCTAGCTGACTGGAGATCCCAAGATCTAGGTTCAACGGGACAACCGAGTTATATGAGACTTAGGAGAATCACTGTGGAGACTATGTCTCTACCCATTCCTATGATGCAACAGTGATGCCTGCAGCGTAAAGGTTAGGCAATGCCTTTAATGATTCTTAAACTTTGGAAAATCCAAGTAGGGTATAGCAGGATACTCTTATTGAGAATCACCTATGTGGATGTCGAAGGGGCCGCTTCTATGAGAATGTCACGGGAAAAATTCTCTACAAAACATTCATGAAGACCAGGAGTGTCTCAGGGCCGTAATGAGCACAACCGTAAGAACCAAACTACATTTGGAATGATCCTATGTGTTGACTATTGTCTTGGCTTACACAAACGGCTAAACAGTTCAAGACATCACGTTCACTGGTTAGCTAGTAAGTCCGATAGTTATTCACAAGGTGAGGTTCAAAGCCAAAAGCTACCTAACCCCATGTGGGAGATTTCCTATTGTAACTCTCAGAAACTTGCATCTGAATAGCACTGTCTATCCTGCCAATTTCATTCATGTGGGGGAGAGGGCATGGACAAAGTGGGCTTTGGTCCATATCACACACGCGCGCGCCGCTGCCGTCCGTCTGACTAAACCGGGTTGGGTTGGGTTGGGTCATTAGATAAGATTGGGCTTGGCCCATGAGCTTCTTATCTTTTTACTGAAATTTTATACGGACTGGGTCGGGTCGAACCGGGTCCGTTTTATTTCCTTCTCCTTACTGAAACAGTGTGCCCGACGTGATTTCTTTTCCCTTTCCAGTGCGTCTATTCACGAACAGTCATCGGACATGACTGTTACCGACGAGTTGCGTCCGGTCGGTACCGAACAGTCACATCTCTCTGTCTTGTACCTTTCCGATCGGGTGCCTATTTATCTATAGATAGGACCCTCCTCCTCTCATGCATTTCACGTTTTCACTCTGCATCCATTCTGCACTTACTACATAAAATATTCTGAGAGTTCTGCGTGGTTTCCTGGTTCTCCTACCGATCTGATTGCAGTGCTGCTTCCGACCGGTGAAAGTCGGGTATTCCTGGGAGGCAAGCGCCCAAGTTCTCCATCAGCACCGTAGTAGAGGGCGAATTTTCCTTAAGGAAAGAGTTTTTTGATATTCGCCTTGACTCGAAACGTCTCTCGCCAATTTCCGGTGTACTGAAATTGGCCCAGTACGTTTTCTAACATTCTTAATTTCTATTTTATTGTTTATTTCCAGTTTATTTTGAACCGTGTTTCTAACATTATCGTCATTTTATTACTGAGATAATTTAACTGAGGTAGCTCATCTAGATCAATTGAGGTAGCTCATCTAGATCAATTGAGGAAGCCCAGTGTATCAATGATGAAAAGTTGTAGTTCAAAAAACAAAGGAGTTCAATGAGGTAGCTCATCTAGAACCTGTTATTTCAAACACATTTATGTCGTATGTTGCAAGGTTACAGCTTGCCTTTTCCCTCTGCTTTATCAGTAGACATTAGTAGACGCAATTTGTTATTAACAAAAAAATGAGTTGTGAATCGCGTTTGAACAGTTCTGTGCCAATAATGTCATAATGAAAATGTTGGAAAAATTAAGGGTCACTTAGCCAAAAATCCAAAACATTTGATATTTTTAAAAGGAATGACAAGAAACTTTTGCAATTGAACATAAAGACAAAAAACATTTGACATTTTTAAACGGAAGGACAAGGAACTTTTGCAAAAAAAATTCTAAATTCCAACAGAAAATTCAACAAAATCAACTCTGAAATTATGCGGAAGCGTTCAATTTACTCCAAGCCACAAGATTACCAATTTGGAGTTTTGATAAAAATTACCAATTTATAAAAATTACCAATGTGAAATTATTAGGAGTTTTGATAAAAATTACCAATTTATGAGAAAAATAACCAATTAAAAATTATTAAATAATTAACTGGTTAATTGTCTTGCTTAATTCAGATTAACCAAACCACAAGCAATGCAGTGAAAATAAAATAGAGTCAAGATACACACGATTTACGTGGAAAAACTTAGGGTCCTAAATAACCCTAAGCCAAAACCACGGCCTAACACTATTGCTTTATTCTATTAATCAAGAAGAATTACAGATTGCGAAATAGTAAAACCTTACCCCAAGCCTTTACCTATTCTCGCCAATCTCCGATGCTCCCAGAGCTTCTTCAAGATTCAATAGATGAACCACAAACTTCATGCCCGATCTCCGGATTTAACCGGCTCCGAATCAATCTCCAAAAGATTCGGCCACAGTAGTATACGGCACCACGAAACACAAACACCAAATAGGTGAATGATATAATGCGATTCTAGGAAGCTCCAAAAGCATACGAAATGCACATATGCATGAACAAAACAATGGGCTGCTAATCAACTAAAAAAACTCTATATTTTTCTTGCTTTCTGCCGTCCATATCCTAGGCACCCAAAACTTCTTTTTATACTACTTAAGAAAGAAGATTTTCCTAAAGGTCAAATGAGATCATAACATAATGGGATATATTTTTACTAACTTTCCAAGACACTTAATTTGTCATTCTTTGGCACGTGGAGTCCAAATATGGACATTAACAAATTCTCTCTTGTATGAAAGTTTTTGTTCCTATAAAGAAAATGTGCTATTTTCCATAGGTTACCAAGATTCCTTTGTCTAAAGATTGGATCTATTTCATTATATGGGATCTAGTAGCACATTCCGTAGATATTTTTTTATGCTGCTGAATAGGTGTTATCATAACCTTAAATGGAACATTGACTCAATCAAAAAATATACCGTGAAATAATATGCATGACGTGTTGTGCAATGCATTTACCTTGCAGCGGTCAATTTGGCGCAGATAATGGGAGGAGCATTGAGCTAGCAACTACCCCCTAAAAACAAAATCTACCCATTACAATTTAAAATAAATACTATGAATGATGGTTTTTGGACAACCCCAGAAAGTGCCAAAATATCTAACAATCTCCCCCTTTGGCATTTCTGGGACAAAAACCAACTGCACTCAAACAAATCGAAAATTGCAACTGAAGGAAACAAACACTAGCCTAAACTAGGTCTATCCAATGAAGCTTGAGTTGATTTTCCAATACCTGCAAAGACATCTCAACAAAACAAACTATGCGACCAAAAATATATGTTACGAAAAGTAGAATGGGTCAGCATAAATAATAAATTCTACCCTTATAAATATCCCCCCAAAGAAACAGTAGCACTTGAAAAATTCTCCCCCTTTTGGTCACGGAAAAACAAAGGAATTGACGGTATCAGAGTGAGACACATGCAACTAGAAAGCATATGATAAAAGTACAAGATATGCAATAGGAGAAATGCATCAAAAGAAAATTTAAGACTGACTAATCAAAGAAATGAACGAAAGTACCCCTTTTTCTTTTTTTTTTATAAAAAGGCAAGACAACATATAATCCAAAGAACAAGTATTCAAAGATGAGGCTCAGACAATATGACGAAATTCGAGAGTGCATGAACAAATTTGTATTAAACCAATCCAATGAGAGAATTCAAAGATAGGTTGTAACACACAAGATGAATCTATGACAAAGTGAGTGTGTGACACGTCATAAGAAATTAAGATCACTATCCAAATATTCGTCAATTCTCATGTACCATTGGACCGTCAAGCACTCTCCCCCTAACGAAGTCAAACTAAACACCCATCGATACTAAATGTCCCCCCAAAGAAAAATATAAACTCCCCCTCAACTAAGGAATTTTTATTTTTTATTTTTTTATATAGTATTCTCTTTTACCCCACTGCCGTTTGACGCGAACCTCCGGACTGGATAAAGCGGAATGGATCCGGTTACTAGGCAAGTGGTCCAATACAATGTCTTCACAAGAGCTATCCACCTTTTTACGCGAACATTTGGACTGGATAGAGCTGAATGATCCGGTTACTCAGTGAAGGTCCGGATAGACATTTTAACTCAACCACAACAAATGTATGTTCTTTTTCTTTTTCTCCTTTTTTGTTTTTTTTTTATTTTGCATAGCATGACATACAAAACTTTGTATCCAACAATGATGCCAAAATAGTCAATCGCCTAGGGAAAAGACAAGACACACCTAGGTGCATGAGAATCAACTTTCTTCTTTAAATAATCTCTCTAACCCAAACGTGTAAAAGGTGGCGATCATAGAGTCATAAAACATGCTACACCAAATGTCCGAATGCATCTCATGAGTGGAGTTAATAAGAACCGTGCATGCATTCCCAAAGATGTACATCTATGTGAGTCTCATTAATGACTACTCATCCAAAAAAAAAAATGCTAAACCCCTTTTTTATTATGTTTATTTTTTTTATTTGGAGCAAAAATAAAAACATCAACATGCAAGATCATGAACCTAAAACTCGCATATACCAAAATAAATAAAATAAAATGAAGGGTTTTTTTTTTTAAATAAATAACTAGAAAGACATGTTCACAAGTGTATATATAAAAAAATAATAGCATACTAGGATGACAGGCAACACCAAACTTAATCAAACGACGTCGACTCTCTTCCAAATTTGTTTTGTTTTAGTGTTCACACGTGAGAAGTGACCATGTGTGGTTGGTGTTTCAACAAATTTATCAGTCTCTCCATTATTTTTAGCCAAAGTTGACAAATTCTTAATTTCCTCGATGAGGTGAGAAGTTTGAATTCCCAACTGACCCAATTTCTTTTGAAAATTCTCATTTTTATTACTTTTGGGAGACTGTCGCACAACTTGAGGTCTCCCCACATTGGGTTGACCATACCGATCACTTTTATTAACAGGGGATACAAACGAATTCCCCTTTGTTCTCTGATTGTCTTTTCTAAGTGCTTAACAAAAAGGTCGAATGTGACCTTGGACACCATAGTAGTGGCAAATCATAGGATTAAACTTTTGAAATTGATTACTGTTGGAAATCTTGTTAGTGATGGTTGGAGATTTAGTAGATGGTTCGGGTTTATCGCTCATCGCCTCATTTTTAGAAGTTTTAGATTTCACAAACTTAATTTCTCTCTTTGCGGACTCATTAGCCTTAGGAGTCAGTGAAGGTGGATCAACGAACCCTAAGCCGCTTCTATTTCTAAAAGTACGTGTCATCTCGGCAATACGGGTTGCACCACACTCATTACACTTTATGGCCTCAGTGGCCTCCCTAAGGTCACGTTCCAATTCAAAAATTCTATCCTTAGACCCTTCAAGGGTTTTCAAGGCATCCATACGATCTCTCTCAATTTTGGCAAACTTATCAGCCAGATTATCGTTATAGGTTTTTAACTTTTCAAGCTCAATGTCCTTAGATTCGATGTCATCCTTAAGTTTATTCCTGTCACCACTAATTCTTTCTATGACACTCATGAGTTCCTTCTTTTTCTTTTCTAGTTTGACAGTCTTTTTAAACAATTGATTATAGGCCTCATGAATAGAATCTATATCATCATCACTCTCACAGTCTTCATCAGTCGAGACATAATTACTATCATCGCTAAGAGTTGTAGAAAGATCAACTGTTTTAGGGGACATGGGAGACTTAATGTTGGCGACAAGCACAGAATATCTAGGGGCTTCAAAAGCCCCATCACTACTATCATCACTATCGTCATCCCACGAAGCCTTATACCCTTTGGCCTCTTTCTTTTTAAGAGTGTTTGCACACTCTGCCTGAATATGCCCAAAACCATGACATTCGTGACATTGTATACCTAGGAGTTTCTTGGATTTATCTATAAAAGATTTCTTTTCATTATCCCTATAATTATAATTTTTACCCCTACTAGTTGAAGACGGAAAATTTTCAGATTTATGGAACTTGACAAATTTTTTGAATTTTTTAACGAAGGAGGCAAGCTCCTCTTCATCAAGATCATCGTCACTCTCTTGTGTCACAGAGGATTCTTCTTTGGAAGTTTTAAAAGCTATGCTTTTATTAGGCTTTAATGCAGGTTTCTTCGAAAGATGATTCAATTCAAATGTTTGAAGTTTACCAACAAGTTCCTCAAAAAGAATGTCATCAACTTTATCACTCTCTTTGATAGCAACTACCTTAGCCCTAAATCTCTCGGGAAGGGACCTAAGCACTTTTGACAAACTTTAAGATTTGGGATTGGTTCAACTAAAGCATGGAAGGAATTAACGATGTCACTCAACTTAGTGATAAAACTATCAAAATTCTCGTCTTTTTGCATTCTTAATTCTTCGAAACGTGTCGTAAGCATTTGAAGTTTTGAAGTTTTATCAGTTTTAGTACCCTCATGGGTGACTTGGAGAATATCCCAAGCCTTTTTTGCAGTGGTGCAGACAGAAATACGACTAAACTCAGTTTTACTTAAAGCACCATAGATGGCTCCTAAGGCCTTGGAGTTTGCCTCAAAACTCTCATTGTCAGCAGAAATCCACTCAGTGTCCTCCTTAGCCCTCATTTTTTTAGTCATAGCGTCCTCTATGGTTGGGGCCTCATAGCCGTATCTAACAGATCTCCAAACCCTAACTCCTAGGGAACTCAAATGTGTGGTCATACGAGCCTTCCAATACAGATAATCGTTACCGTCGAAAAAGGGTGGCCTCGAGTTTGAGGCTCCCTCTCGTGGTGCGTTCATGTCCATTTATAATCAAGATTAAACTCAGGTGCTTAAACCTAAACAGAGCAACCAAGTTCTGATACCAATTGAAATTATGCGGAAGCGTTCAATTTACTCCTAGATGGGGTGAATAGGAGTTTTGATAAAAATTACCAATTTATGAAAAAAATAACCAATTAAAAATTATTAAATAATTAAGTGGTTAATTGTCTTGATTAATTCAGATTAACCAAACCACAAGCAATGCAGTGAAAATAAAATAGAGACAAGATACACACGATTTACGTGAAAAAACTTAGGGTCCTAAATAACCCTAAGCCAAAACCACGGCCGAACACTATTACTTTATTCTATTAATCAAAAAGAAGTAAAGATTGCGAAATAGTAAAACCTTACCCCAAGCCTTTACCTATTCTCGCCAATCTCCGATGCTCCCAGAGCTTCTTCAAGATTCAATAGATGAACCACAGACTTCACGCCCGATCTCCGGATTTAACCGGCTCTGAATCAATCTCCAAAAGATTCGGCCACAGCAGTATACGGCACCACGAAACACGAACACCAAATAGGTGAATGATATAATGTGATGTGTGTTCTAGGAAGCCCCAAAAGCATAGGAAATGCACATATGCATGAACAAAACAATGGGCTGCTAATCAACTAAAAAAAAATCTATATTTTTCTTGCTTTCTGTCGTCCATATCCTAGGCACCCAAAACTTCTTTTTATACTACTTAAAAAAGAAGATTTTCCTAAAGGTGAAATGAGATCATAACATAATGGGATATATTTTTACTAACTTTCCAAGACACAGAATTTTTCGTTCTTTGGCACGTGGAGTCCAAATATGGACATTAACGAATTCTCTCTTGTATGAAAGTTTTTGTTCCTATAAAGAAAATGTGTTATTTTCCATAGGTTACCAAGATTCCTTTGTCTAAAGATTGGGTCTATTTCATTATATGGGAACTAGTAGCACATTCCGTAGATATTATTTTATGCTGCTGAATAGGTGTTATCATAACCTTAAATGGGACATTGACTCAATCAAAAAATATACCGTGAAATAAAATGCATGACGTGCTGTGCAATGCATTTACCTTGCAGCGGTCAATTTGGCGCAGATAATGGGAGGAGCATCGAGCTAGCAACTACCTCCTAAAAAAAAAATCTACCCATTACAATTTAAAATAAATACTATGAACGATGGTTTTTGGACAACCCCGGAAAGTGCCAAAATATCTAACAAACTCCTGCGTATTGGCTGACCATCACCCCACCTCCGGTGGACCACTTCTGGCGACCCAAAAAATTAGTGAAATGTCACTAATTTCTAAAAGTTTTAATTTTGAATAGAAAATTTAAAAAAATCAACTCCCACCTCCCGCCGACCACCACCTCACCTCCAGCCGACCACTTTCGGTGACTCAAAAAATTAGTAAAATGTCACTTTTAAAATAAAAAAAAATTTCGTACAGAAAATTCAAAAAATCGACCAGTTAAACAAACTACCGACTCTTCAAATTGAAATAGTGAAAGCTTACGTGGTCCGTAAAAAGACCACCCCAATCCTAATCTGAGTAATTCTGCAACATAACATTATAAAGCATATGCAAATGGTGCTGGGCTTCCAGAATTCGTGGGCCTGGACCTTGGGGCAAAGGTGGACCTAGTCGACATCGCAAGAGCATATTTTACTGATACTTCAAAATTTATCATAATAAATATTCTTAATTACCTGATTTTGTAATTGAAGAATATTATATATTTTATAGTGCACTCCTGCAATCTCTTCGAATTTTTTTGTTACATTGTATTTGTTTCTGTGTTTTGCTACCTAATTGCTACTCCAATGAATTTTCTACGCACGAATTCACTTTTTTTATTTTGTGTGTAAGATTTGTTATTTGAAGGAACTCATATGTCAAATATGAAGACAGAGAAAAAGAAATTGAAGGACATGTTGGTATTTGCATGGTCAATTGGATCAATTAAAACTTCTGCCTTTATTTTTTTATTTTTTATTTTTTATTTTTTTTATATTCGACATTTGAAGTATCTGCTGGAGATGCTCTAAATGAAAAGGGATGGTTACTGTTATGACAAGAAAGACAAACAACAAAGTAGAAGAATGAATAGAAATGATTAGGATTTGTGGAATGATTGAATTACTTTCATTAACGATATTTGGATTTATTCGGATTGATTTTGGAGCTATGTTTTCGACAAATCACATTCAAAAGTAGTTGGGTTCCACACAAAGTAGTTTTGGAGAACTCTCCAAAAGTTTTCTCTGGAATGATTACTATGAGAATAGAAGATATCCTGTATTTCGAAAAAATTTATAGAATTTTCTCGACATAAACTATTTCATAATTTTTCAGGTGAAAAAGTTGCAAATTAAGTTTTGTATTCAATATAGGTATCATTTTAATTCAAAACAGTTTTCTCGCGGGGGGTGGTTGGCCACCACCTCCTCCTCTCCATCCCTAGCCTCACCTCTTTACCTCCATCATTTCCGATCTCATCCGGTTTCCATCATCTTCCTCCATTACCCTCACTTTTTCCATGGTTCGATCTCCATCTTCCTCCTCCGACCGTTTCGAGTTCAGATCTGGTGTAGCTTGAAGGTTGGCGCTCGGGTTGGAGCTTCTCCGGCGAATAAGTTACCGGAACTGGTGGCGGCGGCTACGGTGACACTTTGGGACAAGATGGTGCTTTTCCGATCTGTTCCAGATGGAGGTTTTTTTATTTTTTTTTTATTTTCAGTTTTATTTCTTTGTTCTGGTTTAGTTGTTTACCCCTTTTATAGGTGGTTTATTAGCCCCTTTTCGGGTGCTTGTTCTTGGATTTTATCTTGTGCTTAAGTGGTAGGGTATGAGCTATTTTCCCTCGGGATTTCTACTAGCAGATCGTGGACAGGTTCCTAGCCCAGCCTTGTTGTTGGTCTGCCTTGGGCAGGGGTGCCGTTCGTCTAGATTTTGATAGTTTTGGTTCTTCCATTTTGTTGGTGATGAAATCTGTACTTCCCTCGGGTATTTTCCTTGAATGGAATTGACATGTTCAAAAAAAAAAAAAAAAAAAATTTCGTATTCATATTTTTCTAACTTTTAGTATTTGTAATAGAAAATATGGTTAATCTACTGAATTTTTCTTACGACAAAGTTCATCTTAATTCACAGGCATTGAAACTTGTACCGACACCTTTGATTTACAGATAAATTCTAACGTAACTATGCCGAAAATTAAATTCCTCAGCGTTGAGATGACAAACCCAAAATGGTCCCTGTAGGGGCCCTATTTCCCACAAAGGTCCTAACATATCAACGTCCATACTAGCCTCAGCCGCTAGGAGGACTCATCTGTTAGGCGTACTGATTCGCTAGGCGCTAGGTGGGCTCATCAGCCAGACCGAACCGGTCACCTTGCCGAACGGTCAACATGGCCGAACGGTCACATTGGCCGAACCGGACACCTTGGCCGAACGGTAACCTTTGGCCGAACCGAGCACTCTTTGCCGAACGGGCACCTTGGCCGATCCGGGCGCTCTTGTCGATCCGGACGCTTCTTGCCGAACCGGATGCTCTTTGCCTAACAGGCGCCCCTGTCATCCGAGCACTCCTTGCCGAGACCGAGCACACCGTGCCGAGCCGATGGATTCTAGGACACTTGTAATGTGCCAAACCGGTGGGTTCGGACCTAGCCGAACTGATGAGTTCTGAGGGGTCCCTATCACGCGTGCCTGACATATCAGATGTGACATTAGGTGGCGTGTGCCAGGCGGCATGTCAGGTGGCGTGTGTCAGGCGACATATCTGGTGGCGTCCTGCAAAAGTCGTGACAGGTGACAGGAGCGACGTCATCCGAAGCGACAGGGTGCAGGCAGCGCCCTGTCCGGGCCATGTGATTTGCCTAGGGAACCGATGGCGCGTGAGGCGCGTGGAGGGCTCGGAGCCCAACACTCCTTGCCTATAAAAGGCAGACTCCCAACCTAAAGAAGAGAGAGTTTTTTTTTCACAATGTTCAACCCTTCTCTCTCACTTTCTCTCTCTAGAAATTCTGAAGCTCTTGCTTCCCTTATGCTTCTCCCTCCGGTGACTGACTTTACCATCGGAGTGCCTTCCCGGACCACCACCGTCGGACCACCACCGTCCGGGCAAGGCACTAACGTGGTTGCTCCCCTGTGCAGGTAAAGGCCCGGGTAGAGCGCTAGGCAAAGGCCCCACGAAAGGTTCATCCTAACCCCTCGGCTAGGCAAGAGCGCTCGGATAGAGCGCTAGGCAAAGGCCCCAGGAAAGGTTCATCCTAGCCCTCGGCTAGGCAAGAGCGCTCGGATGGAGCGCTAGGCAAAGTCCCCAGACAAAGTTCACCCTAGCCCCTCGGCTAGGCAAGAGCGCTCGGGTGGAGCGCTAGGCGAAAGGACCCAGGCGGAGCCTTCAGGCGGCTCAAGAGGTTCACGAAAGGTTCACCCCGGAATCGACACCCCCACAGTCCCCTAGTTGAGAGCCCGGTTCAATTGGTGTAGACAACTCGTCTCTTGTTTTCAAGAACTCAAAACTCAATTATTACCGTATCAAATTCAGCCTATAGGGAGAACCTATACTTCAGTTGACGAAAGTCTATGTACACAAATTGTTTCTCTTAATTTTTCAGATCAAAATTCCAAATTAAGCTTCATATTCATATTTTTCTCACTCAGTTTTCACATTGATAATATGGCTACTCTAATGAATTTTCTTACGACAAGTTTCTGCATATACATATAACTAGTTCACAGAGAAATTTTTACACAACTCCATCGAAAGTTAAGGTTCCATTTCATTTTTTTTTAAGACTTCTTTTAATTGATGTATGTAAGATGAATAATATGCCTCGTAAAATGTGAAAAACCAAAATACTAAAAAAATCATTTATTGAAACGGAGCCTGAATATCATAGTTAAATATAGATGCCTTAATCAATTCATTCTATGAGGAACTTATTAAGAACTATCCTTCAATTCTCAGTCCACGGGTGGACGGTAAAACTATTGTTTGAACGGTAAGAGTGTACTTTAACCGCTCAAAGAGCACTCTTATCGTTCATACAGTAGGCTGATGGTATATTTTTCTAGTATTAAGAATACGAAAAAATGTAGGGTCTTAATCAATCCAGAGTCTCAGAGCCAGAGGGAGCGCACTTAATTATTAATGTTAAGTACCAAGAAAAGTTGTACAGAAATTCTTATCGATTGGAAAAAAAAAAAAAAAAAAAGTTGTACAGAATTATCTCAGAAAACAGTAATGAGTGGCTCAGATTCACTTGAGAGTGAATCTCAGCCACTCATTACCATTTTCTGGATAAATTTTGTGTAATTTTTCTAGGTACGTAGCATTACCTGCACTTAATTCATATTGCCTCATTGGTCTAGTTGAATCTCCAGAAGTACCAAATAAATACTCTGAGATGACTAACCCAGGAATGGACCCCAATTTTAAGGGCCGGCCGCTTCATTTGAAAAGGCATTCTTTCTAATTTCTAATCTTGTTTTTTAGCACTCACAGTTCAATTATTAGCATGTCAAATTCAAACCCTAGGGCTCCTAACCTATTTTTCAGTCTACTATAAAGAGAGAAGTCTATGTACGCAAATTATTGAACTACTAATACACTAAAAAAGTGCATTTGTCAAAAAGGAGTGAAAATCAATTTAAATTTACAATCTTGTGCTTCTCAGAGTATACAAATGAAGAATTAAAATTGAAAATTTACACACGAAGGGACAAAAAAAAGATTGTGATATTACAAAAAAAAAAAAGAGTCTGATGTGAAAACTGAAGACTATGATCCAATTGATTTGTAGAAATACGTATAGACATGTCTGAATATCTCGGTCTGAATATCTCGGTTACGCATGAAGTGCAGTGCTTATTATGTTAAATCATTTATTTACTTCGGACAATTCCAAATAAAGTTGATGTCTTACTCTAACATAAAAAGCTATTCATTCCGTCCGTTTTTAAATGTGTTACTTCGTAAATTTAACTTATTAAAAAAATATCATCATTGCATATTTCATACCAACTATTCCTCCACATTACACTTTTCACATCAACTTTTACTTCTACTTTCCATAATTATCTTCCACTTTTACCCATTAACTTTTTACTCACTAATTTTTCAAAACGGAAAAATGATAATTGTACAAACTTTTACCCAATAACTTTTTCAAATCACACACTTATTTAGAAACAACCCAAAATGAAAAATTAAATACTTAAAAAGGGACGGAGGGTGCAGTAAATACTTCACATGAGATTTTTGGAAGTTACCATTACGCATCACTATAAAAGGGCCAAGAAGAGAGCTCGCAAAAGAATATCACTAAAATTCTCTCTAACACCTCACTGAGATATTACTCATACTTTCTTTCACTACACTTCATTATCATCTTTCTCCCTTTCTCTTTTTCCATCCCAAAATTTTCCTCTGCTTTACTTCGCATCAACTTTCCCGGAAAATCAAACCGTCAAACTCTCTCTCTCTCTCTCTCTAAATGGACGCTTTCGACATCGACAACGTAAAAGCTGAGAAGGCAAAGGCCCTGTTGAAATTCAACCGCCTCCGCACCATCGCAAATCTGTTTCGCCTCGTTGAGATTTTCCTGGTCGTTGTACTTCTATCGTGGATTTCATCTCGACTACCTTTCCTCGTTAAAATCTCCAGCGATTACTTCCGCCGACTGATTGCTCTAATCCTTAGCCCTCTCTTCATTTTCCTAATCACCAACGCCATCGTCATCACTCTCCTCGCCAAATCCGGCCGAATTTTTCGCAGAGCACCCACCGGACTCAACAATGCTGAAACCGATTTCTACGAAGAATTCATCAATATCAGCCAAACCGGACCCGGAAATCCGCCTCCGGTGCCCGAACCGGAGCCGATAGTGTACGATGACAAAGAAATTATATCTGAACTGATCAGTGTAGCTCCAAAGGGTAACGAAGAAATTGAAATTGCTGCTGTTAGGGCTTCGGAGTTCAAAATTTTTGAGCGGAGTAAGTCGGAGAAATTGATGAAACGAAGTTTGGAGAAGACTTGCGGGAAACTGCGACGATCGGAGACAGAGATATGCCGGAAAGTTGCTGATTCCGGCGAGGATCCGGCGAGTGTTGTGGAGGAGTTGAGCAATGAGGAGTTCCAGAGGACTATAGAAGAATTTATTGCGAAGCAAGTCAAATTCCACAAACAGGAGATACTGGCTATTGTACCTGTCAACCCAAATCAAGGGATTGAGTGAAAAGTCCTAGTGGAGTACTTCTAATTTCCTGTGCACCCTGTTTTTTTTATAACCAGGTGTCCGGGCCAGCTTTCGCGCCTGTGCACCCTGTTTTACTAATGTAGATAAAAATTACTGTGTATCTCGGGCCACTAATACGTTGTGCCCCAGTTCCCCACTCCGCTATACATTTTTATGGGGCTAAAGAAAATTGTTCAGACATCGGTGCTCCAATACCACCGAATAATTACTTCGTGTCAATGGCCTGTACAAACACTACTACTAAATTTCCCTAGTAAATATTTCTACCAAAAGAAGGAGCGGAAGAAGTTGATGTACTAGTTTTTTGTGTGTAATATATCAACTTGTTTTCTCTTTTCCCCTTTCATAATGCTATGTTACTCGTTTGCATAGATCGATTTGTATATGTGAGCAGATGTACAGATTTGGGCCATTGATTTACAGGGTGTAATGAAATACTGGAGTAACATTTTCATCGAAAACAAAAGTTTAACCTAAAGTTTCAAAAGAACGGAAAGAAAAAGAATACCTAACTTTTTCGTATTCATAGTGAATATGGATTGATGAGCATAAAATCGTGGTTAAACTTTCAAATTGATAGAAATTGAATTGGTCACAATTCACAAAAGAGTAAACTTGGGTTCGGATTCAATTTGTTCATCCTTTTTTTGGGGGTCAAATTATTTAATTTTCATTGCATCACAATGGGAGAGTTAAAAATATAAAAGGAGTAGAGCACATTTTGAGCTTGTTGGATGCAGGGGTCGATGGGATTTGTTATACGAACTTGGTCTGTTGGCCATATGATGTAGGGGAATGAAATGGATTTTATGCCAAACTAGTGTACAATTGACATGTATAAATGGAAATTAATTTGGAACACATTTCTATGCAAATACCTCCAAGGGGTCCAAACGCTTAAGTAAATTTGGGACACCAATGTTTACATATTCAAACAATGTTGATGAAGATGTTGTTCACCCACTCTACATAGCTCACTTTGTGATTCAGTTTCTCATTCATCCCTTAATGGGTTTTTTGCTATTTCTCATTATTTTTAAATAAGTCACTTGGCTTAGTTTTTGCCCTTACTAATTTTTTTTTCACATTTGTTAGTTTCATGTCAATTTTTTTTAGATACTAAACAAGCTCGTGTTCCTGAATTTTTCACAGACCTTAGGATCATTAAAAACTCAAAAAGATAGAAACATCTATATCACTCGAACTGATAAATTTTTAAACAACATTATAATTTGTACGGAAGAACTCGGAGATGAAAATGAGTGAAATATTATTACGAACGATCTTACAGACATTTAATCTTGCATCTTATAATCAACATAATGACTTAATAATAATAACCCAAAAGGATGTGGTCATGAAAGCTATATATAAGAAGAAGAATCAGTAGTTGAACAATCACTTCAGGGGGACGAATTAGTCTTTACAAATGTGGTTACTAACAAACCTGACTCTTTCCAACAAAAAAAGAAAAAAACACATTCACAATCATTAGAGTAACAGCCAAATACAAAGTCATTTTCGGAAAATGAAAGCTATCATTTTCTATGTCGTACCAAGTTTGAACTTAAGGCATGTAGCTAGATCAAGGGTCGGTGCTGGGATCCGGCCGTCCATTGTGAAATGAAACGGCTCGGATCTAGCCCAAGCAATGAATGGTTTCGAATTTACATGAGACTCGGATTAAATTTGAGCTGTGCGTTTTTGCAATGAACGGCCGAATTTTCCGCACCATATGGTCAAAGGCGGAGGTAGGGAGGGACTATCCTGGGCTGTAGCCCAGGTGAAGGTGCCAAAACCAAATAAAAAATTTATATGTAAAATTTTAGCCAAATTAAATTTAGCCTAGTCACTCAAAGCTTTGTTCCGGCTGTTCCAAATAATTCAATTTAGCCCGGCCACTTGAAGTTGTCTATCTAAATTTATATATCCACTCTTTTCCTCTTTGACAACACATTATAGATTTTTTTATTTTTTTAACTTTTGGACTATATATATACAGTCCACTTCCTATAAGAGATCCTACACTTTTGTTAAACTGTGGAACTCTTATTTTTTGATCAAATTTATATTCCGTTCGATGTGTTTAAAACGTGTTTTTAAGGGTCTTAGCGAGGATTCGTTTAAAAAAAAAAAAAAAAACCCAGAAGGGCTTCATCCAAGCAGTTTTTCATAAAAAGTATATTTATGGTTTGTAAGAAAAATTGCTCGGATCAAGCCTATCCGGGTATTTGTTTTTTACAAAGCCTCGCATGGACCCTTAAAAATACATTTTAAATGCATTCAACCGTTCGGATCATTGAAAATTGATCCAGAAATAAGAGAATTGGGAGACTTCCACACTTTAAGAAAAATGTGGGATCCCACATGTGAGCTGGGTATCTATATAATAAGGGAGCTCAGTGTTTGAATTTCCTATATTTTAAACCGTTGGATCTGAATCAAGGGCTCAGATTGCAAAGGAAGGACTCAGTAGAAAATAAGACCCACGAACATTCCACTTTTCCCTCCCCCTCTCTCTCTCTTTACCCACGTTCTCCCCTTCTCCAGACTACCCACCCACGTTCCAACACACAGCCTTTCACTCTCCCTTGCTCGCTCACACCCACATTCTCGCCTCCATCTCAAATAAAACCCCATGAACTTCTCTTTCTCCCCCAACGTTACTACCCCATCAAAACTAATTTCCAGTGTTGAAGATTTCTTCGTTTCTCTGAGCCAAATCTTCAGAACAATGGTAAATCGACTGCTGTTTGAGCCGGTTCCAACACACAGATAATCAGGTAAGTTCGGGCTTCGACTTCTTCTCTTTTTTTCGTTTTGGTAGCAGTAAGTTATTCTCTTCTTCTCTGTCTCTCTCTCTCTCGCGCGCGGGGGGTGTGCACCAAATGTTTGATGAAATGTCTGAATGAATGCCATTGAAATTACAGTGAGAGCATACTCCATTCCTTTTGTCGCTGCCATTGTTTCTCATTTTGGTAGAGTTTAACTTCCTCTGCTTCGAGTTTGAATCCTAAAGTTCACATTTTCCATTTTTCAGTTCAACACGTGAATGTAATAGGAGGATTGTGCTGTTTGAGCCGGTTCCAACACACAGATAATCAGGTAAGTTCGGGCTTCGACTTCTTCTCTTTTTTTCATTTTGGTAGCAGTAAGTTCTTCTCTTCTTCTCTGGCTCTCTCTCTCTCGCGCGGGGTGTGTGCACCAAATGTTTGATGAAATGTCTGAATGAATGCCATTGAAATTACAGTGAGAGCAAACTCCATTCCTTTTGTCGCTGCCATTGTTTCTCATTTTGGTAGAGTTTAACTTCCTCTGCTTCGAGTTTGAATCCTAAAGTTCAAATTTTCCATTTTTCAGTTCAACACGTGAATGTAATAGGAGGATTGTGCTATGGAATTCGGTCACCATGTTATTATAAATCTATATAATAAGGGGAAAAAAATCTTAATTTTCCAGTGGGTACAATATGTTTTTTTTTTACATTTTTAAAAAAGTTTTGGCACTTTTTTACCATGGTTTGGATGCTTAGTGTGTTTGCCTAATGGTACGGGGCAGCAACATAATTTTTTAGGGCCATTATGTGATATTTTTTTGGTTTTGGTGCTCTATAAATAAAGGTATGGACAGATTTTTGGTTTGGTGCTCTGTAAAAAAAGGTATGGACAGATGCAAATATGTGTGTGTGTGTGTGTGTGTGTGGGGGGGGGGGTAAAAGAACATATGGTCTCCTTAAATAAATTGCCCTCAATTTCTAATTGTCCAGTTAAAAAAATTGCTCCTTTAGTATTTCAGTAGGTTACTTTAGTTCCTAACAACTACTTCTGAATGTTGGCTCAGTGCAGACTACAGCCTGCTCTCTTATTCAACTGCAAGCTAGATAAATTTTGGTCCCGAGGTACATTTTGAATTCTCTCTCTCTCTCTCTCTCACACACACATTTAGCAAGGTTTGTAAATTAGATTTTTATAACATA